>CM069134.1:99243513-99402818 GCA_035221665.1 Okamejei kenojei
ACTTTGTCCAATGATTTCACCACTTTCCAAATGTGCTGCTATCCCATCTTTAATAACTGACTCTAGCAGTTTCCCCACTACCGATGTTAGACTAACTGGTCTTGTAATTCCCCGTTTTCTCTCTCCCTCCCTTCTTAAAAAGAGGGGTTACATTTGCTACCCGCAATCCTCAGGAACTACTCCAGAATCTAAAGAGTTTTGAAAGATTATCACTAATGCATCCACTATTTCCTGAGCTACTTCCTTAAGTACTCTGGGATGCAGCCTATCTGGCCCTGGGGATTTATCGGCCTTTAATCTATTCAATTTACCCAACACCACTTCCCGACTGACCTGGATTTCACTCAATTCCTCCTTTGACCCACAGTCCCTGCTATTTCAGGCAGATTATTTATGTCTTCCTTAGTGAAGACGGAACCAAAGTAGTTATTCAATTGGTCGCCCATTATCCTTGTTCCCCATGATCAACTCACCTGTTTCTGACTGCAAAGGGACCTACATTTGTTTTAACTAACCTCTTTCTCTTCACATATCTATAAAAACTTTTGCAGTCAGTTTTTTATGTTCCCTGCCAGTTTTCTTTCATAATCTATTTTTCCTTTCCTAATTAAGCCCTTTGTCCTCCTCTGTGGTCTCTGAATTTCTCCCAGTCCTCTGGTATGCTGCTTTTTCTGGCTACTTTGTACGCATCAATCCTTGCTTTGATACTATCCCTGATTTCCCATTGTTATCCACGGATGCACTACCTTCCCCGATTTTTCTTTTGCCAAACTGGGACATGAACAATTTTTGTAGTTCATCCATGCAATCTTTAAATGTCTTCCAATTGTATATCCACCGTCAACCCTTTTAGAATTAAATTGCCAGTCAATCTTGGCCAATTCACGTCTCATACCCTCAAAGTTACCTTTCTTTAAGTTCAGAACCATTGTTTCTGAATTAACAATGTCACGCTCCATCCTAATGATCGTGTTGTGAACTTCTGAACTTTGTTACAGTGATTCCCTACATACCACACTTAACTTGCCTAATTATGTGCAATCACTTCCACAAGTCAGGTTCTTCCTCTTTAGTGAATAGTTCTTTAAAAGACCACTCCCATAGTAATTAACCTATTGTCATTAGTCTGCTTTTTAATGTGAACTCACCCAACACTTAAATATCCAGAGATGCTGCCTGTCTTGCTGAGTTACTCCAGCATTTTGTGTCTATCTTCGGTGTTAACCAGTATCTGTAGTTCCTTCCTACATACTTAAAATACCTGTCAGAAGAAGCAACAAACCGGTGGACTGGGAGAAATTTAGAATTCAATAGTGGAGGGCAAAGGGGTTAATTAAGAAAGGAGAAAAAGAGCATGAAAAAAAGCTTGTGGGGAATATAAAAACTGACTGTAAAAGCTTCTTCAGATATGTTAAAAGGATAAGATTAATGGAGACAAATGTAGGTCCCTTACAGTCAGGGACAGGTTAATTTATAATGGGAAACAAGGAAATGGCAGAACAGAACATTGTTTGTGTCTTCACAAAGGAAGACACAAACAATCTCCCAGAAATACTAGGGGACCGAGGATCTAGTGGGAGGGAGGAACTGAAGGGAATCCACATTAGTCAGGAAATAGTGTTCTTGGTTCTTGGTTACTTGGTCCTCCAAAATATTCCAACTGGAATTTAAACTGGAGGTGGTGAAGGGAGGGGTTTAGCCAGAGAGGTTTAGCCAGAGAGTGTTAGGTAAACTATTGGGACTGAAGGTAGATACATCCCCAGGGCCTGTATGTGTGAACGCATTTCTACCACTATTCCACCACCCCCCCCCCATTTTTTCCCTTCCACCTATAACCCTCCCTCTGCCTTTTCATTTCACTCCTCTTTCACGCCTCTCAATATCTAACCGTTTTGTCTCTTTATATACTTTTTGTCGCCTTTTGTTATCCTTTTATCTCCTTTTCCTCTAGTCTTTGTCCACCCATCTGCCAGGAAAGCCGCCATCGCCCGCATTCACCTATCATTTGCCCAGCTTTGTCCTGCCCTCACCTCATTTCTGGCCTTCTCCTCTCTGCTACATTAGTCTGAAGAAGGTTCGCCTATCCATGTCCTCCAGAGATGCTGCCTGACCTGTTGACTTACTCCCTTGTGTCCTACGCAAGATTCCAGCATCTGCAGTTCCTTGCATCTCCAAGAGCTTTTATATATTTGTCTTTCTGTATGGTTACACTGGTATAGAATCCGTTTTAATGGCCTTATGGGCCTGTCCCACTTAGGCGACTTTTTAGGCGACTGCAGGAGACTATGCAGTCACCACATGGTCGCCGCATGTTCACGCGTGGTTGCCGGGGAATCATCTACATGGTCATGAGGAGTTCCCCCATTCTGGGAACTAGTCCCAGCCTTATTATGATGGCCACAAATTTTTCAACATGTTGAAAAATTAGCGGCGACTAGAATGAAGCCGCCATGGAAAGTAGCGAGAATTCTCGTGCCCTAGGTGGGTCACCAGGAGGACCTAGTGGGTTGCGGGAGGTCAAAGTTTCTCGAAGGTTCTCGTAGGTTGTAGCCGGTGCTGACCGCTGAATTTCATTGGCTCATTGGGAAACAAAAATGTAACCAACGATAACCGACCAGTAACGTTAATGTCCTCCGAGCTTCACAGCCGTGTATCTCTGGCTTCTTAAAGGTTGGCTCCACTCCTTCTCCCCCCTTCTCCCCCCTTCTCCCCCCTCTCCCCCCTCTCCCCCCTCTTTTAAAGGACTTACCGTACACTGTGATGTAGCTGTCTTAATTACAGCGCCAACCTTCCTGTTCATCGAGGTGTGTGTCTGTATCACCTTGGCATTGCACCATGGGAATTTCACTCAGACAGCGCTCTCCCTGCTTGCCCTGTCCCTCGCCTGCATAACGGGCTGGTGAAGGAAGTGATGTGTGTGTTCCACTGACAGTCGCCGTTCCAGTTGCCGGTTTTTCAGGCAACTGCCGGCAACTTGACAGTCGCCTGAAAACTCGCCTGTGGGACAGGCCCATAAGAGTATCAATGAATGTTACACAGTTTAATTTAGAATTTCAAAGGTGTCAATTGAAGAGATTTCCCATGTCAGTTTCTAAAGAAAATCTCTTGTGCCTTCCGGTTGTGAATTAGCAGGTGTGTTCCTAAAGACAACGTATCAGTTTGATTGTTTAAGAAGGAACTGCAGATGCTGAAAAATCGAAGGTAGACAAAAATGCTGGAGAAACTCAGCGGGTGAGGCAGCATCTATGGACCGAAGGAAATAGGCAACGTTTCGGGCCGAAACCCTTCTTCAGACTGCAGTTTGATTACTGCAGTGAGGTTACATGTAAATTTTATTTCTGCAAACTGGTTTACTTTTGAATTAACTAATAGCTGTCTCTATTCCATTACTCCTGTGAAGATGCTTACATTTCTGTAACTAACATTCCCTTCTTGAAAAATGCTTAAAATATGTATGGGATTGAGTAAATTTGAGTAAAGTCAGATTTCATAAATCAGGTCTTCCTTAACCTACACATCATTTCAGTACCAAGGGATTGTTGTGCTATTGGTTACAGTGTGTTCTTACAGAGCCACAAAGGCAATGCAATGTTTAGTTAGATTTACTGTATGTCTACAATTCCAGAAATATCGAAAGAATGATCACAAAGAGAAGGATTGGACCACTCGGAAGGAGACCTGGGGACTTTAAACACATGCTGATGAATTAAAATGTCAATAGACTTTGTAGCTAGCAAAGGGGAAATTATAATGTTTTCTATAACATTTGTAATAGTCGTGGAACTAGTAACAATATTATGTAAGATTACAAAAGTGCATATTACCTATCAAAAAACCATGATAGTTTTAAACATAATTTTTCTTATCAATCACAAACCCCCTGCTGGACCCTCTGCAGTTTGCATATCGGGCCAATAGATCTGTGGATGATGCAGTCACCCTGGGCCTGCACTTCATCCTACAGCACCTAGACCGCCAGGGGACCTATGCGAGGATCCTGTCTGTTGATTTTAGCTCCGCATTCAACACCATTGTGCCAGAGCAACTACACTCCAAATTTTCCGAGTTGACTGTGCCCGAACCCCTCTGTCGGTGGATCACCAGGTTCCTGACAGCCAGGAAGCAGCATGTGAGGCCGGGAAAGCACATCTCGGACCCGCAAACACTCAGCATAGGAGCACCGCAAGGCTGCATACTCTCTACTCTCCTCTACTCGCTCTACACCAACGACTGCACCTCCACAGACACCTCTGTCAAGCTTCTCAAGTTTGCTGATGACACAACCGTGATTGGACTGATCCAGGATGGGAGGAATCTGCCTACAGACAGGAAGCGTCACAGCTGGTGTCTTGGTGCCGTAGCAACAACCTAGAGCTCAATGCTCTTAAAACAGTGGAATTGATTGTAGACTTTAGAAGAGCTCACCCTCCCCTCATCCCATTCACCATCAACAACACCACAGTCACATCAGTGGAGTCTTTTAAGTTCCTGGGAACCATGATCTCCAAGGACCTTAAGTGGGGGGTGTCCATCGACTCCACAGTCAAAAAGGCACAACAGAGGATGTACTTCCTGCGGCAGCTGAGGAAGCACAATATGCCACAGGCAATGATGGTCCAATTCTACATGGCCATCGTAGAGTCTGTTCTCACCTTCTCCATCATGGTCTGGTTGGCTCAGCACTCACCAAGCACGCCACCTGGATGGCTGCAGCGAATCGTCCCGATCAGCAGAGAAGGTTATTGGCTGCAACCTTCCCTCCATTGATGCAAGGGCCAGGAAGCGAGTGGGCAAGATCATCTCTGACCCCTCTCACCCTGGCCACAAACTCTTTGAATCACTTCCCTCTGGAAGGCGACTCCGGACTGTCAAAGCTGCCACAGCCAGACATAAAAACAGTTTTTATCCACGAGTCGTTTCCCTTCTCAACAGCCAAAAATCTGTAGCCTCCCTTTGATCTGGTATTTTGTTGGTTCACATGCTTAATCAATGGTGTTTTATCATTAATGTTTTATTATTATTAATGTTTAGTGTTTTTGGAGTCATTCGTAACTGTCACTGTATGTCATGTTGTTACTTGTGGGCGGAGCACCAAGGCAAATTCCTTATATGTGAATACTTGGCCAATAAACTTACTTACTTACTTAAATTATCACTGCCAACATTCTCACAGTTTGTTTTCCCCTCGAGTAATGAAAACATGCAAAGGTAGTCTTCAGATTCAAAAAGCTCCAGTTACTGCAGTCAGTATCAAAATATTTAAAGAGAGATTTAATTGGAATCAGATTATCCAAATAACTTCATAAATAGTGGTAAATTGACGGAAAAATGCCAGCAATTTCAAGAATTTTTCATGCAATTGTATTGCTATTGGTACCAGTTATATTGGTTAACAAAATCCCTTTATGGTTACATTTTTGTTCAGTTTGAAGCAAAGTTTTACAAAGAATACAGAAAGCTGATGTCAGCTATACATCTCTCCAGGATATTAAGGATAACGAGAAGGTCACCACAAGTCATTTATTGTTTAGCTGTAGGTTATAAAATGAATCAAATCTTGCTCACAAAGGATGCACTCACTGTAGCAGTAGATTCCCGTGGTGCTTTGCATCCCACAGTGTTTACGCCTCAGTTATTTGGAAACCACATTTTTAATTTAACCCTTCCTTTTTCAGCTCTGGCCGTATATCACTGTGGAATGAAAAAGTGTTTTTATCATCGTATTATACTCTGGGTTATTTCTGCAGATACAGATTAAGAGGAGAAATTATGAGTTACGACACCTTTGTTTGGGTTACATCTGGGATTGCTATCTGGGGATTGGTGATTATTGCTCTGTATATGAAATATGTGAATATATGATCAAGGAACAGATGGTGAACTCTGATAACTGGCAGCTAAAGATGCTTACAGGCACAATCAACAGTGAAATGATGACCAAAGTTTGACCCTGCCATATGGAAGATTCCACCCATTTCTTGAAAATATTATGCTTTGAGAAATTATAAATGAAATTATGGTTCAGCCTGGTAAAAATATCAAGTATATTTGCTCTGCAGGGTGTTAATATTTAATGTGCAAATAAGTACTTTTTTCTTTTCTCCCTTTTACACAATACATAGTGTCCTTTAGTTGGGGGCCGCAGATTCTTACATCCTATCTCAGAACATTTGGCAATTGGGAAAGAGAACATGACATCGACAACCACTGTATGCCACACACCAGCTGCTTCCCAAAGAGCCAAAGCCGAAGATGTCCCTGCCAGCAATATTCCACATCTTGTTTGACCCGCCTGCAGCTGCTTTTAGAGGTTGACAGCACAGTATGGACTGCTTTTAGATCTGAAACATCTTGATAGAAAAAAACATAAATCCTTTACTCCAAGATCCTGACCCATTGAGTTACCTCTCAAGCACTTTTGGGTGTCCAATCTTTGCTCCATATCTGGATCCCATCATTATGGCTACTCTTGTCCCATCTATACCCTTCACTTCTTTCTTTCCTGTTATCTATCTTCTCTCTTCCCTATCAATCTGAAAAATAGGTTCTGACCCTTGACCCAAATGTTTGGTCCTTTCCCACAAGATTCTTCCCCAGCTGTTATCAGCAACTGATCCATCCTATCACAACAAAGAGCATCCTGAACCTACTATCAACCTCATTGACACCTCGGACTATCTTTGATTGGACTTTACTTGCTTTATCTTGCTAACTATATTCACGTTAATTCCATTTATAAGTTCTGTGCAGTGGTGGAAACTTGATTGACATCATGTAGTGTCATTTCCACTGACTCTGGTAAGCCTGCAGCAAAAAAGCTTTTTACACCTGTACCATGGAACAGATACAATAAACTAAACTCAACACAAGTCAAATGCTTGCATACCCATTGAATACCACCCTAACTTATTTTCTATTCTTTCAGTTAGTGATTTAAATCATCGATGGTGCATTTTTCAAACACGTTTTGAATTATCACAAAAGGCGAGACCACCTTTTGTGTACCCTCGATTCTACTCCACATCTCAGTTCCGTCTTAACACTGTTTGGATTATAATGGTCACCTGGAGGCCATATTAAATGTACCGAACCATGCAGCCTCTAATGTAAGAGACGGAGAGGCTTACAATTATAAATATATGGGAAATTAAGCTCAATGATTAAAACTGTTGGATACACTTCCCTGAGGTACCAAGCCACTCTGCTATTTATTAAACATAGCTCATTTAATGATTTTAGCTTTTAATTACCCCAATCCTAACCGTCAAATAGGCATGTGGATGAGTTAACCATAATGAATCCAGAAGCTGAAGTAATCACTGCTGCGGACCCCAATAGGCCAGAGGCCCATGGCCCAGTGACTCACTGCCAATGCACCCATAGCACCGTACCACCACTGAAGATACATACACAAGCCGGTGCCGCCAGCCCTGCGATTAGCCATGGTGACAGACCCGGAATTTGCAGGGAAACCTGGGTGGGACTATCATCCTTTGTCAGCGTCGTTCTGTGTAACTGTGTGTCTTCTGCATTACCATGCAGGCGCTTGTGAACACAGAGGTCTTGTAGCCCAGGTAAGGAAATACAGGAATGATCAAGATCTGGGGCAGTAACAGAGAGAACTCAAATGCAGGCAGACTGGATGGCAATTGGAAAAGGATTCGAAAGTGGAACCAAAAAGAGACAAAGTGGAGCAACCTGTCTTGAATATGGCACTGCTGAAAAGTGCACACATCAACAGACATGGAGAGCTTCATGAAAAGAACACAGCATGAATAGGACAAGCTTAGCTACATTAGAACAAGGGAGACATTATATGAAAACCGCTATTCCTCAAAGGCCTTTACCTGGGAGAACAATTTTGTACATGAGTTTAGGTCAACCTTGGATCCTTGGAACACTGATGAGTGACTCTAGATTTATGTGTGGAGGAAGAGAATCCAGAAAACTCTCTCTCCTCTCTTGACTATGTGACTACGCGTATGATGTTGCCTCTGTGAAAATGCCACTTAGAACAGAGTGGAAAAGAAAGCATAAATAACAGTCGGGGCATTGGAGTTATAAGAGCATGAATTCACAATGCAGCTTTATGAGAAGTTGATTTGGCCAGAATTTGAAGAGTGGTTGGAGTTGCGTAGTCTTTCTTACAGAAGGACCTGAGGCTTCGTGAGATGTGCAGAAAAGTTACCCATATCACCGCTGGATTAGAAAGGTATTAGCATGAGAGATTGGACAAAACTGGATTGTTTTGATTTGATTTGATTTGATTTTGATTTAATTTATTGTCATTGTCTTCAACGAAGAGACAACAACATTCTTTTTCCCTTAGTCATACAAAAACCCCACAAAACACAGAACACAATAGTCCACAACACAAACATCCCACAGCAGCACCAAAGTTCCCCACTGTGAGGGAAGGAACCAAAGTCCAGTCAACCTCCTCGCCGATGTTCCCCAATGTTCACCCAATATCGGGGTCTCCCGAGCACCCTGTAGTCGCCGCTATGGGTGGCCCGATGTTCAGGCCCTCTCGCTGGGAACCTCTCGTCGGTCACCTTCCACCGGAGTCCGCGGCTCCCGATGTTCACAGGTCGCGCTGGGCGGAGATTCGCGCTGGTGACCCCCGGCAAAATGTCCCGGGAGTCCGCAATGTTAAAGTCAGTGCAGCCCACATTGGGAGCTCCACACCCATAGCTTCGCAATGTTGGAGCAGCGGCCCAGCACTCCGGAGCTCCAAGCGACGATCCTCGGGAAGGCCCTGCCCACTCCGCGATGTTTCCAGCGCCACGCCGCCGCTGCTGAAGCTCTGGTCCGTTCCCGGCAGGAAAGGCCACGCCAATCCAGCTGGTAGGCCGAGGGGGGGGAGAGGGGAGGGGCGAGGACGCGACTCGGACAATAGCTGCATCCTCGCCAGGAAGCGGCTGAAGGACGGTTTCCCCCTTACCCTACCCGCTTCCCCCCACATAAAATACTGGAAAAAAAACTAAAAAACTAAAAAAACACTCTAAACATAACAAAATAAAAAAAGACAGCCAGACTGTGGGCAGAGGCAGCTAGCAACAGCGCCACCAGATGTCCAGACATGGAGCGTCAGAGGCTGAGGGGAGACCTGATATATCCACTTTTATCCATTCAATTTACCTAACACCACTTCCCGACTAACCTGGATTTTACTCAGTTCCTCCATCTCATTTGATAGATGAGATGGAGGAACTGAGTGAAATCCAGGTTAGTCGGGAAGTGGTGTTGGGTAAATTGAATGGATTAAAGGCCGATAAATCCACAGGGCCAGATAGGCTGCATCCCAGAGTACTTAAGGAAGTAGCCGCAGAAATAATGGATGCATTAGTGATAATTTTTAAAAACTATTTAGATTCTGGAGTCGTTCCTGAGGATTGGAGGGTAGCTAATGTAACCCCACTTTTTAAAAAGAGAGGGAGAGAGAAAAACGGTGAATTACAGACCAGTTAGTCCTAACATCGAATGAATGTAGTATAGTGGATAAGGGAGAACCAGTGGATGTGTTTATCTGGACTTTCAGAAGGCTTTCGACAAGGTCCCACATAAGAGATTAGTATGCAAACTTGAAGCACGCGGTATTGGGGCTCAGAATTGATAGAGAACTGGCTGGTAGAGTAGGAGTAAACGGGTCCTTTTCAGAATGGCAGGCAGTGACTAGTGGGGTACCGCAAGGCTCAGTGCTGGGAACCCAGCTATTGACAATATATATTAATGATTTGGATGAGGGAAGAATAAATGCAACTCATCTCCAAATTTGCGGATTGACATGAAGCTGGCGGGCAGTGTTTAAGCTGTGAGGAGGATGCTTGGGAGGCTGCATGGTGATCGGATAGGTTGGGTGTGGGTGGGCAAATGCATGGCAGATGCAAATATAATGTGGATAAATGTGAGGGTTATCCACTTTGGTGGCAAGAACAGGAAAGTAGACTATTATCTGAATGGTGGCCGATTAGGAAAAAGGGGAGATGCAATTGAAGCCTAGGCGTCATTGGTACACCAGTCATTGAAAGCATGCAGGTGCAGCAGGCAGTGAAGAAAGCAAATGGTATGTTAGCATTCATAGCAAAAGGAGATTTGAGTATAGGAGCACGGGAGGTTTCTACTGCAGTTGTACAGGGCCTTGGTGAGACCACACCTGGAGTATATGTGTAGTTTTGTCTCCTAATCTGAGGAAAGACATTCTTGCCATAGAGGGAGTACAGAGAGGGTCACAGAATGATTCTGGATGTCAGGACTTTCATATGAAGAAAGACTGGATAGACTCGCTGTGCTCGCTAGAATTTAGAGGATTGAGGGGGGATCTTATAGAAACTTAGAAAATTCTTAAGGGTTGGGACAGGCTAGATGCAGGAAGATTGTTCCGAATGTTGGGGAAGTCCAGAACAATGGGTCACAGTTTAAGGATAAGGGGGAAGCTTTTAGGACCGAGATGAGAAAAACATTTTTCACACAGAGAGTGGTGAATCTGTGGAATTCTCTGCCACAGAAGGTAGTTGAGGCCAGTTCGTTGGCCATATTTACGAGGGAGTTGGATGTGGCCCTTGTGGCTGAAGGGTTCAGTGGGTATGGAGAGAAGGCAGGTACAGGATACTGAGTTGGATGATCAGCCATGATCATATTGAATGGCGGTGCAGGCTTGAAGGGCTGAATGGCCTGCTCCTGCACCTAATTTCTATGTTTCTATGTTTGATAATCTGTGTTTGAGATGCATGCCTAAGGGTACAGGTACTCTTGTTAAAAAAAATTGGATGAACAACTTGTTGGTTAGCAATGATGGTATAAAACCTACGGACAAAAATACAAAAATACAATTTCAATCCCAATGGCAACAAGGAGGCATAAAACTAAACTAGTTAATATAGTAATTTAAAATGTTAAGTAATAACCCAGGGGTAAATAGTAATAAATGCTTACTCTAGACAGGTGTCTTCTCAATTTAAAGATGTTTAGACAGACAGCATTTCTCTTCTTGAGCTCCTACTCTTTTGCCTGTGTTAACCTTGAATCCATATTCACCCACAGATCCCCAATCCAACAGATTAGAGTTGTGGGCTGGACCAAGCACATTTTGACCACTGTGTTTTCATTATGCATGATTTATGGTGTTTTCAGTTTTATTTTCGCCTAAAGCCAACTTGTTAAATTTAGATGCTGGACTAGGACCTGACCCAACAGCTGCTGACGACCTTCTACCGCTGCACCACAGGGAGCATACTAATGTATGGCATCTCTGTGTGGTATCTCAGCTGCACGGAGGCGGAGAGGAGAGCTCTTCAGTGCGTCACCCACAGAGCGCAACAGATTATTTGGACACCGCTACCAGCCTTGGAGGGCATCTACCACACACGGTGCCTCAGAAAGGCCGTCAGCATACATAAAGACTCCTCTCACCCTTGTAATGGACTGTTCGAACTACTCCCTTCTGGCAGACGTTACAAGGCCTTCTACGCCCACACCTCCAGACTCAGGAACAGCTTCATTCCCAGAGTCTGCCCCGGCCTTGCACAGTAGTCTGTGTTGATTTTACTGGTCTAATGTTCGTTTTTACAAACCTTGTTCTCGGGGTATCTAAACCTAAATTTTATTTGTCGATTAAGTTATGACATCGGATGGAAGTTGCAAACCAAATCTCGTTGCACTTATGTGTAATTACAATAAAATATATTATTATTATTTTTATTATTATTATTATTATTATTATTATTATTATTATTATTATTATTATTATTATTATTATTCTACTGACAGGCATGTTGTTCTGATGCACAGGGTGAATTCATTTTATCAGAAGCCCAATCATTAACAGCACGTTTACGGCTGGTTTCAGAGTCTCATTAAGGGGAGTCTGGTAGCAAAGATTGCTTGTGTAGGAAAGAACTGCAGATGCTGGTTTAAATTGAAGGTAGACACAAAGGAGTAACTCAGCGGGACGGGCAGTGGCAGCATCTCCGGAGAGAAGGAATGGGTGACGTTTCGGGTCGACATCCTTCTTCAGACTCAACAAGGTCAGCTTGAAAAACCTGTTGAGCTCACACCTATTGATTGCTCTGTATTCTTATGGCCATAAACTTGTCTGATTGATTACAATTGTCAGACTCTCCTGTAATTGGTTATGTGTTTGAAAGACATACTGTTTTGGCAAAAGTCACTTACATTTCAAGTCCCTTTTAGCAGTATCACTGCCTTTTTAGGAAATGTTGATTCTTGTTCTAAAATCAGCTTCCCTAATCATAAAGAAAGCAGCATTTAAAGGTGTAATGTAGATAACCAACTTTGCACGTTCACAAATGTGTCACCCTCCAACACTAGAAGCAAGCAGTTGCAACGCAATTTATGATATCTCTATATCTCTTCGCTATACTATGACTAAAACTCTCATCTTGACCACTTCCGGTCTGCGTTGTTTTTAAATTTGCGCAAACGCGGTACAGTATATCGCTAGGAATGTTTTGCCACCTGCATCACCGTTCTCCTCTGCTCCAAGCCACCAAGTTGTGTTCCAATCGGTGGAAAATAACAATAGTTATAAAGGTTTAAAAAATCGTGAGATCAGCAGATTGGTCATGTCGCCTGTCAGTCACTATGAAGGTAACGCCCCTTCTGGCACTTGCTGGAGAATAAATCCCCGAAGGCGGGGCTAAGTCCATGAGCACATGCAGAAGCCACCCGTGCAGAGGCCGCCTGTGCAGAAGCCGCCAAGAATAAAGCTGAAGCAGCGGAGTGTGGGCTGTGTTTCGCTGGCAGGGGCAGGCTGTGTTCTGCAGATGAGGGCGGGCTGTGAGCGTGACAGGCGCTGTGGACGGGAGCAGCTGAGTGAGTCCAGAGCCGGGCCCTGGATCCAGGAGTGCGGCGGAACTGGTGTGCCCACACACCCCCTCCCCTACACCCCCCCGCCCCCCTACACCCACCCCGCTACAACCCCCCTCCCCTACACCCCTCCCCTACACCCTCTCTCCCACTACAGACCCCTCCCCAATGCCAACCCCACCCTACATCCCCTCCCCTACACCCCTGCTCTGCCCACACATCCTCTCCCCCACACACCACCCCCCCTCCCACAAAAACCACACCCCCTCCCTCAAACCCCCACTACCCCCATCCCCCACAGCTCCCCTCCCCAATCTCCACCCACCCTCCCCTACACAACACCTCCCCTTCCCCCACACCCCCGCTCTTCCCCCACAACCCCCTCCCTCACACCCCCCCTTCAAAGCTAAACCTCCCTTACAACCGCCCCCGCCACCCCCCTCCCCCACACACCACCCCCAAACACCCCCTCCACCACACACACCCCACCCCCAACCCCCACTCCCCCACACACCACCCCCCCACACCCCCTGCTACCCCCACAACCCCCCTCCCTCACACACCCCCTCAAAACCCCACCATCCATTACAACCCCAACCGCAAACTCCCCCTTCCCCCACACCCCCACACCCCCTCCCAACCCCCCCTCCCCCACACCCACCCCCCTCCCCCTCCCCCCGCCCCCCACCCCCCATACCCACCCTCCCCCACAAGCCCCCCCCTTCGACACCTCCCACCTCCTCCCCCACACCATCCCTCTCCTACATACCCACAAACCTCCCCCAAACCACCCGCCCTCCCCCCACAACACTAACCCCCACCTCCCCCAACATTGGGAACATGTTTCCTGCCTCTAGCTTGTCCAATCCCTTAACAATCTTATATGTTTCAATAAGATCTCCTCTCATCCTTCTAAATGCCAGTATAATCAAGCCCAGTCACTCCCTTCTTTCAACATATGAGAGACCCGCCATCCTGGGAATTAACCTCATGAACCTATGCTGCACTCCCTCAATAGCAAGATTGTCCTTCATCAAATTGGGAGACCAAAACTACACACAATACTCCAGGTGTGGTCTCACAAGGGCCCTGTACAACTGCAGAAGGATCTCTTTGCTCCTATACTCAAATCCTCTTGTTATGAAGGGCAACAAGCCATTAGCTTTCTTCACTGCCTGCTGTACCTGCATGCTTACTTTCAATGCTCCAACCAAGTTGTATTCAATCATTTGCAGTGACAAACCCAGCTTGAAAGGAGGTAAAATGCCAGCCCACCGTCCAGTCCAGGATGGTGACTATGGACAAATGCAATGCATGGATGAGAACAGGACAAGACTTACCACTTACCTATGCTCACTGTAATCATTCAGGTTCACATGCTGATGAGAACCATTGCAATAAACCAATGAAGGTGAATTTTAATTGTTTGTTTACGTATTACTTTGAGGGAAAACTCATTTTGAAAAAAAATGACATCTCTCAGTTCAGTTGGTCAAGATATTAGAACATGGAACATGCAACACAGAGCAATATAACACAGGACCAGGCCCTTTAGCCCATAGTGTCTGCGCCAAACATGACACTGACTTAAACGAACCTCCTCTGCCTGCAGATACCTCCATTCCTGACATATCCATGCGCCTATCCAAAAGCTGAAATACCACAATTGTATCTGCCTCCGCCACAACTGTTCCAGGCACAAACTATTTTACTTCGGAGTCACGTGCGTGATTACGTGAAGAAGCCCCGCCAGGCGCATGTGCGTCATTACATCCAACGCATGGCGCACCGACGGGCTGAAGAACGCAGCTCCACCAGTGGTAAGTAGTAAACCGGCAGTTAAGTGTTTTTAAAACTTTTCTGTGGGTACTTAAACTCCGTGAATCTGGCTTGGGAGCCAGCGGGAGTTGTTAGCAATGGAGCGAGTTGGGAAAAAGTCTGTCCGTAGTAGGAGCTTAACGCGCGGGCTCGCGGTTTGTGCTCGCAGATCGGGTCGGGAGGTACCGGCAGCAGTAACGCCGGCTCCGACACCGGCTGCTGATCTACCGGCAGCTCAACTGCCTCCGTTAACTCCAGTGCTTCAGGGAACTGAGGCCACTACACCGGGGAGGAAGGCCAAAAGAAAATCTCTCAGGCCCGTCTTATCCGACAAGTGTGATATGGAAGACTCCTCTCCTTCTAATAAAAAGGTCTGGGGATGGCTCGATTAAATGGAAAAAATGCTGCAAACTTTGATGAGCCACAAAATATTTCAATCGCGGTCGAATGCCCCTAGGATTCCCCAAACAGCCTCACGTAGAGGCCCATATGGCGAAGAAGACTTTACCGCCTACGAATATCAGTGGGAATCACCCTCGCCAGCACCTTGTTTAGGGCTGGTAGAGACCTCCTTGGAGCAAGACTCGGGAGAGCCAGGGCAGGAGGAGTCTGACCCTGAAGTTGGTATCACTGCTTTTGGGCACACACCAAAGCACATGAGCCATGCTCCAGGTGTCCCGGATGTAGCAAGAAATTTTGCCATTCCAGAAGGTACTGGTGAAGGCATGGAGGAAAACCTGGCTTTTAACATCAACTACATGGCCTCTCACCAGCTACAGGATTCCATTATGGAACAAACAGCCACGTGTTACGTAACACCTGTTAATTGTGCGTCGCTCAAAGTGCCCACTGTGCTATCTGGGCACAAATGAGTGCAACGGTGCGTGGACAAGAGATCCAATTCCAGCGTGTCCTCAAATTGGTGGGGGCAGGGATCACGGCTTTCGGCAAAATGGTCCGAGGAGCACCGATGTCCGGGACACAGCAGGATATGTTGGCCCTGCTGTGCAATGTATACTTTGAAGTAAATTGTTTCCGAAAGATTGCTATAAAGCCGACACTAAACCCACGATTTGCAGCTCTATGCAGGTCGTCCAACATTCAAGCGCCAAATTATCTATTTGGCGAGGACCTGCTCAAACAGGTCAAAAAACTGGAAGAAGAGGCCAAAACGATAGGCCTCGTGAAGACATGGCAGGAGTCCGATCCGGGGGCAGGGCCAAGCAGAGTGGAACCAGTGGGATGGCGTTATTACCCACCTGTGTACGCCAACTACAACCCTAGCATGGCGAGAAGAACAAGAACTCCAAGGTCGACTATGGAGGTACGGGTGATTCATTCAGTCCAGGATCAATCCTCTGGGGAACAACCTCCGGTTGGGGTAGGTTACAGTTATTTTATGATGAATGGTGCTGCATAACATCTGATCTGTTTATACTGGACACTGGCTCAGGGTCTCGAATAGAGTTTATGTCAGGAATCCATCCACCTGCACAAAATATGCCTACTCGGGTATTGGTTCTTTCTGGACCAGAAACTCTGCAGGTAAATAAAGAAATTGGGGTTTTGTTCCAAAAAGGGGTAATTGAAGGACGACATACAATCCTCAACAATTTGTGTCCAATATATTCCCCAGACAGAAAAAAGATGGTGGGTGTTGAGTCATTCTGGATCTTACCCAGTTAAATTCCTATGTCCAGTATAGGCATTTTAAAATGGACACCTTCAATACTGCTAAACAGCTGTTATCAGAAGGTTGCTATATTTAAGAGTGAGTGCTATATTTAAGAGTGAGTTGGATGTGGCCCTTGTGGCTAAGGGGATCAGAGGGTATGGAGAGAAGGCAGGTACGGGATACTGAGTTTGGATGATCAGCCATGATCATATTGAATGGCGGTGCAGGCTCGAAGGGCTGAATGGCCTACTCCTGCACCTAATTTCTATGTTTCTATGTTTCTATGTTTCTATATGGCAACCATAGATCTGAAAGATGCATATTATTCAGTACCAATTCATCATCAGTACCGAAGATACTTGAAATTTAGTTGGATGGGACAGCTGTGGCAATTTAAAGCATTACCCAATGGGTTAACCTCAGCTCCTAGGTTGTTCACAAAATTGTTAAAACCAGTTCTGGCGCTTCTTCATGCCCAGAATCACATTGTGATGGCTTATCTAGATGATATTTTAATTACAAGCAACACTTAGGAAACAGCTGAGGAGTTGGTTTCATCAACCAAACACCTGTTTGAGAGATTAGGTTTTCTTGTCCATCCAACAAAATCCAAGCTAGAGCCATCCCAAAAAATTGATTATTTGGGGTTTGTCATTGATTCAGTTGATATGTCAGTGACTTTGCCTACGGCCAAGGCCATTGAAATCAGGGAGGTCTGTACCAGTCTCGCTGAAAAGCAACAACCCTCCATCCGGAAAGTAGCCAGTATTATTGGTAAATTGGTGGCGGCTTTCCTTGCAGTGGACTTTGGACCCCTGCACTATCAAAGTCTGCAACGAGCTAGAGAACAAGCACTTAAAGAACATGCAGGTCATTTTGATAGACCTATGCAGTTGCCAGCCAAAGCCATCACCGAATTACAATGGTGGATCATCAATATTGCACCAACTACCAAAAACATTTTGGTTCAACCAAACCTTCAGTGGTTTTACAAACAGATGTCTGTGCTTTGGGATGGGGAGCCACGGACAGCTGTGGTGGTAGATGGAGTGTGCAAGACGATTCAATCCTGCACAGGCATGGTATAATTTACTTAGAATTGCTGGGTGCATTCTATGGACTAAAAGCTTATTGTTCAGCAATGAATAATTTACATGCTCAGCTCCAGATTGACAATACCACGGCTGTTGCCTATATCAATCACATGGGAGGAATAAGGTCAGTATCATGTGATAATCTGTCTAACCTCATTTGGGACTGGTATATTTCCAGGAATATCTGGGTCTCAGCTATCTACCTACCAGGTAGAGATAATATGGTGGCAGACAACAGGTCACGGAAATTTAATGACAACACAGAATGGATGCTAAATCCTGATGTTTTTAAAATGATTGTCAGTTGCTATGGTTTGCCAGATATAGATCTGTTTGCATCCAAGCTAAATCACCAGTTGCCTAAATACGTTTCGTGGGAACCAGATCTAGGAGGAGCAGCGGTGGATGCATTCTCGCTACATTCGGGATGTACATTCTTTTACGCTATTCTCCCATTCTGCCTCATTAGGCAATGCCTCAATAAAATAGAGCAGGACTCTGTCTCAGGCATTTTGGTGGTTCTGGACTGACTTACACAGCCATGGTTCCCATTGGTGCTGAGAATGATGACTCAGGCATTCATCATGGTACAGACCTCCATTCATACTGATGGCTGTCCGCAACTGCAGTAATTTGTTGGTGCATCCAGTAACAGGAGAAAGTCATCCGTTACATGATCGTATTAATCTGTTAATCTGCAGGTTCTGACCAAACCGTTCCAAGAGCTTGGACTGTCGAGTAGGACCATGGATGTGATAGCTGCAGCTTTGAGAGATAGCACTAAAAAACAATATGTCTCTCATATTATGAAATGGGAGATGTTTTGCTTGCAGTCAGATATATCTTATCATACTGTAAGCATACCGGATGTATTGGAGTTCCTTGCTACATTGCATTTTGATGAACCCTTGAGCTATAGTGCCATTAATAGTGCTCACAGTGCTTTGTCCTCCTATTTAGGGCAGTTTTCAGAACAACAATCTATCGGGTCACATCCGTTAATGTCCTGATTCATGAGAGGAAACTTTAACAAGAACCCTCCTAAGCCTAGATATACAGAAATCTGGGATGTCAGTATAGTTCTCACACTGCTTCGGCAATGGGCTCCAATTATGTCACTGTCTTTTCAGAAGTTAACACTTAAAGTGGTTATGCTCATGGAGCTAGTATCTGCGCAACGAGTTCAAACATTGCAAAAGCTACGACTAGATAGCATGTACTCTTCTGTAGATAACATTACGTTTTATGTGTATGATTTAATTAAACAAAGCAGGCCAGGAATGGCTGGAACCAAAGTAAGCTTTAAAGCATACCCCGTTGACCAAATGTTGTGTGTAGTCAAGCACCTGAGTCAATATATCGAGGTAACTAAGAGTCTCAGAGGTTCTGAGACAGCAATGCTCATCAGCCATAAAAAAACTCATAAAAAGGTGTCAGTACAAACTATTTCTAGATGTTTAAAACAGGTTTTGGATTGTGCTGGAGAAGACACTCATGTGTTTAAAGCTCACTCCACCAGGGCAGCATCAATATCCGCAGCGAAGGTACAGGACGTGCCTCTAGACCAAATCCTCGGGGCCGCAGGATGGTCTAAGGAGGCGACCTTCTCCAAATTTTATGATAAACCTGTCCTGACAGTGTAAGGATTTGGGCATGCTGCTTTGGTTTCGGTTGGATTTCTTTTCTTTCTAAATTTCATTTGTAATTTCCCCCTGGGACAGAGGGGTATTACTGTTTTGTTTGTTATTATTAAAAATGTTTATTGGATAATTCGAAGCAATGTTCAATACATTATTTATTCACTACTGTGTCAACTGAAGCAGTGTGTCGTATGGAATTAATCTACGGCATGAAATCACAGAGCTTTGAAATCTTCAAGTAGTCACTCACGTGACTCCGAAGTAAAATGGTAAGATTAAACGAGAATGTACCAGTTTGAAGTTTGATCTTTATTTTATGAGGAGTTACGATGAGGGATTACGTGCCCTCCGCTCCCGGCCCTCATAATCACAAAGATCATCTGGTAGTTCTAGTCTTCTGAGTCTTACTATATCACTTCGACTATAGTTTCTGTGTTTTCACGCCGCTGCTTTGAAGTATGACGCGTATGCGCCTGGCGGAGCTTCTTCACGTAATCTCTCATCGTAACTCCTCATAAAATAAAGATCAAACTTCAAACTGGTAAGTTCTCATTTAATCTTACTATTATTTGTTTTTTTAAAAATAATATTTTTATTAGAAGTAGTCCATCATAACAACGGTATAACATCTTTTCAAATACACAACCAACTTATTTCAATAAGTATACGAATGCTATGAATAATTCTTATAAACTTCTATTTTTTTTAGAAAGTAGAAAAAGAAAAGAATAGATTTAAATCAATAAGAATAGTGATTAAATAATAATTTTGATTATATAGAGAGAAGAGAAGAGAGAATATATATATATTCTTGTTATATTTATTTAATTAAAACAAAGTATTATATATATATTAAAAAAAAGATTATAGTATACATCTTAATAGTGAATAACACAATTTCAAATAACGATATCAATAGAGACATGTATATAAATCAAAAAAAAAAAAACCAGTAAGTTATTTTCATCTAATCCAGCCGGGTACCCATTGAGTTGTGATGCCAAGAACAGCTACCCCTTCAAATATTCTGTATATGGAGACCTTATCTGTTCAAAGAGTTTGTATTTGTCCATTAGGACAAATCTGATTCTTTCCAAATGCAACGTCTCCAACATTTCCACTGTCCACATTTTAATTGTGGGGTTTAATGTTCCCTTCCAAAATTTCAATATTAATTTTTTCCCTATTATCAAACAGTAATCCAAGACATTTCTTTGGTTTACTGTGAATATTAAATTTGAATCCGGAACTCCTAATATTATTAATTTTGGATCTGGGTCCAGTTTAATTTTAAGAACTTCAGAGATAACTAAAGATTTCTGTCCAATAATAATTGAGTTTTATACATGTTACAAAACTATGCGTTAAATTAGCTTCCAAGTTCTGACATTTATCACAAATAGGAGAAATGTTAGGATAAATTCTATTTAATTTCGTTTTTGAATAATGTAATCTGTGTAATACCTTAAATTGTATCAATATATGTCTAGCATTTAATGAGCAACGATGTATACGTTGTAGGCTTTCTTCCCAAGTTTCCTTCGTTATAGATAAACCTATTTCATTTTCCCATGTTTGTCGATATATTTCCGAAGTTGGAATTTCCCTATCCAAGAGAGTATTGTATATATACGCTATTAAGTTTTCTGTAGTTGGGTGTTTATTAAACAATTCATCTAATAATCCTGGTTTTCTATTTTTATAGTCTTGCGTATTTGACTTAATATAGTTTCTAATTTGTAAATACCTAAATATATTATTTGACTGCAATCCATAGATATCCTGTAACTCTTGAAATGAAAGAAATGTTCCTTTCTTGTAAAGGTGTTCTATCCTTTTAATTCCTAAATCATTCCAGTGTCTAAACCCCTTGTCCAATACAGAGGGCTTAAACAAAGGATTATTCATAATTGGCAAACAAAGTGACAAATTATCCATATGTAGGGTCTTAACTATTTGTTTCCAAATACGTCTATTGCTATGAATTATAGGGTTGTCACCATACTTTTTTTTTGTACTTCCCTTGGTGCAAAAAGAATCGAACCTACATCAAAAGGTAAACAGTCTTCCTTTTCCATCTTTAGCCAGCTTGGCTCATGATCTAAATTTACCAACAAAAAATTCATATTCTTAATCTGAACTGCCCAGAAATAATATAAGAAATTTGGTAGTGCTAGTCCACCATTTATTTTAGATTTACATAGATGTTTTTTACTTATTTGATGAATTTTATAGTCCCAAATAAAACTATTAACCAAAGTATCTATTTAAAAAAAAAACATTTTAAGGAGATATAAAGGGATGGCTTGAAATAAATATAACAATATAAATCATTTTTACAGCATTTATTCTACCGATCATTGATATAGGTAGTGTTTCCCGATATAAAATATTTCTGTTTAGTTTATTTAATAATTGATGGTAATTATATTTAAATAGACAGTTATAGGACTTAGATACATTAATTCCTAGATATTTGAATTTGTCCGTGACTATTTTAAGTGGGAATTGTTCCAATATATTTAATTTTATTCCAGTTATAGGCATAATTTCACTTTTATTCCAATTAATTCTATACCCAGAAAATGTGCCAAACTTAGTTATAACATTAAATAGATTGGGAATACTAATCTCCGGTTTTGTGATATAAATTAAGATGTCATCTGCGTATAGAGATATTTTATTCATTGTAGTTTTGGTATTATATCCATATATTTCTGGTTCTGATCTAATCATTTCGGCTAATGGTTCTATTACCAAAGCAAATAGTAATGGTGATAACGGGCATCCTTGTCTACAACCCCTAAAGAGATTAAATTTTGCTGATAACATTTGATTTGTTAATATTCTTGCAGTTGGATTCGAGTATATGACTTTTACCCATTTGGAAAATCTATCCCCCAGTTGAAATGTCTGCATTAATTTAGGTAAATATGGCCATTCAACCTTGTCAAATGCTTTTTCAGCATCTAAGGATATGACAGCTAGTTCAATATCATTCACTCTTTTTGAGTACATCTTTTTCAGATTATAAGATGAATAGCGTTTTGGAATAAAACCTGTTTGGTCATGATGTATTAAGTTGTTAATCACTAAACTTAGCCTCCGAGATAAAATTTTAGTTAGCATTTTATGATCAGTGTTTAAAAGAGCTATTGCTCTGTATGACCCAGGGTCTTCCAAATCTTTATTAGCTTTAGGAATAAGTGTAATTGTAGATTCATTTAATGATTCTGGTAACTTTCCTTGTTCATAAGCATATTTATATGTTGTATGTAAACGTGGAGAGATCAGATCATAAAACTTCTTGTAAAATTCAACACTTAAGCCATCAGGGCCTGCGGCTTTTCTGTTATTTAATGATCCAATTGGTTCCTCAATATCTTTTACTGATATATCAGCATTTAACAAGTCTCTACCTTCCTGATCCAAACTGTTAATATGACATTCTTGTAGGAATGTTTCCATTCCATCTGATTGTCCTGCTAGTTTAGATGAGTAAAGATTTTGATAATATTGTAAAAATGTATCATTGATATCTTTTGGTAAAGTCAATATTTCTCCTTGTTCTGATCTAATTTTATGTATCATCTTCTCCTCATCTAATTTTCTAAGCTGGCGTGCCAGTAATTTTTTGTGGTTTATCCCCAAATTCAAAGTGTACTTGTTTAGTCTGTTGAAAAAGTTTAATAATCTGATTTGAGTATATTTTCTTTAGCTTATATTTTAATGATGCAATTTTATTACTTAGCCCCTTTGAAGGGGATATTGCATTTTGAATATCTAATTGTTTTATTTCATTTTCCAAACTTTTGTTGAGTCTTTCGATTTTCCTTATTAAAGTATGCGTGTGCTGAATATTATTGCACCACGCATAAATGCTTTAAATGTATCCCAAAGCAGTGATGGTGAAATTCCAGGTTTGTCATTTGTAATTATTTCAAAAAATAATTTTAATCTGTTTTACCAAGTAATCAAACAAGCCCTATAATTTAATATTTGGGGGTTGAGTCTCCAGTTAGAGGTTTTAATAGTTATGTCTTTTAATTTTATCTTAAATGTTAATGGAGCATGATCCGAGATAATAATATTATGATATTTTGAGTCATATGTAAATGGAATTCGTTTTGAATCTATTAAAAAATAGTCTATCCTTGAGTAGGTTCCAAATACAGGAGAAAAGAATGAATGTTCTCGACCAGATGGGTTATCTGTTCTCCAGATATACTTAACGTTTGCTGTGTTAATAGAAAAATGTATAAGTGTAATTGACTTAGAAATGGTTTTCCTTTTCATTGATGATCTATCTAAATAATTATCTAAGGTACAATTTAAATCACCTCCAATTATTAGATTATGTTGAGTGGATATAGGGATATTGTTAAATATTTTCTTGAAGAATAAAGGATTATCAAAATTAGGACCATATATATTCATAAGGATTACTTTTTTAGAATATAATTCACCTGTAATTATTATATATCTACCCTCAACATCTATTATTGAGCTTTGTTTAAAAGGTATACCTTTACGAATAATTATTGCTACCCCTCTAGACTTATGTGTAAATGAAGAGTGATATACTTTGGAAATCCATTTTGCTGTTAATCTATACTGAGTGTCTTTTTTAAGGTGTGTCTCTTGGAGAAAAATAATATCAGATTTCAATCTATTTAATTGAGCTAAAACCTTACCTCTTTTAATTGGTTCGTTAATTCCCTTAACATTCCAACTACAGAAGGTGATTCCATCACCCCCAATCCTAGTGCTTATGTCATACATACTATTGTTAAGGTGGTTTATAATGGAGTAGATGTCTCAGCTCATCTAACCCAATCCTATACCCAAACATCAGATCGATGAAATTTAATATCTGTGTCATTGACTTATACACACGTCTCCTTGAACAAACTATATAATACCAATCATACTTAAATCTAGAAAAGTATATAATATGAAATGAAATACATAATATAAAAGTAATAATAAAAAATGTAAGTAAAGTGAGTGATGTTAATAAAGTGTAATGGGAAAAAAAAGTGACTACAACTATAGTTAGTGCAGTTAGTATTGGTGTAAGCCACACTAGCGTGGCTATTAATCTACGGACTTCCGTGAAAAAAAAAAATGTTAATAATTCCAGCCCCGTTTTTGCCTTAAGGGCTATATATGTCGGGGTGGGGTATTAAATTTATATACTTAATAATTAATAATACTACTAATATCAAATATAGTTAGTGTCATAACACTATAATAGGAGAGCTAACATACATTTTTGAGGGGTAGTTAATACAAAACTATATTTATTAATAATCCATCCATCCCTCCTTGACCCCAAGATAGAGTCCATGTCCATTGTTCTCCTCCTTCCCTGCGGATCCTCCTTCAGTTGTGAATCCTCCTCCTTTTCTGTGGGTGGACAGTATCATCAGATAAGTGATCAATAATCAGTATCATCAGATAAGTGATCAATAATATTCAGTGTCCTTCATCTTCATCTGCTTCTTCCTCTACTTCTTCCTCTTCCAGTTTCTTCTGAATGTTTCGAGCGAATTCAAGAGCTTCTGTATGTTTGGTGAAGCGGTGCTCCTTGTTACCATAAGTTACCCTTAATGTTGCCGGGTATATCAGGCCATATCTCAGATTCTTTATGTTTCTCAGGATACCTCTTGTTTCTGTAAATAAAGATCTTCTCTTGGCCACTTCCGCAGGGTAATCTCTAAAGATACTGATGTTGTCTCCCTCATATTTGAGATTTTTCTTACGTATTATTATCTTCATCATATCTTCAAAAACATGATCGTAAGCCACCTTCACAATCATCTGTCTTGGGGGAGCATCCCTCCTAGGGGTACGTCTCAATGCCCTGTGTGCTCGGCCCAGCAGAGGTCCTTGGTCCAAGTTCAGAATATCTTTTAGGAGTTTTGCAGCAAATTTTCGAGGGTCTTGATTTCCCTCTCAGCTTTCACTCAATCCAACAATACGCAGATTCTGACGCCTTTGATGTCCCTCCAAGTGAATGCATTTCTCAGTTATTTTGTGTAATAATTCTGATAAACGCTTGTTCTTGGCAAGACGCTTCTCGGCTGATTCAGTCAGTTATTTTATTGCGTCATTTTGTTGGTTAAGTGAAGTTATAATAGGTTCTAACTTGGAATCCAGCAGCACCTCCATCTCACCAGTTTTACGGTTTACGTCATCCAACTGTTGTTGCAAATCAGTACCCGCTTTATCTTTCCATTCCTCCATCATAGTCTTTACAGTGGCTATAACTTCTTTTTTGAACCCTTCTTTCAAAATTTCATGATACACCAAAACATCAGCTCTTAAAGTCTTTATTTCCTCTTTATATTCAATTCAATTCAATTCAATTCAATTCAAATTTAATGTCATTGCACAGATACAAGTATGGGTACAACGAAATGCAGTTTAGTGTCAGTACGTAGTGATAGCAATGTTTAGATAAATTCTTTTTTCATATCCTTAAGCATTTGTTTTAGCTCACCCATAATAATTTGTTCGAGGTCATCCATCTTTAAAATATCTTCCTGGGAGGCACTCAAACTCGAGCCCGAGGCTCCAATGAGACCTACTTCCCTTTTCACAGGCTTTTTCCTTGGTGGGGTGGGGGGGGGAGCGATGCATCTTAGTAAAGTTGCACGCCTGATGACGTCACGCACCTTTTTAACGCTACCGGAGCCGTTCACACCGTTCACACCCATTCTCCTCTGGTGAGTAGCTTCAGATAATCCCTTTTACCCGCGTTTTAATACAATTTTTAGCTGAGCTGAATGGCGCGAGTTCCACTCACTCCATAGCGCCACCGGAAGTGATCTTACTATTATTTGTGTAAAAAACTTTCCCTGTACACCTCTTTTAAACATTGCCTCTTCACCTTAAAGCTATGCCCTCTACTTTGACATTTCCACCCTGGGAGAAAGCTTCTGACTGTTTGGCCTATTTCTGCCTCATAATTTTAGACACATAGACATAGAAACATAGCAACATAGAAAATAGGTGCAGGAGCAGGCCATTCGGCCCTTCGAGCCTGCACTTCCATTCAATATGATCATGGCTGATCATCCAACTCAGTATCCTGTACCTGCCTTCTCTCCATACCCACTGACCCCTTTAGCCACAAGGCTACATCTAACTCCCTCTTAAATATAGCCAATGAACTGGCCTCAATTACCTTCTGTGGCAGAGAATTCCACAGATTCACCACTGTGTGAAAAATGTTTTTCTCATCTCGGTCCTAAAAGACTTCCCCCTTATCCTTAAACTGTGACCCCTTGTTCTGGACTTCCCCAACATTCGGAACAATCTTCCTGCATCTAGCCTGTCCAACCCCTTAAGAATTTTCTAAGTTTCTATAAGATCCCCCCCTCAATCCTCTAAATTCTAGCGAGCACAAGCCGAGTCTATCCAGTCTTTCTTCATATGAAAGTCCTGACATCCCAGGAATCAGTCTGGTGAACCCTCTCTGTACTCCCTCTATGGCAAGAATGTCTTTCCTCAGATTAGGAGACCAAAACTACACATAATACTCCAGGTGTGGTTTCACCAAGGCCCTGTACAACTGCAGTAGAACCTCCCTGCTCCTATACTCAAATCCTTTTGCTATGAATGCTAACATGCCATTTGCTTTCTTCACTGCCTGCTGCACCTGCATGCCTTTCAATGACTGGTGTACCATGACACCTAGGTTTCATTGCATCTCCCCTTTTCCTAATCGGCCACCATTCTACATAATAGTCTACTTTCCTGTTCTTGCCACCAAAGTGGATAACCTCACATTTATCCACATTATATTGCATCTGCCATGCATTTGCCCACCCACCCAACTTATCCGAGTCACCATGCAGCCTCCAAGCATCCTCCTCACAGCTAACACTACCCCCCAGCTTCATGTCATCCGCAAACTTGGAGATGTTGCATTCTATTCCCTCATCCAAATCATTAATGTAAATTGTAAATAGGGGGTCCCAGCACTGAGCCTTGCGGCACCCCACTAGTCACTGTCTGCCATCCTGGAAAAGGACCCGTTCACTCCTACTCTTTGTTTCCTGTCTGCCAGCCAGATCTCTATCCACATCAATACTGAACCACCAATACCGTGTGCTTTAAGTTTGTATACCAAATCTCTTGTGTGGGACCTTGTCGAAAGCCTTCTGAAAGTCCAGATACAACACATCCACTGCTTCTCCCTTATCCACTCTACTAGTTACATCCTCAAAAAATTCAATAAGATTCGTCAGACATGATTTACCCTTCGTAAATCCATGCTGACTTTGTCCAATGATTTCACCACTTTCCAAATGCGCTGCTATCCCATCTTTAATAATTGACTCTAGCAGTTTCCCCACTACCGATGTTAGTCTAACTGGCCTGTAATTCCCCGTTTTCTCTCTCCCTCCCTTTTTAAAAAGTGGGGTTACATTAGCTACCCTCGAATCCTCAGGAACTACTCCAGAATGTAAAGAGTTTTGAAAAATTATCACTAAGGCATCTGCTATTTCTGGGGCTACTTCCTTAAGTACCCTGGGATGCAGCCTATCTGGCCCTGGGGAGTTATCGGCCTTTACTCCATTCAATTCACCCAACACCACTTTCCGGCTAACCTGGATTTCACTCATTTCCTCCATCTCATTTGACCCGCGATCCCCTGCTATTTCCGGCAGATTATTTATGTCTTCCTTAGTGAAGACAGAACCAAAGTAGTTATTCAATTGGTCTGCCATGTCCTTGTTCCCCATGATCAATTCACCCGTTTCTGACTGCAAGGGACCCTACATTTGTTTTAACTAATCTTTTGCGCTTCACATATCGATAAAAACTTTTGCAGTTAGTTTTTATGTTTCCTGCCAGTTTTCTTTCATACTCCATTTTCCCTTTCCTAATTAAGCCCTTTGTCCTCCTCTGTTGATCTCTGAATTTCTCCCAGTCCCCTGGTAGGCTGCTTTTTCTGGCTAATTTGTACGCTTCATCTTTTTTCTTTGATACCATCCCTGATTTCCCTCGTTATCCACGGATGTGCACCACCTTCCCTGATTTATTTCTTTTGCCATACTGGGATGAACAATTGTTTGTAGTTCATCCATGCAGTCTTTTAAATGCCTTCCATTGCATATCCACCGTCAACCCTTCAAGAATCAATTGCCAGTCCATCTTGGCCAATTCAACATCTCATACCCTCAAAGTTACCTTTCTTTTAAGTTCAGGACCCGTGTTTCTGAATTAACAATGTCACTCTCCCATCCTAATGAAGAACTCAACCAATATTATGGTCACTTCTTGCCCAAGGTGCCACGTACAACAAGGCTGCTAACTAACCCTTCCCTCATTACTCAATATCCATCTAGAATAGCCTGCTCTCTCGTTGGTTCCTCCACATGTTGGTTTAGAAAACTATCCCCGCATACATTCCAATAAATCCTCTTCCTCACCATCCCTGCCAATTTGATTCACCCAATCTATATGCAGATTGAAGTCACCCATTATAACATTTTACCTTCGATACAACGCATTTCAATTTCCTGTTTGATGCCATCACACAACTCCACTACTACTGTAGCTGGCCTGTACACAACACCCACTAGCTTTTTCTGCCCCTTAGGTGTTTTTGCAGCTCCACCCATATTTGATTCCACATCCTCCAAGCTAATGTCATTCCTTTCTATTGCGTTAATCTCCTTTCTAAACCAGCAACGCTACTACCCCACCTATCCTTTTCTTCTCTGTCTATCCTTCCTGAATATTGAATATCCCTGGATGTTTCAGCTCCCAGCCTTGGTCACCCTGGAGCCATGTCTCCGTGATCCCAACTATATCATAATTATTAATAGCTATCTGCACATTCAACTCATCCACCTTATTACGAATGCTCCTCGCATTGAGACACAAAGCCTTCAGGCTTGTTTTTACAACACTCTTGGCCCTTTACAATTATGTTGAAAAGTGGCCCTTTTAGATTTTTGCCCTGGATTTGTTTTCCTGCCACTTTTCACCTTGCTACCTATTGCGCCTATCCTCATTTTACATCTCTCTGTCTCTCTGCTCACCCCTTACCCTGGATACAATACAATACAATGTACAATACAATGCAAGGATTTTAGCTGAAAGAAATCAGCAGGGATCTGACTGCCAATCAGCTGCTCCCTCGAGTCGTCTTCCACCAATCAGCGGCTTCCTCTACTGCGAGCTGGGAGTTTTGAACTGCGAGCTGCGAATGGAACATTACGGATTTGGGCTCATCCCACTGAGCAACCCGCTCCTGGGCCTCTGTCTATATATAATCTGTATTATATATATATATATATATTTTTTTTTTTTATTAAACACAAAACGTTATCCTTTAAACTTTACTAATAAATACTGAACCCTTAACTCCCAGAATCCTTAACTCCCAGTTAATGTATTAATGAAATGTAAAACTGTAAACCCCGGTTTCACCCAATCAGCTGCTTCCTCTGGTCCTCTTCAACCAATCAGAGGCTTCCACCAGATTCCCTCTCTGCAAGATGGAACCAAGAGAATCACGGAGTGTCATTTGATCATTAATCTATTCTACACACGCGACAATTTACAATTTACAGAAGCCAATTAACCTACAAACCTGTATGTCTTTAGAGTGTGGGAGGAAACCAGATCTTCCGGAGAAAACCCTTCTGGACACAGGGAGAACGTACAAACTCCGTACAGACAGCACCCACAATCAGGAACGAACCCGGGTCTCTGTAAAGCAGCAACTCTACTGCTGCGCACTGTGCCACCCAATCCTAGTTCTTTACAGGCTTCTGCATGTGGAAGGCACAGACTGAGATACCACTCTTATAAGCCCTCTTGAAACAGCCTGATAAAACTAAGATGCAGCATAACCAGGTCCTGGTGAAAGCACAACCATCGAAACTGAGGAGCAAGTCCACTGGAGCAGTCAAGGTAATTGCCATGGCTTTAACATTCCCCTGGAAAGCATACAAAACATTGTGAAGGGAAAGAGACCCAAGATTGCTGTGTGCAATTGTTCCGTTGAGATGATTGAGATGAAGTTTAAGATCCAGGCTATGTAGACAAAGATACATTGTTCCTGATGGCTGATGGGTTGAAAAGAAATGTTTAAAAAAAAAATGGCAGAAGCCAAAGGTAACCTGTAAAAAATCTTCTTTGCATGGAGATTTGTTATGATTTGGACTGCACTGTGTGAGAGTGATGTGAAAGTAGATTCATTCACATCTTCCAAAATAGATTTTTGGTAGACACTTCAAAGGAAAACATTTGCCAGACCAGAGAATGGGACACCACTCAGTCCATGTCATCCATTGATTTGCTATCCATGTATCCTCAGACTTATAAGGAGTTTGCAGGAATGTGGGTGTCACTGGCAAAGCCAATGGTTCTTGCAAGTCCCTGATTACTTCTTGAAAGAGGTGCTATTCTTCAACAGCTATTTCAGAAGCTGTGAATGTTCAAACACATTGGTGTGGATCCAGAGTTGCAAATCAGTCAGTCATAGTGGAATTTAAACTTGTGTCGTTGGACAATGGTACAACACTCTGAATTTTGTATCAAGTGGTTTAACTATTCTGCTGCCGTGCTTTTCATTTCTTTAGAATTTGGAAGTAATATTATTATTGATAATAAAAATGTTGTTGTTAGTTAGTTCTTTAGTGGTCGGATGTTCTTTCATGATGCAGCTGGTTCTTGGCTGATCCACATTGTATTGAGATATTCAGTACAGGATGAATAATCTGCAGTACAGAAGTGTTGGCTTTTGATAACAGGATGTCAGAATAATCAACTTCTGCAAAAACCTAACAATTGTTTTGCCTGAGAAGGTGGTGCAGGCAGGTAGTTTCAAAACATTTAAGAACCATCAACACCTGAATTAATCACTGAAGCTATGGACTAGTGCTTATGAGGTGCTGGCGAATGGAATTAGTATAAATGGTGATTGATGGCCAACAGGCACATGGTGGGTTGAAGGGCCTGTTTCTTAGTTGTATCATTCTGTGACCTCTGTCTGCCCTTGAATGATAAAGACTCCCTGCCTCAACTGTTCACCATGGGAAACAACTACAATGCCATAAACACCCCACTCACCACTCTCCCTGCTCACTGAATGATGTTTAAATTGAAGAACACTGTCCTTATTTCATCTACTTTCCCCAAACAGAGGGAATTGCTTCTTTCTACTCAGTAAACCATTCATTATTGTAAAAGCCTAAATTAAATCTTCCGTGGACTTCACTTTCCTAGTGGAAACTTTGCTCTCCATTAATCTGCGTTTATTCAGATGTAGAATAGTAAGATTAAACGAGAACTTACCAGTTCGAAGTTTGATCGTTATTTTATGAGGAGTTACGATGAGGGATTACGTGAAGAACCCGCCTCACGCTGGCAAACGGCATACTTCAAAGCAGCGGCATGAAAAACACAGAACACCAAATAGCCGAAGTAACATAGTAAGGCTCATAATAGACTTAGAACTACCAGATGATCATTTATTTTATGAGGGTGGGAGTGGAGGGCACGTAATCTCTCATCGATAACTCCTCATAAAATAACGATCAAACTTCGAACTGGTAAGTTCTCGTTTAATCTTACTATTTTACTTCGGAGTCACGTGAGTGACTACGTGAAGATTTTAAAGCTTTCTGTGTTTTTTTATGTCGTAGAATTAATCAATACGACAGTCCGGCTAAGTAAATACATACATGAGAAACCAACTAATATTAGTTCTTTCCATAATTAACTTTTTAATGGTTTAAAGAACATATAATAACCCTCCTTATATCCGAGGGAATGATTACAAGTGATAAAAGATATAAGTGACTACATAACTTGGTTATAGTAATCAATAGTATACAAAGCAGGTGATTATATTGATCCCACACACCGCGTGGCCAAAACTTGTCATAGTGTGAACAGGTTTATTGTAGAACTTTGAAAAAGTTTTCTTCTTTACTCCACCCTGCGATTTTTAAAATATGCTCGAGTGGTACGTCCCGCACCTTCGCCGCGGACGTAGCTGCAGCCCTGGTGGAGTGAGATTGAACACCATCAGTGTCTACTCCTGCAAAAAGCAACACCTGTTTCAACAACCATTTTGAGATAGTTTGAACTGAAGCTTGTGTGTGTGGACTTTTATGCGTAATCATCAACGTTTTTTCATTTCCTCGAAGAGTTTCAGTAACTTTAACATATTGATTCAAATGTTTAACCACACACAAATAGGATCAAATAGGATAAGCTTGAAGGTTTACCTTAGCTCCAGATCTCCCTGGTCTGCTTTGTTTGATCAGATCGTAAACATAGAACACAATGTTATCTGTAGTCACATGCATACAGTCTAAACGCAACATTTGTAAAGTTTGCACTCTTTGAGCTGAAACCAATGATATTAACATTATTAATTTGAATGTTAATCTTTCCAATGACAATCCTTCAATTGGAGTCCACTGTCTAAGTAAGGTAAGTACAATGCTCACATCCCAAATCTCTGTGTATCTAGGTTTGGGTGGATTAATGTTAAAGATTCCTTTCATGAATCTAGATATTAGTGATGTGATCCAATTGATTTCTGGTCAGACATAAGTCCTAAATAAGATGATAAGGCACTGCGTGCAGTGTTAGTGGCACTGTAACTTAAATGTTGCTCAAAATGCAATTTAGCAAGGAGCTCCAATACATTTTTCATGCAATATCACAGTATCACAATATCAAACATGCAATATTCACCGTATCATAAGAAATATTTGACTGTGTGCAAAAATTCTTCCCATTTCTTAATATGTGTCATATATTTGTTTTTGTGTGTTTATCTCGCCATGATGCGACTATAACCTCCATAGTTTTTGTCCGACAATCCCAGCTCCTGTAGTGGTCTGGTCAAAACCTGCAGATTAATAAATTCATATATGCATATAATGGATAAATTTCTTTGGTTACTGGATTAATCAAAATATCACTACAGTTAGGAATTGACATATATGGTTCTTTAATCATATTCAGCATTAATGGGAACCAAGGTTGTGTTGGCCAATTTGGAACTACCAACAATCCTGTGGCAGAATCTTGTTCTATTTCCTTCAGACATTGCTGAACCAAAGCAAAAGGTGGAAAAGCATAAAAGAACAATATTCCCCCAGTTCAATGAAAAAGCATCTACTGCTACTGCATCTGGATCGTGTTCCCAAGACACATATTTAGGCAATTGATGATTAAGCCTGATGCAAACAAATCAATTTCTGGTAAACCAAATTGAGTTACAATATTCTTAAATATTGCTGGATTAAGCATCCATTCTGTGTTATCTTTAAATATCCTTGATCTTTTATCTGCCACCACATTGTCTTTACCTGGAATGTAGTTTGCTGAAATCCAAATTTGGCGATCAATACACCATTGCCATATTTCATTGACCAGACAATCACATGATACTGATCTGACTCCCCCAGTGATTAATATATGCAACAGCCGTTTTATTGTCTAACTGTATTAATACATGTAGACCCTTTTTTGAACAGCAATATGCTTTTAGACCATAGAAAGCACCCAATAACTCTAAATAGTTAATACCATAAGTTTGAAGAAACGTTTCTCTTGGACTTTCCATCTACCTCCACAACTGGAGGATGAATCTGTTACCCCCATCCGAGAGCATTAGCATCTTTATTTTATAAACAATTTCAGGCTGTTTAATCAGAATGTTTTTAGCAGCTTGTGGGATATTTTTAAACCCACCATGGTAATTCCAACAAAACTTCTTTTGTTAATTGCATAGGCCTATCAAGTGGCCTGCCCCTCTCTTTGAGAGCTCTTATTTTGTCCCTTTGAAGATTTTGATAATGTAATGGACCAAATTCTACTGCAGGAAATGCTGCAACTAGTTTACCAATAGTTTTCGCTACTTTTCGGATGGAAGGATAAGTTTGTGAATGAGATTATTACAAGTCCACCAAAAATCATCAACTTTATCTTTGTTGGTAAAGTATTAACATAGTTTCTGAGTTAATTACAAACTCCAAATAGTTAATTGATTGTGCTGGCTGCAGCTGGAATTTAATTGGATGAATCAAGAACCCTAGCTTTAACAAAGCTTTTGTACTGAAACTAATTCTCAGCTGACTCTTGATTGCCATAAATGATTAGAATGTCATCGAGATAAGCCATAACAATGTGTTTTTGTACTCTTAATTGGGCTAAAACTGGTTTCAACAGTTTAGTAAAGAGCCTGGGAGCTGAACTCAATCCATTTGGCAAAGCTTTAAACTGCCATAATTGTCCCAGCCATTAAATTTTAAGTACCTCCAGAAACTGATGTATTGGTACAGAATAATAGGCGTTTTTCAAATCAGTCGTAGCCATATAACAACCTGCTGATATTAAATATCTTGCAGTATTAAATGTTTTCCATTTAAAATTTTGTATTCTACCACTTATTTAGATCTGTAAGGTCCAGAATAATTCTGCAATCACCATCTTTTTATGTCTTTTGAAATATCTTAGACACAATTGATGCTCGTGTTCATAAGTTTTTTCAATAACCCCTTTTCAGATAATTTGTCAATTTCCACATTAATCTCTGCTTTTCCAATTGCAGTAAACACGAAAGCATAGGCAGGTTTATCTGTACTGGAGGATTAACCCCTTCTTTAAATGTAATAGTGGCTCCTGAAACTGCTTGTAAAAATAAACCGATCAGAAATAATAGTAAGCCAGTCTTTATAAAACTTTTGTAATCTCCCTCCAACTGGAGATTAATCCGCAGTTTCTTTAAAGATAGAAACAAGTCTTTAATACCTCTCCATATGAGCGTGGTGGTCTCCTTTTCCCCGAATACGGGTAAGTATTGGGCTGTGCAGTACAATAATATTTCCTTGACATATTTTCTGCCTTTATTTCCAAAATCAAATCCCCTTCTGGCGAAAAATACCTTTTTTGTCCTAAGACAAAGGTTTCATGCAGTTAAAATTTTTAGCTTCTTCATCCAATTTTTAATAATTTAGGCAGATTTACTCCAAACAGATAACCAGGAGCTTGAACACCACTTGCTCGAACCACACAAGCTTGCAAACCTTGGGTGAAATATGGGCCGAATAGCCATTTTCCTCATACAATAATTTCATAGAAAGAATTTGCACAATAGGCCCTCTTTTTTAAACTTATTCATCTCCCCAAAAGCCATAATGGCAGCAGAATAATTTGTGAGGATTTTTGAACCTCACCTCTTGAGCTCTCATATTTGGGGTCATGGATGCCCATATCAACGGATAAACCGTAGGCACTTTCAATGAGGCACAATTTCCTGTGCGTTTATAATTCTGATGTTTTCAATCATCACAGAATCATGAAGTTGGTGAGATACCATATATTAATGTTGGCAGCTAGGTTTTCTTCCATAGCCTCACCACTTCCTTCATATATAGCAAATTCTTTTGCTATCTCAGGCACATTTGGCCTTTCTTTTATTTTGTGGTGTGTTTTCAAATGCAAATCACCATCAGCAGGGTCTGCTTCTGCAGCCCTAAATCAATTGGGATTTCATCCCATGAGACTTCCTTCGCCCAAATCCTGGGTCCGGAGTTCCAACTCCCAATTAGGCCCACAGCCATATCAGAATAATTAAACCCCTCAGGGCTTTTTTGGGAACCTTCTGGGTACTGTGACCCTAGTCTCATAATTTTTTTGGAGAACTTTCTCCATATGCTCCATTATTAGTTTCCATATAGTTTAATTATCTGGAGGACTTTCAGTATCAGAGTCATCAGAACCACGGGCCTCTCAGATTTCTTTTACATTTTTAGGAGCATTTCTCTCCGTGGTTATAACTTCTGGAGAATCTAGAACTCACTAACAGGTATATCAGCGGCCACCGTATCGGAACCGGATCCGCACTAGCTTTTTTCCCGTATTTTTATTTTCACCCCGGAAGCTCTTTTTACCCGTGAATTTTCTTTGTCGATTTCTCCATTTCTTTCATTTAATCTGTGCTAAACAGCACTTTAACGTGACTCTGACTTTTTATTTTACTTTATTTTTACTGCTGGACCCACCCAGCGTACGCTAAAAAACATCCCGACTTTGCTGCACTTACCTGCGGGGCCGTTCCGACCGCTGCGAGGAGCTGCTCCTTACTGCAGCTCCTCCTTCCGCCGTCAGCGTCGACGTAATGCCGTTTGCCAGCGTGAGGTGGGTTCTTCACGTAGTCACTCACGTGACTCCGAAGTAAAATTGGACCGTAAATAGGTTACAAATGTCTGATTTATAGCCTTACACACAGTCAAGCATTTGAGAGACCAGTAGGGTGGATATGCTTGACACTGTAGGACTGCTAGGCATCTTTTGCTGTGTGTGAACTCTGTTCCTGGCATGTCTAAATGATTGTGTTAAACGCCCTGGTTTAGCTACACATTGCCCTTGGCCTATGTTTTTATTTAAATGCATTGTTGGGAGGCTGCATTTCCAATTTATGAGCTGTTTGGGTTACCTGACATAACCTGGGAATACTGTTGTAACCAGAACACTCACAATTTGATGCAGTTTCAAGGAGCAAATGTCTTCAGATAAGCATTAGACCCCACTCTCTGTTTTTTGTATAGGACAGGTAGAAAATGGCAAAACCATGAGTTATTTTCATTACATGTGAGTGGTGTATTCTGTACAATTTTTCTTTCAATCAGTGATTTTCTTAACCCGTTTGTAATGAAATGTTAAGCCTGGAGAAAATTGCAGACTGCAGATGCGTGAAGCTGAAGGAGACAGGTAATCAACAGCGGAAGGAAATATCAATGTCTGCAATTAGAGTACAATATAATAAACTGCGGAAAAAAGGATTGTGGGGGTAAGATTGGAAGCAAAGCTAGTGAAAGGGGCAATGTTTGTTTGTTTCTTACGTTTGTCTTACATGCTGGCTTGAATGAATTGCTTCGTCATGAACTGAGTTTTAAAATGTACATCATGTTATCATTGAATACCATCCAGTATTTTCAACCATACATCAGTGTTGATAAATGCCACACTTCGAAGACAACTATGTGTATTTTTTTGTAAAGGGCTTGTCTAGAATTCAGTGCTCTCTAAAACTAAGATTGTGCATTTATCATCACATCTCCATCATCATTGGCATGTCTTATTATTCTCCAACAAAGAGGTTTGTCTTTCTGGGTGTTTACTTTGATGCCATGGTAACCTGAATGTTGCTATCCGACCTGCAGCAGAGATTTAAAAACAAATTAAAGTTGCACTGAATCTTTAGATGGAGTACAAGGACATCATCTTGATGCAAACCCATTTGTAAACCATTCACAATCAATGCAAACACAATTGCATTGAGAGGGGACATTGTGCCCAAATCTACACTCAGAAAGTGCCCACCTACAAGCTTACCCAGTAGCAGATCCTTGAAGATCTTATTGCAGATTTACCCTATTGATTTGGAGACAGAGAACTCCGACAAAACGTACGAGAATTTGAGAATTTGACCTAATTCTCCATGTGAAAAAAAATCAATTTGTCACTGATTGCCCTGATTATGACTTCAAGATATCTTACTAGTTGATGACCACATGTTTTAATTTAATTTGCTGTGTTTTCATTTAATATTGAATATGTATATACTGTAGTTATATGTACATAAATGCTGATTTTCACTGACTTGCTTTCAGACATAAAATGTTAAAAATCTATAAAAAATGGAGCTTAATTTCAATTTCATCTCCTGTACATGGTAAGCTGATCTGGAAGGCTAAATCACGTGGTCCAGGGCAAGATAGCCAATTGCATACAAAATTGACTTGAAATTAGGAAACAGAGTTGTAGTAAACTATAGTTTTTGATCTGGACACCTTTTATAAGAGACTAGACCAAGTGCAGACCCGTTGGCTCTGCTCCCCCAACCCAAGATTCCACCAATCACCCGTTCCCCCAATGCAATATTGCACCACTCACTCACATCCCCAGCACTCCCTCCCCCTCCTATTCACCCTCCCTCTTCAATCCCTAGAGGGAGGGGGTAGAGAGGGAGGGGTGGTAGAGGGAGGGGGTAGAGAGGGAGGGTGGTAGAGAGGGAGGGGGGTAGAGAGGGAGGGGAGTGGAGAAGGAGGGGGAGGGGTAGAGTGGGAGAGGGAGGGGGGTAGAGAGAGAGAGGGTCTGTGAGGGAGGGGGCTAGAGAGGGACAGGGAGTGGGTAGAGGGTGGGGGGTGGAGTGGGGGGAGGAGGGTAGAGGGGGGGATAGAGAATGAGGGGGTAGAGAGGGAGGGGGTAGAGAGGAGGGGATAGAGAGGATGAGGGAGGGTAGAGAGGGAGGGAGTAGAGAGGGTGGGAGTGAGGGTACATAGGGACGGGGTAGAGAGCTGGAGGGAGGGTAGAGAGGGAGGGGCGTAGAGAGGGTGGGAGTGAGGGGCATCTCCCTCCGCCACCCTCCCCCCCATTTCCCTCTCCTTCATCCTCCTCCCCTCACTCCCATTCCCTGCCTCAGGTGCTATCCAGGTCGTAGAGCAATGCCTGGGCCTGGTTCTCGTACTCGGCCCGGCTGTAGACTCCAGCTGTCAGCTTGTCTGCCGCCTGGGCTCCAGTTGACTTGTCCCTGACCCCGGACACTGGCTCGTCCTTGGTTCCAGCGGCGGCTTCTATTTTGGCCCCGGTCACGGCTCCATCCTAAGCCCCGGGCTCAGCTCTCACTCCAGCTCCTGCACCACCCTCCCTGTTGGGCGCCGGCAGTGGCTGCCACACAAGTGCTGGAGTGTCCCTCCCACCCGGAGTGTCCCGTCCTGCCTTGCGAGTCCACTGTGATGAACCCAGGGTTTTTTTCCGAAATGGGTGAGTTTTCTGGCTTTTTAAAAAAACTTTAAACGATTAAAAAGTCTGGAAATATAGGTGGGAATGTGACGGGAAGATGTTTATCGCCTCTACGGGGAAAAATGTCAGTAGAATGTGTGAAAATGGGAAGGCTGTGACCTACCGTTTGGAAGAAAATAGGAAAATTAACCAGAGACACACACACACACACGCACACGCACACACACACACACACACACACACACACACACACACACACACACACACACACACACACACACACACACACACACACACACACACACACAGCCACAGCCACAGCCACAGCCACAGCCACAGCCACAAACAAGACAAACAGTTTTAGTGTTATCGAGATGTACCACAGGGATTGGTGCTTGGTCTACTGTTGATTGTTATTTATAATCAATGATTTGGATGTGAATGTGGGTGGCATGGCTAGTAAGTTTGCAGATGACATTGAAATTGATGGAATAGCGGACAGTAAAGAATGGTATATTGAACTGGGTCAATGGACCGAGGAATGGCAGATGAAATTTAATTCAGATAAATGTGTGGTGTTGCATGGTATGGGCTTTGAGGAGTGTTATAGAACAGAGAGACCTAGGTTGCAGGTACATGGTGCCATGAAGGTGACGGCACAGTGTACAGAGTGGTAAAGAAGGCATTTGGCAAGCTTGCCTTCTCAGTTAGGGTATTGAGTACAGAAGTTGGGATATAATGTTACAACTGCATAAGACTATATACAGTAAAATTATGAGGGGCATAGATAAAGTGAATAGCCATCGTTTTGTTTCCAGGATTCAGGATTCAAGATCTCTGCCCTGGGAGTCACCCTGAACAATTTAAACAGTTTTACTCGAATAGACATTGAAAAGCAAGAAATGGAATATGGTGGAAATTTGGAATAAGTTGAGTAAATGCTAAAAACATCCATTAGGTCAGTCAGCATCTGTGAGAGAGAAAAGAAAAGTAGGAATAAAAAACAAACTGGACCAATATCATAAAGAAATAATGGATACCGACCTGAGAAAACAAATTACCTGTAGTTGTAGAATTCAATATCGACTTTAGACTTTTAGATTTAGAGATACAGTGAGGAAACAGGCCCCTCAGGACACGCTGACCAGTGATCACCCCGTACACTAGCACTAGGGACAATTTACAATTTATACTGAAGCCAATTAACCTACAAACCTGTAAATCTTAGGAGTGTGGGAGGAAACAAAAGCACCTGAAGAAGAGCACCTGAAGAAAAAACACATCGGTCACAGGGAGAAAGTACTAACTCCATACAGACGGCACCCGTGTGGACTGATTCGTATACAATCAGCACGAAACACTTCCTGTTTGGGTAACCATTAGCATAGGGACACATCAAGGTAGTGTGCTCAGCCCCCTACTTTACCTACTCTATACCCATTACTGCGTTGCTGGATACTTTTCCTGCTCCATCTTCAAATTCGCTGAAGACACCACCAATGTTGGAAGAATTATGAAAGATGACATGTCTTAGTATAGGAGGGAGATCGATCTATTGAGAAAATGGTGACAGAACAACAGCCTTGCTCTCAAAGTCAATAAAACCAATGAACTAATTGTTGACTGCAGAAGAGGAAGGATGAGGATCCACAAACCTGTCTTCATCAACGGGATGGTGGTGGAGAGAGTCAAAAACTTCAAACTCCTGGGTGTGCATGTTTCTGAAGATCTGTCCTGGACCTAGCACATTTATACAATCATAAAGAAAGCCCATTAATACCTCTACTCCCTAAGAAGAATGAGGAGATCCAGCATATCAACAACGCTCTCTTACAGGTGTGCAGTGGAGAGCACATTGACTGGTTGCATCATGGCCTGGTTCGGCAACTCGATTGCCCAGGAAGGAAGAAAATTGCAAAAAGTGCCCAGTCCATCATGGGTACTGACCTCCTCACCATTGAAGGAATGTACAGCAGTCACTGCATCAAAAAGGTATCATCATCAGACATCCACACTAAACTGGCCATGCTCTCATTTTAATTCTATCATTGGGAAGAATGTATAGAAGACTGAAAACTGTAATGCCCAGGTTCTGGAGCTGCTTCTTCCCGACAAAGGGTATTAAACATTACAACCTTCAACTAACCTCAAAGCTTCATAGACCTGGGGGCATTATTTTTGTCTTTGCACTATTATTGCTTTTTTTATGGATACTGAACTACTCCTTGTTGTTTATTATAGTGTTTACAGAGTAATATGTTTACATATCTGTTGTGCTGCTGAAAGTAAGAATTTAATTGTTCTGTTTCGTGACGTATGACAATAAAAACACTCCTAATTCTATCTTGAACTCTTGTTTAAAAATCTCATACCCTCAGAATTCATAAGCCAGAGACAGTGATGATCTGTCAAATTGCATGTTGGAGATGAAACCTGACCGTCTGAGGCCTACTTGCATCTTGGAGCCTGGGCATGTCTTGTGTATGGAGGTCAACTTGTTCAACATCCATAGAGGTATATCTGTTTAGGTGGGTGGTGAATGCAGCTCAATTAGGCCCAGAGTCATCTCAAGACCAAGTCAAGTGTGTCCAATTATCATATGCACCGGGAATGAAACAATGACATTGTTACATGCTGCAACTGTACAGGCACATTAACGTAAGAACAATAAAAATATAATATACAATAATATAATAAATAATCAGTTATATTAGCTGACCAGATCATAACAGTGCAAGCCAAATTACATCATGCAACTCTTATACGAAGTCCATAGTAGGTGCACTGTGGTTCAAGAGCCTAATGATTATGGGGAGAAGGCAGGAGAATGGGGTTGAGGGAAAGATGGATCAGCCATGTCGGCTCAATGGGCTGAATGACGGACTTTAGCTCCTATGACGTATGAACCTATGAACCTATGAATGGTTGATGGGAAGATGCTGTTCTTGAACCTGGAGGGCACTGTTTTTCGGACTTTCTTCTTGATGGTAACTGAGATGACAGAGCGGTTAGGGTGGTGTGGGTATTTGATGATATTGGCTGCATTTTTGAGGCAGCACTTCCTGGAGATCTATTAGATCTCCTGGAGATGCATTGCACTTAAATTGTAATAATTATAATACACAAACATTAAGAATTTGTCGAGCATGTTTAACTAATTTAACTATTACCTGATAAAACAAAATATCTAATTAATTATCCTAACTGAGCATGGTTCCTAAAAGGAATCAGTGATACAGTTTGCTCATGCAATGTAAACATGACTTTTAGTCTACTTCATATCCCCTACAGGTTTTGGATTGAGCTGTAATAGAACTCATGATCGAAGAAGCTAATGAGCTTTCACTTGCGATTTTGTGGAGATCCCAGCTAGTGACAAATTGAACATCCTGAAACCACAGTTGATGAAATCTCTCTCTATTATACCTGAGAATCTTCATATGTCTAACAATCATTTATGTTCAGAGACTGTACCCTCAGGAAGCTGCACAGAATTAGTGCCACTTAGCGGTCAAATGTGACTGTTCCACTACCAGAATATGTTGCATCTTCCAGAACAAGCTGAAATTAATGAAAGTAGTTCACTTTGTAAACAGCTCATAATATATTCAGTCATCCTTTATACCAGCAACAGGCCATGTCTTATGTGATCATTTCCTCTTTTATTTGGCATTTTTCCTGACATCTCGCCCCCATATCTCATGGGAACAATGTCAATGATTACTGCATGATAGCACTCAACAGCAGCTGCATACATATTTATGAATAGAACTAACACAGATACCCTGATGTTCTCACTTCACTTGTCGTCAAGTCCTGGAGTTTTAATTTTTTTAAACTACTTCAAGAGTCAACAGTGTTTATTATACATGCACCACACATGAACAAGCAACAACATGTGTAGGAAGGAACTGCAGATGCTGGTTTAAACTAAAGATAGACACAAAATGCTGGAGTAACTCAGCGAGACAGGCAGCATCTTTGGAGAGAAGGAATGGGTGGCGGTTCGGGTCGAGACCCTTCTTCAGACTGTCAGGGGAGAGGGAGATACATAGATTAGGAAGTATGCAACAACATAATATACAATAAATTATGCCATATAAGATGATTTTAGATAGGCTCGTGGATATGCAAATATTGGAGGAATATAAAAAATGTCTAAGCAGATGAGATCAGTTTATCTTTGCATTATGTTCAGCGTGGACATTGTGAGCCAAAAAGCTTCTTCCTTCTTAATGCTGTGCTGTGCTGTTCAATGTTGATGTTATAAATTATCAGTTATTCCAAGTCCACCATGATAGTACAAAAAACAAAGTACTTCATGCCCCAGTTCCATGCACAAGGAGTTAAGATCAAGTGCAGGTTGGAGACAATAGATAATTGCAGGAAGGGTGTGGGAGGGAAGTGGAATAATGGGACAGCGATTGTGCTGATGTGAGGGAGGAAGAGAGTAGGAATTATCGCAGCAGTAGAGGAAAGAAGGGAGAAGGAGTTGGTAAGAGAGAACACACTGAGTATGAAGCGCAATATGAGGGTGTGTGTAGGTGGCATAAAGATGCTCGGCTTGTTAAAACTAGAGGATCGGAATGGAACACAGGACCAGCTTGGTAATGGGGGCAGCAGGGGGACTTCAAAGGGAAGGTTAGAGGTGTTATCTCGTCACGAGAAAATGCTTTGCCCACTAACCTTTCTCTGCTTCCAGATTTAGTATATTCACTGATCAGGCATTAAAGCTTAAACACTGTTTGGCTGACCATGTGAGGAGCACGGTGGCACAGCAGTTAGAAATGTTGCCTTACAGCGCCAGAGACCTTGGTTCGATCCTGAGTGCGGGTGCTCTCCCTAAGGAGTTTGTGCGTTTGTACTGCATGTGTTTTCTCCGGGTGCTCTGGTTTCCTCCCACATTCGAAAGATGTGCCGGTTTGTAGGTTAAATAGCTTCTGTAAGTTGTCCCTAGCGTAGTCGAAACAGAACTAGTGCACGGGTGATTGCTGGTCGGTGCGTGCCTATTTCCACGCTGTATCTCTAAACTAAAATAAACTAAAATTATAACGATAACTAAACCTAAAACTAAATGTGCTGTCAGAACATATACTGTTTTAGAGTAATAAAAATAACCATCAAAAGCAAAGAATCTAGGAGCAAGCTGTCCTCGAGACACCTAGCTCTAACACAGGAGCCCAAACTTTGGGGCTTTCGCAGAGTGACTGGAAATTTGGCATGGATACAGCATACAAAGCTTATTTTGAAGCCACAAAATATTCCAGCAAGCCACAAAAAAGAAGATAGCAGTGGTCAGGCTCATTGATACTACAACAACATTTGTTTTTTAATATTTGCTCAAAGACAGGAATATCTCGCAAGGGACTTCACAGAAATGAGGCAAAGGGCGTTGCAAAGGTTTAAAAAGGTGGACTTAAACACCTGGTCAAAGGGGTGGGCTTTAAGGAGAGCTTGAATGGAGGAGTGAGTGGTGGTGATTTGCAGGGAGCGAAGTGCAGGACATAGATTTGCGAAAACACTACATGGCTAACAGAGGCTGTGCGAATTAGATAAACATCCTGGAGGAGGTTACCAAGGGACATGATATTTGCAGACAAGGTAAAGCCAATGCAGGTCAATGAGAACAGAAGTATTGGGTCAAGAGGACAGTGTAAAGTTGGACTTCTGCAGCAGAGGTGTGACTGAGCTTGAGTATATAACGGAGAGTAGCACCTGGGGTTAATCAAAGCATAAATAAGGATGTGGCGTGGATAAACTGTAGGGATCTGGCACACAGGAGGAGTTGAGACATGGAGTCAAGCAGCCATGATGACATTAACTGACGGGCAGGTTTGAGGACCTGGTTGTCTAGTCCTGCTCCTATTTTCTTATATAAACTATCTGAATGACCTGATGCCTTTATGTCAGAAATGAACCTGCAGATGGATAATGATTACACCGACAAAAATACATCGACAATCAGCTAGTCACAATGAATTTGATACAAATTGTCACATTAAAATGATTTGGATTGTATGATATGGCATGAACTTATGCTGACACAGGGCAAGGAACAAACCTTATTAGTCACAGGATCTGACATTTCTGGCAAAATATGATCACCTGATTGATTGTATATGGTTGTCACATTAACCTAAATCTGATTTTTCTTGAAGGGACTGATTGGTACTTAATTCCCCTTAATGGCATAATGGATGTGAAGGGTCACCAATATCTCAGATCCATATCAAGAAATCTACGGACTTGGGTAAATCTGGAAAATTTTATTCATCTTCATATCTGTACACTACAAAAACATTAAAAAGGTGTGAAATTAAGAAATTGACAATGTCAATAGGACTATGAAAATGCTTAAATCAGAATTTAAAAAGCATAAAGTTTTATACTTTGTTGTTACAGCCCACACTGAATGAGAGGGGAGAAGGTGTGGGAAGTTTGCTTTATGTGGTGGCATCATAGGTTCACTCCTGTAAAGCTTGTAAACACAAGGTTATTCTGGTCTCTAACTTCAAATTACTTTTAACACCTACAATGTAACGTGCGTGCGTGTGATTAACAAGTTACAGAAAGGAATGGAATTCATTGTATCACTTGTGTGCAAAAGGAAGACATGCAGCCCGTTGTGCCTCTGATAACTCCACATAATTGTTGGACAATCTCCTTCCCCACAGTCCTGCCAAATGCTCCTATTTTGTTCAGAGCTGCAACATGTATTATTCCAGTGTCTATCATTGAAAGACTGTGGCTTGGCTCATTGCTATTTTTCCCACCTGTGAACTCGGATGTAACTCAGACTGGATTATATTTAACAACTAGCCCTTAACCTTTTATTTTAACCAACTATTTTTGTAATATTACCTTATCCATCATGGCTGATGTTCTCTCCTTTGCTGTTCCAATGCTAGCACTGATGTAACTGTCCATACAACATCTCAGCCTTCCAAGGCAATCTACCATAGACCCAAGTTCTCCATGTAAATACCAGCACCACCCCCCCCCCCCCCCCCCCCCCCCAATCCATCATGTGGCCCCCAGCACCTCCCTTATGCAGTAGGCAAGATGGAACCATCTGGGATAAGGTGGAAGGGTTGGTCTATTGGGTCAAAACTAGAAGCAATTAGGAAATGGACTGTGCTCTCTGACTATGAAATTCCTGGAGGGATCTGCTCAGAGGTCTGAGGCACTAAGGCAGCTGTGAAGATTGGTCGGCATTCATGTTTTATGATTCCAAAGGACCTTTGGGTTTTATAGTACGATATTACCGTTGCGAAGACAATTAACACTAATAGAGCGGCCAATAAAACATCCTTGCAGGAAGAAACGTGGATGTGGAGCCAAGTTGTGGTCCAAGAGAAACAGAAAACACAACGGGTGAACAAAGCAAGAGACCAGAATAGAATTTCCTCAAGAATTAACTATCTTCAAAGAGATGTGGCAGTGAACTCAACAGTAAATTCAATTCAATAAAACTGCAGATGCTGAATCAAGTAATGGAGAAATACAACATAGATGCAGCCCCCTTTGCCCACAAACTCCCTGCTAACAATCAAGTACCCATTAACATTAATCCCATGTTTTTACTATCCCCATACTCTCAACAAATTCACCCCCACCTTCTTGCCCCCCAATTCTACAACCCACCCAAATACGAGTGGCAACTTGTCCAATTAATCTGTCAACCCACATGTCTTTCAGATGTGGAAAGAAACTGGTGCACTGGAGGAAACCAACAAAGTCATATTGAGAGTCTGCAAACTCTTCACTGACAGCAACTGAGGTCAGGAATGAACTCGGGTCTCTGGTGCTGAGGAACAGCAGCTCAACGCATTGCAGCATTGCACTACCATTGTGCCACCTGAAATGATAACCAAGTTTCTCTTTCCTCAGAGGTTGAGTTTTTTCAGGATTCTCTATTTCTGTTTTAGATTTCCAGCTACTGCTGTTATTTTGATTTTCATATCATATTCTTTATTGAATGCAACCAGCTCTCGACTAACAGTAATGTTGCTGTAACAACTTATCAATAATCATAATATGCGACACACAGTTTCTGGAGATTTCTTTTAACACCATCACAAATCTGGTCTCAGACTCAATACTCTTCCTTTCTTATTTTCGTATAACCCTTGTAAACAAAGCTGTTACCATGTTGACACCAGAGAATTCAAAATGCCAACAGGTTAAAGATTGCTTAGTAAAAACGATTGTGGCTAAATGCAAGAAATAATCAGATATTTCACGGTGATGGTTTGCTTACCATCCGGAGCGGGATCCCTCACCAGGGATCCCTGGAGAAGAGCTTCGACCGCCGGCCTGCGGCCTACAATATCCTGAAGCCGCGGTCTCCGGCAGGGAAGCACCAATTCAGGACTTACCTTCCAGACGAGAGGGCCTGTATATCCGGCCGCCCGCAGCGGCGACTGCGGAGATTTATGGCCCCAACCACGGGGGAACAATGGAGGAGGACTGACTGTACTTTGTGCCTTCCACCACAGTGAAGAATGCTGGGGTGGATGTTTGTGTTACATTTTTGTTGTGTATTGTGTGCTCTTTTTGATTGTACCGCTGCTGGCAAATTCATTTCACTGCACTTTATTGTGTAGGTGATGAATAAATGATTGATTGATTGATTGATTTAAAAATCATAAACTTATTTAAGAGCTTTTGAAATGGAGTGTTTTTAAAAACGTATTCCAGCTTTCAGATTGCATAAATTGCATGCTCCTGTGATACTTTCTCAGCGCTGTTTAAAAATAAGAAGATACAAAGTTATTGACCCACACATTTCCAGATCTAAGGTTCTATGCCTGCTCCAGTCTAGGTGCTTGGAAATCTCTGACTTTAATATTCTATGTCACACTTCAGGTGTAGGACATAGCCTTTCAATATTGGTCATTAATGATTCCCATTTTCTATCTGAAAGGCAGTGGAAACTGACCAATTTCTACTTTATATATGTATTGGTTTTATGGTTATTTCACTCATTTACTTAGGGCATATGAATCTTCCTGGCAAGGCCAGTATTTGATGCCCTAATTATCCCTTGAATTGAATTACTTGCTAGTCCCTTTCAGGAAACAAGTAAGAGTCAACCACATTTATTGGTCATCAAGGTGGTCGCGGACTGGTCAGGGTGGCAACGTTTCTTCCCTAAAGGATGTTCATGAATCAGGTGGGGTTTCATGATGAGTAAGTACATCTTATGGTTGATGTTGCTGAGATTAGTTTTATTCCAGGTTCATGTAATTCTGATTACCAGTTGCATAGTCTCCTGATCAATAGCCCAGGATGGAAAGGACTAGCATTATAATTTGTACATTACCATAGCCTGTTGTTGACCCTAGTTCCTCTATAGGGTATCAACTGACGTATCGAACAAGAGACTCTAAACCAAGGTTTAGTACAACTTAATCTTTATTAACACTCGAGTAATTGAACATGCATGCAAACCATTGACTTTGAATAACTTCTCATTTACTTTATTATTTCAACATCTTAAACTAATTTACAAAAACTCGTGACTTGCACTCAGATATTACCCATATGAATGAAATGGCCAGGCTAAAGATTGCGTGGCCGGTTCATATCTCCTTCTCATTATACAGTTATTTTGAAAAATGTCCATACCAGGCACTTATCTTCTCAGGGCCATACTGCCTAGCCATGGTTACCTTCAGGTCTGCTCCCACCAGATATCAATCGCATGACTATTTTCACTGTGCTCCTTTGTTCTCCTGGCTCCAGCATTTCGTTCTGTCTCTCTGTAGCTCGTAGCATACTCCCAAAGCCTGTTGGGATACTTGACATCCAGTCTCTTGTGTACTGTGTACACAAGTATGCTATACTGCACACCATAGTAAACCCTCAACTCAAATGAAGCTTATTTGCTGGATGGTTTCTTTCACCATATGTCCATTTGCACAGGCATGTCCAGCTTCAAACCTCCCCATTTTCTGGCGTGAGGTACTATTTCCGAAGACTAACTCCGGGGAAGTTTTACTGCGGCTCTCTACTCAAGGAGAGCACAATTTATTTCTTCCTGAGCAGAAAGCAGAAGCCAAAGCAAGTGCCATGATTCCCAAGTTTTGCAAGTTTCACAGTGGAGCGAAGAGATATCAGTTGCACCCAAATCACGTTGACAGGCAAAAACGGGATCTGGTGATGAATAGAACTACAGCGATCTGCAAATCCTGACAATGAGTGCCCAATATTGGGCAGTAGTCAGGATTCACTCATCCTGCAATTGTGCATGTGACACTCAATATCACACATGCAGTGCAAGTATAAACAGTCATTGTTATTAGTCAGCAATAGCGTGCACATGTTGATCCAAAGCTTTGGGTGTCTCCAAGAGATTATTATCGATGCTATTTACTGTAATCTGTGAGTGATGCCTTTGATGAGTGTGTTAATTAGGCAAACTCATTGCTGCTTGATGTAGAATGAATGGTGTTTTAGTCATTACCAGACCAATGTATTGGCTTTGCTTAGAACTATATGCTCTTAGAGAAATACAATGAATATTTTTTAAACGGAATTGTACTAACAGCATATGACTATAGTTGGCAGCTCTATTTTCTGGTTCACAGAGGACCTCCAACAACAGTGTACATGCAGACCAGAGGATGATTACATAGAAGCAAGGAAAAATCTTTGAACAAAGATGACACATAACTCTCTAAACCTGCGCACCAGGTGCAATACTCCTGTGACAGTAACCATGCTGTCACACAGAGCATTATAGGACAAGGCATTGATGCCTTATACCAATGATTCCATGACATAGACCACTGTGCCACTGTCGTGCATTTGAAGTAGAAAAAAATGTTTTTATCTATGGTGTACTCTGCAAATTGGAAATGGTGTTAACTCATTGCTTACAGCATCTGAGGAGGGTGAGCAGCAGGACAAAGAAGGGAGGAAAGTCAACATTGAGAAAGAACAGAATCCTACTTCCATTTGAAACTCCTCACAGAGTTCAGCCCACCGAGGCTGCACCAACCCATACAGTACCTCTATCCTACACATTAAGGACAATTGAAAGTAGCCAAATAACCTACAAAGTTGCACGTCTTTGGAATGTGGGAGGAAACCAGAGCATACAACGAAAACTCACATGGTCACAGGGAGAACGTACAAACTCCGTACACACAGCACCCGTAGTCAGGATTGAACATACTGTAGGATTGTTCCTAGGTCTTTGGCGCAGTAAGGCAGCAACTCTACCGCTGTGTCACTTTGCCACCATAAATGAGTCCCTTCTCCTGTACCCCTCCATCATGACGTGGAGAGAGCAGAGCAATAAGGTCAGCTTTGGATTGCTTAAACAAAGAGGCACCATAGGCACGATGGGCTGAACATATTGGAACTTCTGTAGTTCTTTGGGTGTTGTGTTGATGTCCTTTGTTCCTGTCTTTAAGCCCATTTTCATTTGCACACCACTTTTGGACGGAATACCGAATGTTACCACTGAATTATTGCTATGAAACAGTAATTTATTCATGCTTGAGAGCAAAGATATTGATCATATTCCACTTAGCCTTCAGAACTACATGGCGAATGCATCGAGAACACATAGATCAGTAACATGTCAATGAGATAATTTAAATTTCAATCTCTGGCGACCCCCAGACATCATAAAAATAAATGATTTCAAACAGTGTAATTGTGACCATGTTTGACCAAGAACTTAAAGGCTCTGCAGAGGAATCTTTGACACAAATGATGGATGAAATTTAAGTGTAAAGAATAACCTTCACCAATCTCTTCCCACCACAACCCTTGAAAAGAATGCCCTGCAATCCATTTTAGAAGGCAATTAAGAGTTAACAATAAGAATATGTTTCTGGAGTCAGACGGGATAATAAAGGCAGATTTCTTTTCCTGGGGGACTTGATTGGTTTGGACAAAAATCTACCAATTTCATTGTCACCATTATTGGCACAAGCTTCTATTTAATTTCCAATTTGTTGAACTAACTAAATATAAATTCTTCAGCTGCCATGATGAAATTTGAACTTATCCCTCTACTTGATACAACTAGGCAATTAGTAAAATAACCACATTGCTACCCTTCCCTAAATTTAATTGTGACGGTGTCATTTCACTTCTGCATTTCAGCAGTTGGTTTAACATTAGTCATTCATACAAAAATAATCCCATACCTGTACCTTTTGAATTTCATAGCTGAAAATGAAATATTATCATTATTATCAAAGACCTAAAGAACACGCATACATGTCTGAATTTTAATGATTGAATACATGAACTAACCAGTAAAATACCAAGCCACCATAAAGCTTTCTGATAAATATGCAAAATACAGTATGTACAAAACAAATTAGGAAGATGAACTTCATTATGAAAATTGTATCTGCTTTATTTAAAGTCAGTATGCAAACAATACAAATAAAAACTTGCCAATTTTAGAAAAGTGAAAAAAAGAAATTTGTTGGCAACACTCACTGGGTCATGCAGCATTTGGGAAGAAGACAATTGGTCTAATGATTTGGGTACAAATTCTACAAGTTATTTGCACACATGAAAATGTTTGTTCTGCAATCATGAATAGTCTATAGTCTGTCTTTGGTTGCACTAAGGACTATAATTTATTGCACTAGTATAGTGGTTATTAATTTATCATTTGTTTATTATATATGTCCGTGTATTGTGATTACAGGCCTGTTATGCTGATGCAAGTAAGAATTTAATTGTTCCATTGTCAGTACATATGACAGTTTACATATGAATTGTTTTATTATTGATTTAAAAAGGCAGACTAATAAACAAAAGAAATATGATTTGCTTTGGGAAAATGTTCTATACACGAAAGAAAAGTGAATGGTTTATTGCTGACCACCAGCTTGGTGAAGATTAGCTATAATTCACTTGTAATCCAATTCCTTTAATGTTGGCGGCTTCACAAGCTGATCACAGTCCCTGGCAACATTTTCCAATGCATTTTAATCATGTCAGGTTATTTCCAGCCACACAATCAACATTGTTTAACAACCTTCTCTGAATATGCCATTGTGTTATAAATTATTCCCTTGCACACCTCTCTCAGTTGTGCTGATATGAATTTGTTTTAGTCTACCGATAAATTGTGATGATCACAAGCATCTAAAAGATCAGGAGTTTAACAAGTAAACCTTGTGCTATTGAGGGAATGCAATTTTCAAACTTTACAGTAATATGAGATTGAAATATAAAATGGATCGAATATTGGCAACTGTAATTATGGGGAATTTATTAAGCAAAAAATTCAAAAAGCATTGCATGGAAGATTACATCTTTTATCTATAAAACATATATTAACAGTTGACCCTTGGCACTGGATAAAAAGCATTACATTTTGAAGTAAAACAAGATAAAGATGATCAGATATAGACACAAAATGCTGGAGTGTGTCAGCAGGTCAGGCAACATCTCTGGAGAAAATGGATAACTGGCGTTTTGGGCCAGGACCCATCTTCAGGCTAATCGTAGTAGAGAGGGTGGGGGGGAAATCTGGAAGCAGTGAAAAAACAGGGCAAATTGGGGCAGGCAACAGATGACCTCAGGCAAAGTGGTTTCCAGATAGGCTGATTGTTGGCTAGGGACATTTGTGAGCCCAAGAGGGATATATAGTTGCAAACTGTGGAATTCGTTAACCCATTTTTAGTGGACGAAGAGAGGGAAAGAAGGGTGGAGAGGGAGGGAGGTGTTTGTGAAGTTACCTAAATTTAGAGAATTCAACGTTCATCCCATTAGGTTGGAAGCTACCCAAGCGAAATATGAGGTGCATTCCTCCAGTTTGCATGCAGCCTCACACTGGCAATGGCACTCACAGGAGGCTCTGAACAGGAAGGTCAGGATGGGAATGGGAGATCCAGCAGCCTTGGTGGACCAAGTACAAGTGTTCAGCAAAACGGTAGCAGAGTCTACACGTGGTCTCGCCAATGTACAAGATAAAGCCTAGTGAATGCACTCAGTTTCATCTGCGCAATCCAACTCTTTCACTTTGAACCCTCAAAACAAGTTTAATCAAGTTACTAAATGGAAAAGGGATTGCGTGTTTTTCAATTACGTTATTACATGTTTTGTCCCATTCATTAAAAGCAAGAGAACACCTTAATACCCTTTTATTGGCTCCTCTAGTATTCAGGCAGCTTCATTCAGGCTGAGAACTTCTACTTTGTGTTTCCAACCATTTTACATTTAGATTGTCAGCACCCATTAATGAGAGTAATTTAATAACTTCATTCATGTTTATTGCTTTTCGGTTTTAAATTTTCTAAATTTCTAGTATATCTTGAGTTAATTATAATATTTGAAGGCTCGGTAGGTTCCTCTGCATATGCTCTTGTTTTCATTATTTCATAATTGCTTTTCTCTCAGTTACACTTTCACTCCAATTTTGGCTAATACATTTGCTATTTCAGTCAAATGGTTCCTGACAGGCAGATGGATGGTATTCACAGACAGGACAGACTTTAATACATAACTAGATTGGTGTCCTTGCAATGAAAGAGAGATACATCAGTCAGATGGCACAATGCTACCATCGTGTCTTAAAGCACCTACAGCGCCAGAGGGTTCGATCCTGACTACGGGTGCTGCCTGAACGGAGTGAGTATGTTCTCCCCATGACCACGTGGGTTTTCTCTGACACTCCAAAGACGTACATGTTTGTAGGCTAATTGGCTTGGTATAAATGTAAATAGTCCCTAGTGTGTGTAGGATGGTGTTAATGTGCAGGGATCGCTATTCGGTGCGGACTCAGTGGGCCGAAGGGCCTGTTCACATGCTGTATCTCTAAACTAAATTAAAGTCAAAAATAAAGATGAGCTTAAGTAAAACTCAGAATTGTTTGTCACTGGAATTTTCCAATTATTTTGTTTTGCTAATTCTGAAATGCAGCAACTCCTATGATTTGCTAATTCTTTTCCACAGTAATCGATAAAATGTGGGATAATTTTAATGACCTATTGTCAAGGGTTCATCACAAGTTGAGGTGAGAACTAACAGCAAAATTAGTAGGTTGCTGCTATGCTACGCATTGTGGACAGGCCTCTCTCTAAGATGCAGCTATAAACTTTCCCCTTGAAATTTAATAGACATAGCTAAGATCATAGCTATATATCCAATTAGGTTCATTATAATTTAGTAAACTGGGAAGAATGCATCATAGTAAAACATCACATAAATCTTGCAAAAACAATAGAATAAACTGCAGTTGCAATATCAGCGACCAATTCAATACATTGCAAACTGCAACGTTATAATTTAAAGAGCCTTTTGATGATGTGAAACTAAAACAGAAAACACAGTCTGAGTTTAATTTAAATAATATGTGGGTGAGTACTTTTGGGATTCTGCAATTTCATTTCAAACTGTTTCCCTTTCACCCATTCATTATCCGTGTGCTTATTGCAGCAGGCAGTGTGTAGATCAGCAATACAACAAACAAAGTTACAATGAGCAAAATGAGCCCAATAATGATGTACTTCTTGTAGTTCTTCCAGATGAAATAATAGACGCATTTGAACGGTTGCATAAACCAAGTGAAGGAGGTATCAGGACGGCTATAGAGTGAAAACAATAGCTTAGTAAAACAGTTAAAACTATTGCAAGTACATTATTGATGATCTTCTTAAATTTAAGAAGCTGCATATTAACAGAATATTTGCTGATAGGAATAAAACAAGTAACATTAAATCACCAAATATGAGGAAAGTGGAAAGGTTTGCATTTGAGAGTATATTTCATATGGTTTTCAGGATGTCCCAAAGAGCACTACTGACAAAGGAATATGCAGTTGCCATTTTAACACAGGCAATCCAACAGCTAATTTATGCAGAGCAATCTCTCACAAAGAATTATATAGTAATGACCAGATCGTTTGTTTTGGGAATGTTACTTGATGGATAAATATTGGCCACAAAAAGCGCCGTTACTTTTCGTTGTAGTGCCATGCCCTATTTTACATCCATATGAATGGGTATGAAAGGCTTTGGTTTAATGTCTTATTCAATAAATGGCATCTCCAGCAAGATTATTGATGCTCTGGACCAAGGCTTCCCAACCTGGAGTAAATTTTGCCTACCCAGGGGGTAAATTTGTTGATTCTGGATTTGTGCATATTTTTTCTAATTGACTGACTGATTGGATTTCTTAACAGATAAATATCACTGCATTTTTCTAAGTGTGTATGATACTGCAAACAGTGTGAAATTTCAAGCATTGTTGACTTTGATTATAACATTATTTCTGCTTTGTTCTGGTTGAAAGCACTATTACCTTTAAGTAAAAAGGTTGCAGCTTGAAAAGATGCAGACAGCAACGTCTAGACTGATACTCCAGAGCAGGGGTTCCCAACATTTTTTGTCCCATTTATCCCGGCAACTTTAATAGCACATGACAATGTTATTTCACTTATTTATGAGCGACTAATGATGAACAGATACGGATATACCAGAACCAAAAAGACAGCTCAAGGAGCGTTTGTGTTCACGTTTGAGGGAAAAAGATGGACCTACACCAGATTGCCACACGGCTAGACAGAGAATCCAACCATCTTCGCTATGTCTATGACAGCCAACTTAGAAAGATACACGCCGGCGTCCACTACCACCGTGTTGCTTTATGTTGATGATATTCTCATTTGCTCACCATCAAAGGAAGAGTGCAGAAGAGAAACAATGGGTGTCCTCAGGTTTCTAGCACTAATTCTACAGCTTCTTGAGGCAGTCATGCTCCCCAAAGCGATTGAAGTGTGCAAATGTGCGGCGCATACGACAGGGAAGGACCCTGTCTCGTTGGGCAATAGACTCGCCGATAAGGCAGCGAAGGACGCCGCCGCCAGCGACTTACCCATCATCATCACGGATCAAATGTTCGCCGCACAAGAGATCACCCAAGAAATCTTGTTTAGCATGCAACACCAGGCGCCAGTCGCAGAAAAAAACATTTGGAAGAAAAGGGGCGCCACACACACACCGGAGGGCAGATGGATGACATCAGCAGGATTGAGTTTACTGCCAAAATCCTTATTCAGATTTGCTGCAGTGATGAGCCATGGGGTAACCCAGGGGGGATGACCAGGATCATCAAACAAACATTTGAACACTTTGGGTTCACAACATACGCACTGAAATTCTGTGAGACATGCTCAGTATGTGCAAAACACAATGTGGGGGGCTGCATGAAACAGCAGAAAGGCGCATTCCCAGAACCACAATATCCCTTTCAAAATTTACATATGGATTGTATTGAGCTACATAACTGCCAGGGTTACAAGTATTGTTTAGTGATTATTGATGTTTTCAGCAGATGGGTGGAGTGCCATCCGGCACGCAAGACGGATGCACTCACAGTAGCTAAGGTCCTAACGAGAGATATAATCCCAAGATAAGGGATCCCAGAAATACTGTATAGCGACAATGGGAGTCACTTTGTTAATGAGATAATTAAAAATCTCACCAGAGCACTAAAGATAGAGTGCAGGTTCCATTGTGCACACCACCCACAATCAGCAGGACTAGTAGAAGGAGCAAATGGGACGATAAAGGGAAAACTAGCAAAAACAATGGAGGAGACAAGCATGGGGTGGATAGACTGTCTTCCTCTGGTGGTATTAAGTATGAGAATGACTCCAGGGGGGAGAGGAGCATCACCCTATGAGATCCTATTCGGACGCCCATACAGATATCAACCCCTCCAAGGCATCACTGAAACTGTCAAGGAAGAACAAACCTTGGCAAACTATATGTGAAAACTGTTAACAAAAAAACAATCATTTATTTCTCCAGAGCCTAATGCGAGCACAGAGCTAGAGATAAAAATACAACCAGGTGACTGGATATTTGTAAAGGCAATAAAGAGGAAGAGGTGGTGTAACCCTCGGTGGACAGGACCATACCAAGTCCTACTAAGCACCGCCACGGCTGTACGAATAGCTGAGAGAAAATCATGGATACACATCACACACTGCAAAAAGGCTTTGAAGGACGAAGACTGCTAGAATAAAAATGAAGATTGTAATTGTTTTAACAAGTATAGTGGTCTGGATGATACAGTGGCTTGCAAAAGTTTTCATACCCCTTGAACTTTTCCACATTTTGTCACGTTACAACCACAAACGTAAATGTATTTTATTGGGATTTTATGTGATAGACCAACACAAAGTGGCGCATAATTGTGAAGTGGAAGGAAAATGATACATGGTTTCCAAATTTTTTTACAAATAAAAAACTGAAAAGTTTGGCGTGCAAAAGTATTCAGTCCCCCTGAGTCAATACTTTGTAGAACCACCTTTCGCTGCAATTACAGCTGCAAGTCTTTTGGGGTATGTCTCTACCAGCTTTGCACATCTAGAGACTGAAATTTTTGCCCATTCTTCTTTGCAAAATAGCTCAAGCTCAGTCAGATTGGATGGAGAGCGTCTGTGAACAGCAATTTTCAAGTCTTGCCAGAGATTCTCAATTGGATTTAGGTCTGGACTTTGACTGGGCCATTCCAACACATGAAAATGCTTTGATCTAAACCATTCCATTGTAGCTCTGGCTGTATGTTTAGGGTCGTTGTCCTGCTGGAAGGTGAACCTCCGCCCCAGTCTCAAGTCTTTTGCAGACTCTAACAGGTTTTCTTCCAAGATTACCTTGTATTTGGCTCCATCCACCTTTCCATCAACTCTGACCAGCTTCCCTGTCCCTGCTGAAGAAAAGCATCCCCACAGCATGATGCTGCCACCACCATGTTTCACAGTGGGGATGGTGTGTTCAGGGTGATGTGCAGTGTTAGTTTTCCGCCACACATAGCGTTTTGCATTTAGGCCAAAAACTTCAATGTTGGTCTCATCAGACCAGAGCACCTTCCTCCACATGTTTGCTGTGTCCACATGGCTTGTGGCAAACTGCAAACGGGACTTCTCATGGATTTGTTTCAACAATGGCTTTCTTCTTGCCACTCTTCCATAAAGGCCCGATTTGTGGAGTGCACAACTAATAGTTGTCCTGTGGTCAGATTCTCCCACCTGAACTGTGGATCTCTGCAGCTCCTCTAGAGTTACCATGGGCCTTTTGGCTGCTTCTCTGATCAATGCTCTCCTTGCCCGGCCTGTCAGTTTAGGTGGACGGCCATGTCTTGGTACGTTTGCAGTTGTGCCATACACTTTTCCATTTTCAGATGATGGATTGAACAGTGCTCCGTGTGATGTTCAAAGCTTGGGATATTTTTTATAACCTAACCCTGCTTTAAACCTTCTCCACAACTTTATCCCTGACCTGTCTGGTGTGTTCCTTGGGCTTCATGATGCTGTTTGTTCACTAATGTTCTCTAACAAATCCATGTATTATTTTCCTTCCACTCACAATTATGCGCCACTTTGTGTTGGTCTATCATATAAAATCCTAATTAGCCTGAGATTATGGCTGATTATCCCACAACCCTCTGTAGCCCAAGGGCCACATCCAACTCACTCTGAATTTACTATAGTTAGAGACTCACCACTCTCTGTGTGAAAAAAGTCTTTCTTCTGAAGGGCAATCCCCAACATGAACAATCTTCCTGCATCTAGCCTGTCCAACCCCTTAAGAATTTTGAGTTTCTATAAGATCCCCTCTATCTCCTAAATTCCAGAGAGAGGGTCCATCATAAGAGTAATCAGTGGGGCAGAATATTACTCCAGGTGTGGCACAAGCACTCAAATCCTTTTGCTATGAAAGCTAACTACATTCGCTTTTTTCACTGCCTGCACCTGCATGCCTTTTCAATGACTGGTGTACCATGTAAAACACCCAGGTCTCGCTGCATCTCCCCTTTTCCTAAACCATTTAAATAATATGCTTTCCTGTTTTTGCCACCAAAGTGGATAACCTCACATTTATCCACATTATACTGCATCTGCCAACCATTTGTGCATCCTCCTCACAGCGACCACCCCCAGCTTAGTGTCATCCGCAAACTTGGAGATATTATCATTAATATATATTGTAAATAGCTGGGTCCCAGCACTGAGCCCTGCGGTACCCCTAGTTAATAAAGGACCCCGTTTGTGCATTTACATTTGTGGTTGTAACGTGACAAAATGTGGAAAAGTTCAAGGGGTATGAAAACTATTGCAAGCCACTGTAAGTGTAATAGGGGAAAAGGGATTGGTTGAACTGTACGAAGAAGGAATAGCCACAGGGAGTTATGGGTCAAATGCTTGGTTGACGTGGGTAAGGTATACGGGGAATACGATAGGAAAGAGTGACTGCTTTGCCTGCGCTGAGGCTAGGTGCATGCATGCTGCAGTTGTTTTTAGAATCAGGATTGCCCAAGAACATGACCTGCAGACGATATCACTACCTATTTCCCGTAAACAGTAACAAGACAAGACACAAGAGAGGAGGCACACAACCTCCCCTTTTTGTGATACCAAAGGGATAAAGATACTACGAGTGTTACACCGCCCCAGATGGCTCTGTGTCACGAGCCTTAGCAGGATTAACGTCCCCCTCCATCGAATTAGCAGAAAATTCTGGGGTTGACACCTCCTGGACTGGGTTCCTGGACTCCATGTTTGGAAAATGGAAAGGAATATTTTTGTCGGCACTGACTACCATCTTAGTTATGGTAGGATTGCTGTGTCTGTTCGGGTGCTGCATAATACCTTGTGCCAGGGGGTTGACACAGAGACTCATAGAGACTGCCTTAACAAAGACAGAGCAGATGATGGTGGATAGGATTCTATTGTTGGAAGAAGGTGTAACAATGAAGGGTAGAGAGAAAGACCCCGAGGATATGGTGGAAGGTACGCTTTTAAGTGCCACTCTCGAGAGTGAATGAGGTCTAAAGGAAAAGCCCGCGGCTTGCTTGCAACCAATGTACCATCTCAGGGTTGCATTTATTGTACTTTACGGGTTTTTGTTATCATAATGATAAATAGGGAGGAAATGTGAAATAAATTGTAAAGTAAAACACTGTACTAGCTAATTGCCATATGTGGCCTTAAAATGTAACCAAGACATGCTGAATCTTGCAAGATTCAATATGTGCCAAAGAGCACATAACAAACTGCTGATGATCCGATTAGGAAAAAACAGGAACCATCTGTACTAAAAACAGAAACACGTAGCTCTTATTAACAGCAAATGCACCCTCCTGACAGACAGTTGGTGCTTTCAAGATTAAGCTGTATGTGTGTGAGGGTTGCAATATCTTATCGCACAATGGCCTGTTTACTGCATTGTATAAAAAGCCTATGCATAGACGAAAAGCCAGAGAGACTCTTACAGTCACTGGCCTGCTTGCTGTATGACTCTCCTTCAATAAAACTGCATTGTAAGGAACTGCCGTCTCCTCTGCTGATTAATTGATATAAGGAATAAGGTACGGGCAAATAAATTACCGACATAATTGTTAAGAAATCCAATCGGTTAAAGTTGTAGCAAAATCCACATCATGGCACTACATTTACTTTTGCCCAATCCAAGAGTTTATTTGACTTTGCCAAATTTGTTCCAATATTCGGTATGGCAGGGTAGCAGAGTAGTAGAGTTACTGCCTTTTGGCACCAGAGACCATGGTTCGATCCCGACTACGGGTGTTGGTCTGCACGGAGTTTGTACATTCTCCCCGTGACCGGTGTGGGTTTTCTCCAGGATCTCCAGTTTCCTCCCACACTCCTAAAATGTACATGTTTGTAGGTTAATTGGCTTGGTATAATTGTAAATTGTCCCTAGTGTGTGTTATGGGGCGGGGATCGCTGGTCGGCGAGGAATTGGTGGGACGAAGTGATTATCTCTAAACTATACTAAAGAATATTATTCATTGTTAAAATGATATTCTATGAAACCACATGAAACCTACACTAATGTAATATTCTTTCTGGAACATCATATCAACAATGATTAGTGCAAGATAGACACAAAATGCTGGAGTAACTCAGTGGGACAGACAGCATCTCTGAAGAGAAGGAATGGGTGACGTTTTGGATCAAGACCATTCTTCAGACCTTCTTCTCTCAATCTGAAGAAGGGTCTCAACCTGAAACGCCACCCATTTCTTCTCTCCATAGATGCTGCCTTTCCCGCTGAGTTACTCCAGCATTTTGTGTCCATCTGCAGTTCCTTCTTACACAATGAATAGTGCAAGTCATGATTGAAGAAGACAAATTCAATTGAATGTATGCCCATAGATCAGAACATGAAATTGCCTGTCGGCATCCTAATGGGAAGTGAAAGTTACAAGCAAGTTTGAAGTGCAGATAGGAATAGAAGAAATCCAGTAATCATGACACAGATCTGCAGTGAAATCAGACTTACTTGGGTTTCTCCAAAGGCTCTGGTTCTTTACGACCACTGCCAACTGGATTCTTCTCAGACTCTTCGGCAGTGAGCAGATGGAATTCAGCTTCAACCTTACCCTAATTAGTGAGGTAGAGATTATGAATTCCACACATGAGCAAAGATAACCCATGGATAAAAATATAAAAACATTTTGATTGACCTTTGATTAGGAGTGGTATTACAACAGTTTTTTATTTTACACATGCTTTTCCAGCATCCCGCTGCTTGGCTGCTTAGTAGCCCAGTTCCACCATGCACTTATAAGAGTCATAGTCAGAGTTCATTACTGTTGTCCTTTATTTCAATCAATTGCTTCCCAGTAATATCTTTTAACCATTACATCTGTCATTGTATGTGTTCTTCCCTTTCCCTACATACTCACTGTATCAAATGTATCAGATTAATCTTTGGAGTAAAACTGTGCCAACAGTTAGACAACAGAAACATCATTCAATTGAAGGGTGAGGAAGGGTCGTAATTACATTTGTGCAAATATGCTATTAGATATCCTCTCAAGATCCAATCATATCCTAACCTTAGTGACAACGTTTTAGTAATTTGAATTTTAGTAATTGAAATGATGGAATTTAGTTTGGATCAGAACAAACACAGAAGAACGTAAGAGCAGGTATAGGCCACGGGGACCTTCAAGCCTGCCCCACAGTCAATATGATCATGACTGGTCTTAGTTGGCCACAACTTTTCTGCTCTTCCAATTCCCCATAACCTTCAACTCCTCAATCTTTCAAATATTTATCTCCATCTTAAATATATCTAATGATCTGGCCTACAATCGTGCTCAGGGGTAGAGAATTCCAGAGATTTACTACCTTCTAAAAGAAGACATTTTCCTTCATCTCAGTTGTATCTGACTGGCCCCTTGTTCAGTTACCACGCCCCCTTGTTTGTGTGCCTCCCACTGGTGAAAAACATCGTAACATCTATCCTGTCAAATCCCCTTAGGATCTTATATGTTTGAATACGGTCACCCACTCATTCTTCTAAATTTCAAGGAATACAGACCCAAAATGTCATGTTCATAAGTTATAGGAGCAGAATTAGGCCATTTGGTCCATCAAGTCTACTCTGCCATTCAATCATAGCTGATCTATCTTTCCCTCTCAACCCCATTCTCCCCATAACCCCTAACTTCATTAATAATCAAGAATCTGTCAATCTCCACCTTAAAAATATACATTGATTTGGCCTGCACAGCAGCCTGTGGCAATGAATTCCACAGATTCAGCACCTTCGGACTAAAGAAATTCTCCTCATCATCTTTTTAAAGGCATGTCCTTTTATTCTGATGTTATGGTCTCTGGTCCTAGACTCTACCACAAGTGGAAACATCCTCTCCACATCCATTCTTTCCAGGCCTCTCACTATTTGGTAAGTCTCCATGAGGTCCCCCCTAATTCTTATAAAGTCTAAACGTTGTTATGTCAAAACAGCTAAAAGTCTACCTATTTTAGTTTATATTTTATTATTTTTAATTAATCTTGTTAACTTAGTCATTACTTGCTTTTTGAACAATGTTTGAACAGTATCTGAAACAGGGAATTCATAAAAAGGTAAGCTTCATGCAGAACTAACTGGATTCTAACTAGTAGTCTATGCGCAATAATTTTTTTTAATGGAGAAAAAAAAACAAAGAAAATAATTGTTTTAACATCAGAGTTGTCATCATCTGAAATGCTTTGCATGATGGAAACTGAGTATCATTTGCAAAAGGGAATTGGAGAAATGTTTGAAAGAGAAATGTTTGCAGTGTAGTGGCATGGGAGTGAGACTAATTGGATTGACTTGTCGAAGCTCAATGGGCCAAATGGCCTCTTGTGCCATAAAAGTCTCTGCTGCTTGACTTGATATTCCTGATTACTTGGCATTTGCTTCCTTACTTCTAAGGTATCCGACTATCATATTCAGTATTATTATTTGGCCAAAACATAGGCTTTCTCTGCCTATAATGAGAGAAAGAAATAAAGCCAACTGGCTGTTATTTCTCAGCCCTCTTTCTCTATTTCTTTGTAAGTCGAACTTTCTTTGTAAGTAGAACCTTCATTATGTACAGAATGTAGAGTACTTACCGTGAGCTCTCCTGATTTTTCTAAAGGCCACCAACCTCGAAGACGCTTCTGCTGAAATATTGAGATAAGTTTAATCTGAGCACCCTCTTCAATCATGTGCAAGCCACATTTCTTGGCAGATTTTGCACCACAAGGAAATCCATTGAGATCGAGCTCCACGGATCCTACAAAAAGGTGTGAGGGAAATATAAATGCACACAAAAAACTATTTATATTAAATAACTCCTTTGGCTGATGCACAATGCTAGAACTCAATACAACTTTCCAACCACCCCTTTGCTTTAGATCCTGCTTCTTTTGGCAGATACCCAACTTTTCCACCAATAGAGTAACTGGGTCAGGAAGTATCCCAACAAAAATGGAAAACAAGCAATCTCTTCTCTATACTTATAAACTCTGATCTTGGATGTGCGTACATTTGTGTGTGTGTGTGATGTTCGTGTGTGTTTCACATCTCCTCGAAAACACGACGAGCTAACGGTGATAGAGATTTACATCATGATGTCAAAAATCGCCATCTGAAATTTTCATCCATTATTTCTCGAGTTATTAATGAGAATGTTCACAAATCTCAAATAACTTAGAAAATAAACGAGATGGACTCGCTGATGACGTCACAATGGATCTGACTGCCTGCCTCTGCTCGCGCTGCTAGTGACGTCACTCCTGTTATGTCTTCTGTACTTCTTGGCTTCTTAACTTTCACTTCTTTAAATTTGTCACTTAGCGTTTTTACACTGCTGCTCAGGTCATGCTGCGTGCTCCGCTGGGCTCCTTGAAGTTCTAGGGCATGGCGGCGGAGATCGTTATCGTCGTGCGGGTGCGGGTGAGGGTGCGGGCAGCACCAAAAGAAGGTGGCCCTAGCGGCCATTACTCCCTCTGGGAGAGGCCGTCTATGGAGACAGACTGCCTGCAGCCTCGCTCGGAGCCGGCGCCTGTTGGGGAGTCTGCTGCTCTACGACCTGGGTAGGCGCTGCCTCGATCACCTCCACCTGGCTATTTATTTTCCATATCCAAAGAGGTGCAAACCTTTGAATAGGCTGTGGGTTGTCCGATGGTGAGTATGTCAAAATCCAAGATGAAAATATATGTTTAATGTCAAGGAAATTATGGGAAATTAGGCTTCAACATAAAAAATGATTTGAGGTATTAAATCAATTATTGATTGGTTGAACATGCTCAAGGGACTAGATATGTGACTTCTGCAGGTTTTTAATATTCTTGTGGAAACAATTATATTTAGAATGTTTGGAAGGAATTAGTTCATCTCCAAGTAAATGGCGTTTAATGATTTAAAATATCTGCTAGTGTCCTTGAACTATTCAAAATTCAGTTCTATAGTTATATTATGTCACAACTAAATTTAGTCACAATATAATATCATTTATATAGCAGTCAGTGACATTCAAGGTATTTTCCCTATAATGGAATTGAATCTTTGGGTCTTTGATTTAAAAAGCTATGTTTGTTATAATGAATTACGTGCCACAAATAATGTTCAGGAACACACAATACCAAAATCTGCCTGGACTCCCACCTAAAATTTGATAGGCCTCTTCCCCAAAAGAAAATTAAAGTGGCTAAATTATCATGACGAAATATTAGGTTTCAGGTTAATTTGTGGTTTTCCAATTCACAAATTGCCAAATATATTACATTTAATCATAAAATGCATGGTCAGTTTTTAAATCACCATTTCTGGGCTGCTGGACTGCTTCCTAATCATCAGTGTAATGTGTGGCCTCAAATCTGGACTTTTTTCCAATTGAAAACACTTTCACAAGCAGAGGTACTTTGTTTGGACATTTGGGGGATCATCCATCATCAACCTCTACTCAAAATCCAAGTGAATTTTCAAAATGACAATACTGCATAAAAGTAGCTCATATCTGGAAGAAACCTGTGTGATAGGTGCAAATCTACAGAAGTTGCTTACAAATAAGTGTCTTTTGAAGAGTTTTATGTCAATGAATTTGAATTGGGTCTCCAATAAAAGACAGTTTCCACAAAGTGAATTCCAAATGTTTTCTTAAACCTTGTGAAGGAACAATAGGTAACATTGCAAACCTCCGACTTACCTAGAAAGTCATTTGAAGAAAGCCTCTCAAAATCCCAGACCTGAAGTACAAGGATTGCAGGAACTTTGCGTTCTGTCTTGTGCAAAGAGAAATTGGAATGCCTCTTGCTTATAACCATCAGTTTCTCCGCAGGTAAGTAGTCAAAGGGAAAAATAAAGCGCCAATTGAAATTTCCCTCCCCAGTCAAAGAGTTGTAATGCACATCTGTTTCTTTCTTATCTTCTTCTTTTCCTTTCAGCCAACTGTGAATGAAAGAGAAAATCTAATATATTTGGTTCAGGTGACCAACTTACACTGACAAGGGCCACATCCCAACTCACTCTTAAATATAGCCAATGGGACCACTGTGTGAAGAAATCGTCTCATAAACTGGCGCCTCGTCTCAAATCCAATACAATAAAATCCCGATAGCCCATTCTTTGACCATTCAAAGATCCCATTTGTCTGGCATCCGGCGAGGTTTACTGCATTCTCCCACTCACAGGGGCCCCAGTGCCTGCACTCCCTTCCAGTCACCTGCTCTCTTGAAACTGACCTTAAAATGTTACTGTGTGACATAGTTTTAAAAGTGAATTAAAAGTATCAAAGTATTGATAAAACCATCTAACAGTCTGGAAAATCTGCTGGTTTGACAGCCAATTTTGCAAGCATGAACCTATCCCAGTCCCTTTCCCCCCAAGAAGCTTTTATTTTGCAATAAGATAGCCTCTCATTCTTTGGAACCTCAATGAGTCGAGTCGACCTGCTTAACTTTTCCTAGTAGGACAATCCTTCCATACCTAGAATTATCTCTGAACTGCCTCCAATCACTCCTTAAATAGGAGGACCAAAATTATTCACTGTACTCTTGAATGTTCTGACAATGCTTTGTAGAGTTGTAGTAAGTCTTCTTCACTTTACAGTTCAGCACTGAGTACCCTGTCATCCTGCAGGCACTGAAGGCACAGTAGGGTGTTTCTCTCATGGTGACAGGTCTCTGCTGAAAGAGACACTGAGATCGAAAGTGAAGTAACTCATGGTCCAGGGAGTCCATGGCTCAGGGAGCTGGTTAAAGATGAGCAGGAAAAGAAAGAAACTCGCATGTGGATTTTCATTTGGAGTTTATAAATTTGGACACAGACACAGACCAATGCCTGGTGGAGTGAGCAATGCCGGAGGTTTGAAATGGACTGGCACTAGGAAGCTGAAACAAAAAAAAACTGGAGGAAGTCAACGTGTGTTGAGCGGAATGGATAGTTGTGTTTCAGGTCATGAGCCTTCATCTGGATTCATCTTACATTCACAGCACGTTGTTTGCATCAGGTTTGAAACTCTAAATCGGTTCTGAGCTGAGCTTGTACGGTTCATGGGCAGGCTATGATTTGATTTTGTACCCAAGCAAATCACTGTTTTGACTTATTTGCTGATTTGGAAGAGAAATATGAAAAGATTTATCACAAACTCAGGAATATGGGCCTGGGCGGAAATCATGGGTTAGATTTTGACTTGGTCTGCGTGCACATACGGGATGTCATGCATCTAAACATGGTCCACTGGTGCTCTCTGTGCCTCATTTCAGCTGGTGCCCCTTGTGAAAGAGTCCAGTACTATCAGCTACCAAGTGTCTGCCAGCCTCTGGCAACAGAATTTATTGAAATCTGTGTGGGAGTCTCAAGATAAGGAAACTCTAATTAACCCACTGGGAAAACAACATGCCTTGGGCAGTTTCTTGCCTACTGCTTAACATTCATACTTCACACCTAATATTAATACTTTTTTCATGTTAATGTATTCTTGATAACTGTACACATCATATTCAAATCATACGTGACCTGTTAAAAACAAAATTGCTAAATTAAAATCATTTAAAAAATAGTTTCCACGCACACACACACACACACACACACACACACACACACACACACACACAAAATCTCTTAAGAATCTACCGAAGATAGATGCAAAATGCTGGATTAACAAATGCTGAGTTAGATCTTGGGGCTAGTGGAATCAAGGGATATGGGGAGAAGGCAGGCATGAGTTATTAATTTGGGACGATCAGTCATGATCACAATGAATGGCGGTGCTGGCTCGAAGGGCCGAATGGCCTCCTCCTGCACCTAATTTCTATGTTTCTATGTAACTCATTTGGGTCAAGCAGAATCCCTGGAGAAAAAGATACACGGGTCATGGACACATGGTCATGGTTTATCTTGATGACATTTTTAATTGGCAATGCTGATCAGGAGTCAGCTGAAAAATTAGTGCAGCAACTACAAGCCTGTTGAAAGGCTATGGTCCTGATCCATCCAACAAAATCTAAGCTTCAGCCATCCCCAACAATTTACTGTTTGGGGTTTGTGAGTGATTCAGTACCATGTTCGGTAAATTTACCAAGAGACAAAGTGTCAATATTACAAATGTGTGTCGTTGCCTTGTGACAAGCCTTATCCCTCCATCCGAGAAGGAGCTTAGGTAAATTAGTAACACTATTTCTGCAGTAGATTTGGTCCAATTGCATTACCAAAAAAGCTCCAAAGGGCAAAAACACAAGCACTAGAAGAATGTGTAGGCCATTTTGACAGGCCTATGCAGTTGCCAAAGGAAGCTTTATCAGAATTACAGTGGTGGATTGAGAATGTTCCACAAGCTGCTTAAAAACATATTAGTTCAGCAGGCAGCAGTCATTGCAAACTGAAGCAAGTATTCTCGGATGGTGGATAGCTTCTCGGTTTTTTTGGGCTAAGATAAGTGTAATATCTGTTCTTATCAGGTTAATATCTGATACGTCCCTTATATAGGGGGCTATGGACAATAACACCAGGGGGTGGCAGATGGATTGTCCAAAAAACTTATTTCTCCAAACATTTGGTATTAATTATTTGGAGTTGTTAGTAGCTTTTATGGATTAAAAGCTTATTGTTCTACTTTGAAAGATTTGCATGTCCAATTACAAGTAGACAATACCACAGCTGTGGCATATATCAATCACATGGGTCGAGTAAGATCATTATCATGTGATTATCTGGTTAACCAGATGTGGCATTGGTGTATCTTTAAGAATATTTGGTTTTCAGCTATCTATCTCAGGGAAAGACAATATTGTGGCAGACAACAGATCACGGAAATTTAAAGACAATACAGAATGGATATTAAATCCACAGGTTGGTAAACATTGTCAGTGGTATGGATTACCTGGCATTGATCTGTTTGCGTCTAGATTACATCACTACTTGCCCAAATACGTCTCATGGGAACCCAACCCAGGAGCAGTAACTGTGGATGCATTCTCACTACATTGGGGGGGGGGGGGGGGGGGGGGGGGGGGAATATGTTATTTTATGTTCCCCATTCTGTCTGATTAGGCAATGTCTGATGAAAATATAGCAAGACTCTGCCACGGGCGGTTTGGTGGCCCAAATCGGACACAGTCATGGTTCTCATTGATGTTTAGAATAATAATTGAACCATTTATGACGATTCCTAGCTGCAGTAATTTGGTGGCCCAAATCGGACACAGTCATGGTTCTCATTGATGTTTAGATTAAAAATTGAACCATTTATGACGATTCCTAGCTGTAGTAATTTGTTGCAAAATTCACCCATGGCATGATCATATGAATTTGTTAATCTGCAGGTTCTGACCAGACTATTACAAGAGCTTGGACTGTCAGATAGGACCTTGAATGTTATAACTGCAGCTTGGAAAAATAGCATAAAAAACAATATTTTGTTTTATAAAGAAATTGGAAGTCTTTGGTAGACAGTCAAAGATATTTTATCATACTGCTAACATATCAGATATATTGGAGTTCTTTGCTGGATTGCAATTTTGATCAGCACCCAAGCGATAGGGCTCATAGTGCTTTATCGTCCTATTTAGGACAAATTGCTGACCATTAATCTAGCGGGTCTCATCCGTTAATAGCCCGATATGGGAAAGGAATATATATTAAAATCTGCCCAAAGTAGAAATACAGAAGTTTGGGAGGTCAGCAGAGTTCTTACTTTGCTTAGGCAATGGGCTCCAATTCTATCACTGTTTCGGAAGTTAACATTTGAAGTAATAATGCTCATGGCTTTAGTATCAGCACAAAGAGTGCAAACGTTGCAAATGTTACATTAGACTGTGTGCATGTGGCTACAGATAACATTGTCTTATATGTTTATGACTTAACCAAACAAAGCAGACCAGGAGGAGCTGGAACCAAGGTAAATTTTTAAAGCATATCCTGTCGACCAAAAATTGTGTGTGGTTAAGCATTGACTCAATATGTTGAAGTAGGCAAGAGTCTCCATGATGGTGAGACAGCGCTATTTATTACACACAAAAAACACATAAAAGTATCAGAACAAACTGATGGTTCCAGATAGTTACATTCTAGATGGTTAAAACAGGTTTTGGGACTTCGGCAGGAGTAGACATTGAGATGTTAAAAATCACTCCACCAGGGAGGTAGGTACATCCACGGCAAAGGCACAGGACGGGCCACTCGATCAAAAAATTAGAGGTCGTAGGATGATGTAAAATAAACTTTTCAAAGTTTACAAGAAACCAGTTCTCATGATGTCAGGGTTGGGTTCTCTTTGATTGTGCTTTGTTTTATATATGGATTTATATTATCGATTTATGTCTTTGGTTATAAATCTTCCCCTACGATAGAAGGGTTATTACTTTCATTCTTTTATAATGAAAAGACTTATTACATAAACTAAAGAAATGTTTAAAAGATGTATTATTTACTCACTACAGTGTTGATTGAGCCAGAGTGTCGTATGGAATTAATCTACGACATAAAAAACACAGAGCTACAAAATCTTCACGTAGTCACTCACGTGACTCCGAAGTAAAATAGTAAGATTAAACGAGAATTTACCAAGTTTGAAGTTTGATCATTATTTTATGAGGAGTTACGATGAGGGATTACGTGCCCTCCACTCCCACCCTCATAAAATAAATTATCATCTGGTAGTTCTAGTCTATGTTGAGCCTTACTATCTTACTTCGGCTATTGGCTCTGTGTTTTTCATGCCGCTGCTTTGAAGTATGCCGATCATGCGCCAGGCGGGACTTCTTCACATAATCCCTCATCGTAACTCCTCATAAAATAATGATCAAACTTCAAACTTGGTAAGTTGTCGTTTAATCTTACTATTACTCATTGCTTAAAACTTTGAGATAGAATGTAGCTGCACCATGCTAAAATGACCTTCAAGAAACTGTGTACATACTTCAGATATATATGTAAGAGCACACTTTGTTGAACAGGAGGGTGTGTAGTTTATTTTATACTGGGATTACCAACACTCAACTATTAATGTGCAAGATAAATGGTTTTTTATTAAAGCAGGAGTATGTGATGGTGCAATAATGTACTAATGAGATGTTCATTAATGTCGGGCAGGTTTTATTATGAAAACAGAAAGTTAATAGAACTGTCGGTGACTGCAGAGGCCTCAATAGGCCCGACAATGGGTGAACTGGGGATGGGACTGAACTTTCCCACAGTGGGAACCATTGTGGGGGATGTTTTTATGTTTACTGTTAAATTCTTTAATGTTGTGTCTTATCTTTATTCATGTGCTGCAATGACAAGTCAAATTTCACTACACCAATTGGTGTATGTGATAATAAATGTCCTTTGTCCTTTGTCCTTTGTAAAGAGCAAGCTCCAGATATGGTATGAAAACCAATTCAATAATTAGGTTTGTTACATTTTATAGAGTCTTGATAAAATTATAAATATAGTTAAATCTCAGTTTTCATAAAGCCATTCTTCTATTACAATAAATAAATGTAAATCACATGAAATACTTACCCTTTGATATAGATGTCGCTTGATTTTTGACCTGTAATGAAATTCTCATCTTCTAATACTACATCTTCAGTATTCCAAATAATTATTCTGAGTTCATACCTGTAATCAAATGCAGCACCTTATCAGAGACAACCTCAGCTTCATTCAAGGTAAGACATTTTATGTAGACACCAAATTGGAGACAATCTGATTTTTTTCAGGCACTTTGTGGTAAACCAAACAAAATGCACAACAACTGTAACCAGATCTCTTGGTGTGGATGACTGATGGACAGCATGGAGGAAGAAAAATAAAAGACATATAGGATCAATAAGCACGCAAAGTCAATCGACAGAGGGATATTGGAAGTGAGGAGTGATAAGGGGGTATGTATTTAGGGTGAATTTTTAGGATGTGGAGATAAGGTGGCTGAGGAACCACAGCCAATGAAAAGTATACCATTGCTCATGACGCTGAAAGCAGGTGAAGGGACAGATGGTTAGTCATTTGTTAAAAACTAAACCATGGACAGAAAGGAAGTCAAGAATGAGTATCCCAATGACATTGTAAATGGGGCGTGATTAGACAATGATGTCGATTTTGGTCTCAAGTTGAATAGAAACTATGCACACACACACACACACAAAATCATTTAAAAGTAATTAGGTTTAGATTTATTATTGGATGTTGGTTTTAAGTTGAATTGAACAATGCAGAAGACGGGCAATTTTGCAAAAGTAAAAGGAGAAACCTTGGGAATGAGTTGGAGAAAAATAGGGTTAGGCTAGAGGGGAAAAAATCAGAATTCCTCACAACCAGATTAGATAAAGCAGGAAAAGAACATGATGAAGTGGAGAACATGGAGACGTATGTGAGAATGGGGAGGCATTGATCACAGGTGACGGCGTGGGAGGCCTTTGGGCCTGAGGCCAATGCAGTGTTTCTTGCCTGATGTCCAGGATCAAATCCATAAGGGAACATTGCCACCGAATGTCAACAATACACATTTGGGAGGGAATTATATTATGGATTCGATCGTAGCAGAAATTATATTACATTTTTTAAAAAAAAAAAAAATGACACCACACCAGCTGCGTTGTGTACTTTTAAAATGATATAGTTCTCCTTGAAAATGAGTGAGAAATATTCTCTTACCCTTTGGGCTTGCGAGGAGAGATGTCAACAGGTGGCCCAGGAGGAGGTATATCCAGTGGGAACATGTCCACCCACATCTGAACACGGCCCTGGATGGATATTAAAAGCAAATAAATATATTGACATTGAAGTAGTCCTATACATACAAGAGCCAATTTACAGCGACCAATTAACCTACCAGCCCGTCTCTGGGGTGTGGGAGGGAACACAATCACGTACAAAGTGTAAAATTCATGCAGACAGCACCCTAGATCAAGATTGAAACTGGTTCTCTTGTGCTGTGAGACAACGGCTTTACTGGCCATGCCACTGTGCCATCAAAGCCCTAGTTTGCCATATTCTTGGATACTTATATTTCCATTCGATCTGTGTAAATCTTTCAGAGAAAGGGTGAATGGCATCAATGTGGTTTGAAAAGTGTGCCCTCACGCCTCAGCTTGACTCATTAGCAAAACTATTGCCTCTTAATAAGAGGGTTCCAGCTCTACCAGCAAATTATACATAATCAAAGCTTGTGTTCCAGTATTGTACATTGGGTCTTGCGAGTGATGGAATCTGATTAGAATGTAGAGGAAATAAAAATGGGATTGATGTCGGGTTAGTGCAAATGCGTAGTTGATGGCTAGCATGGACTCAGCGGGCCATAGGGCCCATTTTAGGTGTTGTGTGACTTTGACGCTAGGCACTGCAAAGCTACCTACTGCATTTCATCAAAATACCTAGAGCCACTTCTATTTTTGGTCTATTCCGGTCCTATAAAATACTTAGAGCCACTTCTATTTTTGTTCTAGTCAGATAGGTCACAACCATCATTGAACGTATTATGCTATTACCTGATGGAGTTACACGAAAAGGTTATAAAATACAAAATGGTTGAAATGCAGCCAGGTATTAGCAACCAAGGACACTGTACACATTTACGTCACCTGTTCAATGCCTGGCCTGTCATTGTGGTAGAGGGGCCTTGACTCAATGTGTTCAGGAACCAGTCTATATCCAATCCCAGGAATCGTTGACCACTGATTTAACACCTTTAGAGCTAGGTGTTCATGGGACACCACCAGTTCTTCTAAAATAGAAGTGCAATGGAAATATGTTGAATTGGCAGAAATATTTGTTACAGCTCAGCTGTGGATGAGTCACACACATTCTAACAAAATATAGATGATGAAAAACGTTTGCACTGCAAAAGTGACAAGAAACACCTAATGTTAACTGTACTCATGTTTATTTATAATTCTCTGTGTAGCATTGGGAATAGTTCTAAGTAATTTAGCAAGATATGATGCCTGAATGTGTCTTACCCATTGTTAATTTCTCCTTTGTCTTCACATACTTTCAGGCACAGGGTCGCTCCCTGTCACTCCCTTACACATAACTTTGTTACTTATAATAATAATATAACAACTTTATTTGTATAGCTCTTTTCATACAATTGGATGCAACCCAGTGCTTTCCACAAAAAACACAGGTCTAAACTAAAACAGTAAGGACATAGACAGTAAAGCACAGATTTATATAAAAATATAAAATAAAAAATAAAACAATGAGAGTGTAAAAGGACAAAAAACAAAAAAAACTGAGGTCAAATACAAAGTCCCATATACTATATGCCACTGAAGGGTATGCTGAGATAAATACAAGAGAATAAAGGTGATTTTTACAATGTCATCAGAAGAAGTAAAGTCAATTAAAAGCTTGATTGAAAAAGATATGTTTATAGCTGTTGTTTAAAAATGTCAACTGAGTGGGCATCTCTCATACCCTGGGTAGGGTATTCCACAGCTTGGGGGCCTAATTGAAAAATGCTGCTTCACCAATTTTTTTATTGCTGCAGCATTGAGAGGCTAACAGGCTGGCCTTAGAAGACCTGAGTGCTCGGGTAGGAGCATAGGGAAGGAGGGACTGTTAAATATGCTGCGTCCTAAGCCATTCAGGGCTTCATTGATGACTTTATAGTCTCTCCTGAATCTCACAGGGAGCCAATGTAGGGAGTATAATACTGGGGTGATATGTTCCCTTTTCTTGGCGTTCACTACAAGCCAGGCTACGGCATTTTGAATGAGCTGTAACTTGTAGGTGGATTTTGAAGGTAAATAAGGCATTACAGTAATCAAGTCTGCTTGATATGAAAGCATGGATGAGTTTTTTACAGTCATGTTGAGTTAAGAACGGCCGTAGTTTAGCAATATTTCTGAGGTGATAGAACACTTTGTTACCTTATTTATGTGAGATTTAAAATTAAGATCATTGTCGATTTTTACCCCCAGGCTTGTGACTTCTTGTTTGACATAGGCAGTCAAATTTCCCAGTTTACCGACTAACATCTCTCTCTTGGATTTTGATCCAAGTAATAGAATTTCTGTCTTGTCATCGTTGAGTGTAAGAAAGTTAGCATTCATCATTTTTTAAATGGAAAATAGGCAGGAGGTCAAAGAACTTAAGGCATTTATATCAGTGGGTTTGACAGAGAGGTACAACTGAGTGTCATCGGCATAATTTACATTGTGCTGTCTGATAACTCCTAACGGTAGCATATACAAGGAAAAGAGTAACGAGCCAAGGCAGCTACCCTGTGCTACACCAAAGGCTATATCATGCAGCTGCCACACTAACAAAGGCTAACTGCAACGTTAACAAAGTACTTCCTTCCACTTATATATGATTGGAACAAACTTAGTACGTGATCTGACAGGCTGACCCAGTTTTCTAGGCAATCTATAAGAATACAGTGATCTATGGTGTCAAAAGCTGCTGTGAGGTCCAAGATGAACAGCACTGAGACTTTGTCCCCTTCAGTACTAACTCGAAGGTCACTGACTATTATTATCAAGGCAGTCTCAGTGCTGTAATTTGCTCTGAAACCAGATTTAAATTTCTCTAAAATGTCATTTTGATTCAGAAAGTGTTGTATTTGGTTGAATAACACTTTCTCCAGTACCTTGCAGATAAAGGGTAGATTTGATATGGGTCTGTAATTACTAAGTAGTCTAAATTTGGTTTCTTTAACAGAGGCTATACGACAGCGGTTTTATAAGCATTTGGTAAAATTCCAGTCTCAAGGGAGATGGTTATAATTGTAAGAACAAAACTGGATAAACTGATAAAAACATTATTAAAAAACTTTGCAGGAACCACGTCGAAATGACATATAATAGATTTGCTCTCAGCCACAATTTTACAAAGTTCTGAGGTAGAAATACTTATAAAACTGCTTGTTTTTGCCTGCGCTTTACTAGGTCAGCAGCAGAGGACAGTAGCAGCAATAGAATCTAATTGGATACCAGCTCTGATAGTCTGAACCTTATCTTTAAAATAATCGGCAAACAGCTCACATTTTTCAGCAAAAGATTGGCTTAAAAAATCGGGGTTGAAGGAGAGTTTAGTAGTCTGTCAATGATGGACAACAAAATCTTACTATATTCCACCACTTTCTGTGATAATTTGAGAAAAATGGGTCTTCCTTGCAGGTCTTACAGCATTATTATAAGAAGCAATGGTTTCTTTATAGATGCCAAGATGTACTTCTAGTCCTGTTTTTCTCCACTTTCTTTAGGCTACTCTACATGATTTTATTAAACGTATGAACAGAGTTATTTAACCATGGAGATGTTTTATCCCTTACTTTCCTTTCAATCTTGAGAGGTGCAACTTTATCAAGTGTCTTAGCTAGGTTACTGTTGAAAGCTTTTATCATTTCATCAACAGAATCTCCCTGGGTGAGAGGAACGCATGTACTTACAAGCTCAGAACATTTGAGGTCTAAAAAGGGCCTTTTACATGGGGATGAGGGGAATGGAGGAGGATAGTGGTAGGAAGAAGGATGATGAGGCGCACTTGGGGAGGGTTGCCGTGACTCGCGTCACAACGGGGGTCTCTGGCATTACAACGAGAACCTGCCTGCGCAGTTGGGGGCTATGGGTAAGCGGTAGAATATTGCGTTGGAGGAACGGGTTGCGTTGGGGGACCAGGCCTCCCGTGTGACAGGGACTCAACGAGTCCCACTTAGTCTAGTATATATTACTAAAACTCTCATCTTGTTTGTTAGTATGTCCGTGAATTGTCTGTTTGTCTGTGAGTCTATCTGTGTGTCAGTGAGTCTGATCCTGAAACTACGCCAAAACAGTACATGATAGAATGATGGTATATTTTACAAGTTATTCACATTTTAAACCTTACAAAAAACACTTTGACAAAAATATCTTCCATTTGCACTGGCTATTAGCAGTGTATGACATCACAATGGGATCTTATTTACGTAAACTGTCCGTCAGCAGTGTTCCACCCCACAATTACATCACAATGGGATCTCGTTTACATTAAAGAAAAACTCAGTTTTCAAAAACACAGCAGCTTCCACCTCACAATGACATCAAGGGGGGTAGGGAAAAGGGAGAGGGGTTATGGAGGGAGGGGGTGACTGAGGGTAGGGGAAAGGAGAGGTGAGGGAGGTAGTGGGGGAGGGGAGGAGGAGAGGGGAAGGAAAAGGGAGGGTGAAGAGGAGAGGGAGGAAGTGCTGGGGATGAGGGCCAGTGGAGGAGGATATGGGTAGGAAGAGGGATGGCGAGGCGCATTTGGGGAGGGTTGCCGTGACTCTCGTCCTAATGGGGATCTCTGGCATCACAACGGAAACCCATCAGCCGTGCCTGCGCAGTTGGGGGCATGGGGGGGTGGTGGAATATTGCGTTCGGGGACCAGCCCTCCCGTGTGATAGGGACCCAACGGGTCCCACTTGGTCTAGTTGATGATAAAAGTCTTGTTGGTTAATGATCTAACATTGAGCAGACCCATTTTATACTGTTTCATGCATGTGATTTCAGATTGTGGGGAAGAAGTTCTCGTTGTTGATTCTATTTTACTGGCACTAGATTTAATCTATCCACAGTGTGCAGCGATCTATTTTAAATGGATCTCGATGTAATCCTCACGGAGATAGTGAGTGGTTGTCCAGAGAGTCTATGTAAAATTGAGGAAGAACTACAGTTTTTATCTGAACCATGAGTGTACTGGGCAGAGATTTTCTGCCACAGCAGAAGGGGAGAGAGTGTTTGTGGGCAATGGACTGTGGCCATAGGTATGTCCAGATCATGGCCAGCATGTGGGGACAAATTAATTAGTCAGTCAAGTGGGGTCATATGCACTGCGTGTAACAGATTATTATACAGCTTTCGTGAGCCAAGGCTGTTGGGGTGAATGCCGTCAACAAAATGAAAGCTGTTTGAACTGCAAAATGACTGCAACCATGTGTGGAAATGTAAAATCCTGCTAAAGCATCAACTTCCACGATTAAAAGTCGGAATTGGTCCTGAGACAAAAATACATTTCTCCGTGTCCTTCAATGAGTTTAAAATGGAGACAAAATTGTGTTTCAGTTGTTCGGATTGTTCCTGGGATGTGTCATTTGTGCCCACATGGATAATAAGGCCCAGCGAGAGGCACTGGAGCATAATCGGCGGGTGGCGATGCATGCCTGGTCACAGCTGGCGGACCCAGGAGAGGTTTGTTTCTTCTAGACTGTACCACCTAGCCTCCTGTTCTCCCACTCCTTAAACAATAGCTCATCTAAATTCTTTCTTCTCTTTTTCCTTTCTTTTCTTTCCCTTTTTCCTTTTTCTTTTTTTCCGATTTAGTTATTAGTTTATAAAATGTTAAAACTGAAGCAGTACGAAAACTGTATGACTGTTAGGTCGATTACTTTCTCTTTGTACAATTGCTTCTAATAAAATAAATATTACAAAAATGTTTTTTAAAAAAAACATAGATCATCAAAACTGTGCTCATTATTGCAACTTTCCACGATATTTGAAAGACCAAAATAGAAAAACCAGTAGATGCTGGAAATCAGAAATAAAAATAGCTCAAGCCAGAAAAACTCAGCAGATAATGCTGCACCTGTGGGAAAGAGAAACAGAGCTAATGTTTCAGTTCAAGGGACCTGACCAGGGGTGGGGAACCTTTTCATGGTGGAATGCCGCTTTCAATTATATGCCGCAATAAGGCATCATCCAAAAAACTTCAATTAGATATACTTCAAAATGTACATTATTTTGTTAAAATGACATGACTAATGTTTTAATTGTGGCTGTCAGTCGTGGGGAGGATTATTTCGTTGAATCTTCTTTTACTCTTTGGTATTTTAAATACGTTCATTTTAAGATTGAAATAAAAATAATAAAAGATGAACAAAAACAGATTAATAATAATAAAAAGATTTGTTTTACAAAATTTGGATTCATTCAAAAGACAGTACCTAATGGCTTAAAAGGACGCATGTGGCCTTAAGGCCGCAGGTTCCCCACTCTTGGACCTGACAAAGAGCATTCAACCTGAAAGTAAACATTGTAAAGCACAGCAACTTTAAATTAAGAGTCATTTAATGATCAATTAAATAATCAATTTAATGATCAATAATGTGCAATAGAGATGATAGTAAGGGCAATAAAAGGTAAGAACATGTGGGAAATATAGTAGTTCAGCCAGTTAGGTGGGAAGTAAAACAGAGTTGACCTTTCAGGTTGAATCCACTTGTGACTTTCCCCTTGTCTGTCATTGTAGATTCCTCTGACCCTCTGTGTTCTTATGCTTCCTGGTTGCATTTTTTTTTTACATGGCCTCTTCTTCCCCATTTTTATTTCCACGAGAAATGCCGGTGAATACAACTAAATCCTCCTCCTCCTCTCAGATATCTACACCAAAATCACTTTGGTGTCTCCACTCCTCGATACTTCTTTGAGACCCTTCTTAGCATCTATTATCTGTGATTTAGTTACCCTACCTAATTTCCTTTTTCCTTACGCCTCCATGAGATTTGTGGAGTGTCTTTCCTTGCAGAGGCACCACAAAAGTGCGGCAGAGCAGTGGTGGGCTTTGATAAAGCTGCCACCTCGCAGCACCAGAGATCTGGGTTCAATCCTGACATTGGGTGCTGTTTGTGGAGAGTTTGTGGATATCCACTTGGTGGTCTGGTTTTCTCCCATATCCCATAAAATGTATTGGGTTGGAAGATTAATTTGTGTGTAGATGAGTGGTAACATCAGATTGGAATTGACGGCAATGTGAAAAGAATAAAAGAGATTAAGGAAGGATTAGTGTAAATGGGTGATTGGTGAGCAGCATAAAATCGGTGGGGCAAAGGACCTGTTTTCGAGCTGTATCCCTCCATAACTCCGACTGGTGAATTTCGTATTGCACTGAAGCTGGGTTTGATGTTACAGATCCCTCTGCTGATGAACTCCAACATTACATGCGACTCCCAAGGAGTGAAACAAGTGCAAATATACCAGAACAAGAAATGATGCTTGCGAGAGGAACTGCAGATTTAACTCCAGTGGGAGACCAGTGTTCCATCAGGCGGAGATGTGTGGGACAAGTAAATTCAATCCCACCCTGCTGGATAGCCAAGGTTTCCCGAACAAGGTAGCTGGTCCTTAGGCAATACAATGGGATGACCTGTAGCCCTGCATAGATTAGAACCCTTCAACAACTACTAATCCATACTCATATCAGGAATATTGTTGTTACCCTGTACCTAACAAAAACTTTCAGGAGACTAATTTGTGTCTTGTCTCATAATCAGAGGTCTGTACATGAGGATAATAGATATGCAGTGAAACAGGATAATGCTTGGGCTAATTAAAGCCAATTCTGCTCCATTACAATTTAGCTACATTATGTAGGACCGCCATTCCTTTCTGCCAGCATCAAGCATCACTGGAACTAACAAAAAGGTAATGGACAGTAAAGGAGGAAACTAATTTCCATTTGTTTAAACGATGCATTCAGTCCATTTTTTTTTATTCTGGTAATTTGCAACTTAAAACAAAGGTTCACCATTCATGAGTCTTGCAAATAAATGTATTTGCTTTAGAGATACAATATGGAAACAGGCCCTTCGGCCCTCCGAGTCCGCACCGACCAACGATCATCCCATAGACTAGCACTATCCTACACACTAGGGATCATGTAAAATAGTCTTTTACAGAAGCCAATTAACCTACAAACCTCTACATCTTCGAAATATAGGAGGAAACCAGAGCAACTGGAGAAAACTCACGTTGTCACAGGGAGAACATACAAACCCCACACAGACAGCTACCATAGTCAGGATCAAAACCTGGCACTGTAAGGCAGCAACTCTACCAGTGTGTCATTGTGCTGCCTGCGACTTTCGACACAATTCTCAGATCTTGGGATAAAATTCCAACTATGTAATGCACCTGAGAAAGGAAACTACTTTTGAATCAGATTAATTCAAAAGAATAGAAGATAGTTGTAAACTTGGTGAGATTGCTGTGGATGTTGAAACAGTGAGGTAAAGAATGGTCAGGCACAAAGTCAATGCCTGATATGTGACGAAGAATTAATGACCTGAAACATTAACTGTCTCCACAGATACTGCATGAACACTTCCAGGACCTCGTCATCACACTTAAATAAAAACTCCAGTTGCGACATTGCAGTAGAAAACTGCAGTTCCAAGTTCTTAATATTATAAACATTGATAATCACCATCTTCCAGAAAGGTTGTTTTGCCGTGAAAGATTTTCCCATGCACTTCAATCTCATCTGTTTTATAGAAGGGTCCTTGGAAACCATTTTCCCTACACATCCTCTTCAGGATCTCTGTTGGTTTCATGGAATCACGCCAGGCATTGGAACCTTCTCTGTAATTGAAAAAGACTCACAAAGATAATTAAAACAACCTTTTTGGAAGTGTGTAAAATACCCTAACTAGCGAATCTCTCAGAATACTATTGATGGTTTGAAAAGCAGCACAGGTACCAAGTAATCTTATGAGATGTTTCTAATCTTTCCTTTGCTCCTCCTTTGATTTAAGAAGCCACGCAAGGTATGGCCTGAAGAAGGGTTCCAACCCAAAATGTCATTCCTTTCATCCATAAATGTTACCTGACCTGCTTAGTTACTCCAGCATTCTGTGTCTAGATTGGGGAAAATATGTAACAGCTCCACATCATAAATTATTTGCAGTCCACCATAATTTCATAATTAAACACTTTTGTCAAAGAAAGTTAAGAAACACAAATTGGTTTTGATTACACTGCTTGGCCTCATGAAGCAGAATCTCCTGCCCCTGTTGTCATGACTTGTTTGTCGACTGCACCTTCAACACTTGGGTTGTACTCAAGCAGTTGATCTGAGCTGAGGGAATCGTAAGGAGACTCTGATACAGGGATGGCCAACCTATGGCACATGCGCCAAAAGTGACGCATTGAATGATTAGAAATGACACATTGCACCCCAGTGATAATAATCAAAAAGCAAGCCTACTCATGCAAATATTAACATAGTGCTCTTCAACCTGGGCAGTACCGCCCACTAGTGGGCGAGTTAAGCTTTCAGGTGGGCAGCAGAATAATTACATGCCGAGATAGCCAAACGACAGCCAATGAAAAAGGCAAGAGGCGCAGCGGACGGTCACCGGCCCGCCGAGGTCGCTCTGTAGCAGAGTCAGACCACGTGCTGTCTGCATCGTGGAGGGTGGAGACTAGGGGCACCGCATGATGGCAGCCTCTGCCTAGTCTGTCTGTTTTTCTATCTTTTTTTAATTTTTAGTTTGTTTAAAAGTACGTTTTGGAGGATTTTTTTTTAGTATTTCTGTGTGGGGGAGGGGGGTAGGGTAAGGGCGAAACTGTTTCTCAGTTACTTCCTGGCGAGGGTGTGACTAGTATCCGAGTCACATCTTCGCCCCCCACCCCGTGGCCTACCAACTGGATTGGCGCGGCCTTTCCTGCCGGGGACCAGACCAAAGCTTCAGCAGCGGCGCAGCACTGGATTCACCACGGAGCGGGCGATGCCGTTTGAAGCTCTGGAGTGTTGGGCCTGCTGCTTCAACATCGCGGAGCTGTGGTTTGCAGAGCTTCCAGCGGGGGCAGCGCTGACATCAACATCGCAGAGTCCTGGGATCCCTTTGCCAAGGGCCGCCAGCGTGAATCTCGCCCAGCTTGGCCTGTGGACTTCAGGAGCCGCGGTCTCCGGTAGGAAGTGGCCGATTCCGAACTCCAAGCCACTGAGAGTGTTCTCCCGTACCGACGTCGGAGTTCCATCATCCTGCGAGCGGGCCTGAATATCGGGCCGCCCATAGCGGCGACAGCGAGGGGTTCGGGAGCCCCCCCGACCACGAGTGAACAGCAGAGGACAACAAAGGAGGATGGCTGAACTTTGGTCCCGCTGTGTGGGGATGTCTATGTTAAAGATTATCGTGTTCTGTGCTCTTTTTTATTCGTATGGCTGTATGGTGACCACAAATTTCAGTGTACCAATTGGTACATGTGACAAATAAATATCTCTTGTCTCTTGTCTTTTGTCTTGAGATTATGGGCCTAGTGCTGCGCCTGGAACTCTGGTTAGGTGAGTGTCGGCTCTGGCACGCTGGTGAGTGACGGTGGAAAGGCGAGGGTCGGCGGAGTCGCTGGTGGAGGCCCACGAGTAGAGATATGGGTCGGCCGACTCGGTGGCAGCAGCATCGGTGTCCGGGGAGACGGTGAAGGTCGACAACAGCTTAGAGCTGGAAATGGGTTTTACTGAGAATAAATCTAAAACTTAGCAATTATTTTTGGCGATTTTATTATTTTGTGCACATCTGTTATCTTCTTTCACATTAATCTGTTTTCAGTTACAAAATATTCAGTGAGTCAAACTGGGAAAAAAAGGACTTTTGTTCTGAAGTCGTTCCATAACTGTTCACGTTGATACCTGTTTGATATTGAGGCGCCAGGCGTCTGCACCAGCCTGCAGGTTTTTGCCAGTCATTTTACAATTGCAAGATGTCTTGGTGATAAAAACATTGAAAGGAAAGTAGACGGAATTGCTCTGTCAAAGCAAACTGTTTCAAGATGCACCGAAGAACTTTCTCATGATGTATCTGAGCAACTGAAAGACCTTGTCCATGCTTATACTTTCTTTTCTTTAGCTTTGGACGAATCTACTGACATATGTGATGTAGCCCAGTTAAGCATTTTTATAAGAGGAATTGATGATAATTTTAGCATCTTTGAAGAACTCATCCACCTTGAGTCACTTCATGGGAGAACAAGAGACACATTTGAAAAAGGAAAACCATGCCAAGAAATTCTGCAACTATATTCTAGTAAACTCATCAGTGTTTGTACTGACGTAGCACCGTCAGATAGGTAAAGCAGCTGGGACTATAACTTTGCTTGAAAACCTTTTAGGTCGTCCTCTTATAAAATATCACTGCATTATACACCAAGAGTCAGTGTGTGGAAAAACTCTAAATTTGCAACATGTTGTGTCACCGGTTGTGAAATGCGTGAATAATTAGAGCACGAGGATTAAACAGAAGAGAATTCAGGGAATATTAATAGAATATTGACTGGCCTTGAGGGGGATACGACATATATTGCCTGAAGTAGATTCATATTGCCCGAGTCGAAGACGAGGGCAATATGGATCTAGTGAGGGCAATTATATGTCGTATCTCCGAAAGAGGACAGTCAATATTGCAGACATCTAGAGGAAACTGAACATCTCATATGATATGAATGTATCTATACATTTTGCAATATGCATTGCAACATTGTAAATAAGAGTACTAAAACCATTCCAACATTGTAAATAAGGTACTAAAAGAATGTAACATTTATGTTTCATTTATGTAATTTATGTAATTCATTTATGTGACAATGTGAAGGTCGAACTTTTAAATCGCGAACCTCTTCTCGCACCGGCTGCATTTTGTTTGTTTTGAGAAATTTTTTGTCACGTTGCCGTCACGCAGCGTCACGTTGCCGTCACGCAGCGTCACGTTGCCAAGTTCCCGGATGTGAGACCAGGGGAATATAAGACTATATTCCCCGCTGTTTAAACAGGTAAAGTCCATAGGCGTTCGCTAGAAAGGGGAATATAAGAAAATATTCCCCTGTTAGCGCTGCTGGCAGTAAAAAGGAAGGGAATACAATTTCGTAAAAGCATACCTCAGATGTGTGATATGGGTAATAATGTGAATTATTACCTATATAAGGTAGTTTTACTGGGCAATATTAGTTGGTATTTTGATTGGTCGAAAAACGCGCAGTTTCCTGCGGGCAATATTACTTGGTATTTTTCTTCTTCCGGGTTTCGCCATTGACTTTACGTAGAAAATGATCAAGCATCACTGGAACTAACAATTGTGCGGTCAATCACAAAGCTCCAAGTGTGAATCTTAGGAATTATTACCTATATAAGGTAGTTTTACTGGGCAATTTTAGTTCATATTTTGATTGGTCAAAAAACGCGCAGTTTCCTGCGGGCAATATTACTTGGTATTTTTCTTCTTCCGGGTTTCGCCATTGACTTTACGTAGAAAAACTGCGGTCAATCACAAAGCTCCAAGTGTGAATCTTAGGAATTATTTTAATTTACGTGGGGATAGGTAATAATTATAATATTGACTGGCTTCTTTCGAGATACACCAGGAAATATTGCCCGCGCCTTCGACTCGGGCAATATGATTTCAGTTTGGGCAATATTTCCTGGTGTCTCCCTCAAGGCCAGTCAATATTATATAAATGTTAGATTTGGAATATGGTGAACTCGTCCATCATTGTGAGGTGCGCTGGCTTTCTAAAGGACAGGTTCTCAGTAGATATTGGAAACTGAAAAATACTGTGCATAATTTTCTAGAAGAGAAGAATGAGCTGCCTGAGGAAAGAGCCCTTTTATGTGATAACAAATGGCTATTTGATTTAGCATGTTTAGTTGATGTTACCAGCCATCTCAATAATCTAAATTTGAAACTACAGGGCAAGAACAAATTGTTTCCTAGCTTGGTAAATTATATCAGTGCATTTAAGATGAAGTTGAAACTGTTTACCTCTCTATTAAAAATGAGAATTTGAGCCGGTTTCCACACTTGAAAGAGCAGAGTGAATGTGCTGAAGACAATGGTAGCTTTACAGAATACATTTAAAAAAATCTGGTTATTGCAAGTCATTAGAAAGTCGTTTTCGTGATTTTGCTAAAGAAGAAGATTGCATACTCGCATTTATAAACCCATTTTCACTTAGTTAAAAAAATCATGAAAATGCCTAGTAACATACAAATGGAACTTATTGTCTTGAAAACAAATGCATTACTGAAAATGAAATTTGATGAGCTTCCCTCAGTCCCAAATGCTTCTGACATGATTATTTTTGGCGATCATTACCAATAGACAATAGGTACAGGAGTAGGTCATTCGGCCCTTCGAGCCAGCACCGCCATTCAATATGATCATGGCCGATCATCCACAATCAGTACCCCGTTCCTTCCTTCTCCCCATATACCCTGGCTCCGCTATCCTTAAGAGCCCTATCTAGCTCTCTCTTGAAACTATCCAGAGAACCGGCCTCCACTGCCCTCTGAGGCAGAGAATTCCACAGACTCACAACTCTCTGTGTGAAAAAGTGTTTCCTCGTCTCCGTTCTAAATGGCTTACCCCTTATTCTTAAACTGTGGCCCCTGGTTCTGGACTCCCCCAACACCAGGAACATGTTTCCTGCCTCTAGCTTGTCCAAACCCTTAATAATCTTATATGTTTCAATAAGATCCCCTCTCATCCTTCTAAATTCCAGAGTATACAAGGCCAGCCGCTCCATTCTCTCAGCATATGACAGTCCCGCCATCCCGGGAATTAACCTTGTGAACCTATGCTGCACTCCCTCAATAGCAAGAATGTCCTTCCTCAAACTCGGAGACCAAAACTGCACACAATATTCCAGGTGTGGTCTCACTAGGGTCCTGTACAACTGCAGAAGGACCTCTTTGATCCTATACTCAACTCCTCTTGTTATGAAGGCCAACATGCCATTCACTTTCTTCACTGCCTGCTGTACCTGCATGCTTACTTTCATTGACTGATGGACAAGGACCCCCAGATCCCGTTGTACTTCCCCTTTTCCCAACTTGACACCATTTAGATAATATAATCTCCCTTCCTGTGTTTGCTACCAAAGTGGATAGCCTCACATTTATCTGCATTAAACTGCATCTGCCATGCATCTGCCCACTCACCCAACCTGTCGAAGTCACCCTGCATTCTCATAGCATCCTCCTCACAGTTTACACTGCCACCCAGCTTTGTGTCATCTGCAAATTTGCTAATGTTACTTAGCAAATTTGCAGATGACACAAAGCTGGGTGGTACCCCACTAGTCACTGCCTGCCATTCTGAAACTGCCTAGTGAACATTTTCCAGAACTAAGAAAATTTGCCCAAAGTTATATCTGTCATTTTGGAACAAACAAACATTTTCATCCATAAAATTAAAAACAAAAACAAGGTCTCAATTGACTGATTCAAATGTGAAGAATTCTCTGCTGCTCTCAATATCAAATTTAACTTCAAACATCAAAATCTTGGCAAAATCAAAACACTCAAAATTCTCATTAAAGTAAGGTTTTTCTTGTTTTTATAGTAAATCATTATATCATGTAAAAATGCTATGTACATATTAACATATTTTTAAAAGAATTGAATGGGGGTACAAGCGTTGTATGGCGCATCTGAGCTAGTGCATGAAAGAATTGAGGCATGGAATGTAAAAGGTTGGCCACCCCTGCTCTAATAGGTTGGCTGGAAGAGTGAACCCTTCCAGCCAACAATTTGCACCCCTGATTACTTTGGATTGGCTCATGCTGGAATAATGGTACATCTTCACAATGGTCAAGGACTTGACTGGGACTGATTGAACTCCTCCCATGACGTTCAAGTACCTTATAGCATTATAGAGTTATACAGTGTGGAAACAGGCCCTTCGGCCCACCAAAGTCGTGCCAACCATCAAGAACCCGTTTACACTAATCCCATTTTTTCCATTCATCCACTAAAATTATTTACACCACTTGTCATTGACTGTCTTACATGAAGAATATTTCTTCTGTAAAATTAGTTTTTAAATTTCAGTGTAAAAGTAAATGATACTTCACCATCCTTACATCTCGTATCTGTAGGGTAATCCGCAGGTGGCTCTATGCTTGCTGTAAAAGCGGTTCTCCAGATCAATCTTGGTTTCTCCGATCATGTCATCTTTTCCAATCATGTCAAAGTCATAGATTCCTATTGTGAGCAGAGACTCCATTGGGAAGGTGGCCTCGATATCATAGGACCTGAGAGCAAAGTAAAGAATTACTGTATCGAAAATAACTTTTCCCAAACTAGCCAAAATAAGAGTAAATAATCATTTCATGGAAGTATTAAGCTTACAGAAACAAATGTTCAGACTTCAGAAATTACATTTGATGGGATCGGGCCATAGTCCTGACATACCTTGCTGTGAATGGGGGCGGATACTTAAGCGGCTAAAAAGAGGCTCCAAGAATATGCTCAGCTTCAATAATGGGAGGTGAACATCAGGGATAAGGTAGAAGAATTTACAACAAACTTCAGTCAAAAGTGCAGTGTGTTGAATCATTTTGCATTTGACCCACTGCAGTATCAAGGAGTCACAAGAAAACTAATTGGGCATCAAGGATGAAACAAAGCTAATGTCTGGAATCACAACCCGCTCAAAGGAAGATGGCTATGGTTGTTAGAGGCAAATCACTCAAGCCCCAGTACACCACTGCAGGTGGCTGATCATCTTCTGCTACCATTAGTGATTTTCCTTTCATCATGCAGTCAGACGTGGCAATAAGTCACTGTTAGTTGCAATCAACAGTTCTATTTCAATTTCTCAAAAAATTAAACAGCCGATCCTCACACACACAGAAAAAGCTAAACAACAGTTAGACTTGTGGTGATGTGACAAATAATATTTGCACCACACAACTGCCAGGCAATGTCTTCCAACAAGAAAGTCTAATTACCTATCCTTCACAGGCAGAGTCATTACTATCATCGAGTGCCCCACCATCAATGGTCTTGGAGTAGGGCATTCGGTGATAAGGGTTGAGGCAGGTTATCTGATGGGTGATTCACCTCCTAAAATTACAAAGCATCTCACTATTTACAAAACACAAATGGGAATGTTGATGGAACACTCTCCATTAGTCTGGATGAGGGAAGCTCAAGCAATTCTCATCAAAAACGATTGCAACATCATTCTTAATATTAATTTCCTTGACCACCAGGACACGGTGGCTGCAAAATACACAAATGACAAGATCTGTTTATACATGCCTAGGATTATCATGACAGACTTTCCTTTGAAAGGAGAACAAGGATAAATGGCCCATGGGCACACCTCCATCATTAGGCTCTTCTCCAAGTCACATGTCCACCCTGACTTGAACATTTATGGCATCCTTTCATTGTCACTGGGTTTAAATGTTGGAAATCACTGATGTTGGAAATCACTTCCAACATCAAGACTCAAGAATGTTTAATAGTCATATGCACCAGGACTCGAGCAATGAAATTATTTCTTACTTCATCTTTACAGGCACACTAATACAACAAACAGCAAATAAATAAACAATAATACAATAACATCAGTATCATAGGTATTATTACCAAACCATATTAGTGCAAGCCAAGGTACATAATGCAACTTAAAACAAAGTCCATAGTAGATTGTTGCTGAGGGAAGGTTGTGGTTAGGGTTGTGCAAGGTGGTTCAAGAGCCTGATGGTGAATGGGAGAAAGTCGTTCTTGAACCTGGAGGTAATAGTGCTCGGGCTCCTGTATCGTCTTCCTGAGAGTGCAGGCAGATGGTGTGAACCTGATGACATTAGCATTCTTCTTGAAGCAGAGCTTCATGTGGAGAAAATGGTAACACGTGACAGCAGACTACTTGATAATCAATAAAATAGGACCGTAACCCTAATGCCTGGTCAATATGAAATACACACAAAAACACACACAAACTCATACACGCTTCTTCAAACCTTCCAAATTGTGGATTCAATTGTTTTGGGATATAATTGTCGCGATCCGTAATTTCAGTCTTCCCAAGCTTCAGTACAATGTATGGATCAGCTTTGCCATCAGGGTCTGCTGGATGTAGATTGGTAGCCTAATAAAAACAAGCATTTTGAAGTAGCACATAACAATAATCAAATAAATAATTATGAAATATATTGGTTTTAATATACATTGTTACAGCTTCACGGTCATTTCACTGGATCAGCCATGAGGAGATATTCTACACGCAGTGTTATGTGTTTAGAATTCCCCTCTACAAATATACGACACTAAATCAGTGGTTAATTTAAAATGTGAAGATGACTTTTTAAGAAGTGATGGGTGTTTGAAGCTAGTTGTAGATCAGCCACAATCACATTAAATACAGGACAGAGAGACTGAGATGTCTATTTCTGTCCCTATGAGAGAATATCCAGAATATAAAAGGGTAACTGAAGATGCCCTCTAAACTTCATTTGGAATTGATGCAGGAAACAAAGAACACACTCCTCAGTGAAATATTTATGGCTGAACATATGGAGGAAGCTGATAGATAACATTTCCTCTAAAGACCATTTTTCAGTGTCAGTGCCACAACTGAAGATTAATTACCTCTCATATCTACCAAAGCTGTCAGGTTTTCTAAGGGCTTCCAGCATTTATTGATATAGTTACAGATTTACAACATATGTGGGCTTTGTACATTTTTTTAAAAGTCTTGTCATGTTTTACAGAATTTTCAATGAAAACTTGGAGGCTAGGGTGGGGAGCTGAGATTTATATATATATATATATATATATATATATATGTATATGGAAGAAACACTGATGATACTTACAGCTACAATGTAGGCTCGGATTAAAAATTTAACGGGGGTATTGGATGGCATTCCCTGCGGTATGTTGTACTGTCCTCCTGTTTCGTAATCGTCATTGCACTTCCACACAAAGAATGAACCCTGTAAGAGAGGAAGAGACCTTTATACTGTTATCCTATGGACACTGCTCATTTGTGGTAGAAAATTACCTAATTGTTCAGCCTTTTATCCTGTATTGGCCAGGTACATTTGCAGCTGCTCAGCCAAATCCCCACATCCACTTTTGATGGTGCCTCACACACCCCGCCCCCAATCTCTACAATAGGTTCCAGCTCAGGAACTAGTGTTTATAAGCCTCTTGTGCAAGCTCCACATACTTCCACTGGCAACAGTCTCTGGCAATCTTGACCATCAGATCTGGAATTTCTTTCCTTGCTCTCTCTTTCTTCATTTATCCATTTTTAGAAGTGGGCAAGACTGATACATAGCACCCATCCCATAATGCCCTACACGGGATGGTGTATCACCTCTTGAACCAATGCAGTCTTTTTGGTGAAAGCACCTTCCTTCATATATTTAAGGAGGCCATTGCAGATTTAGACCAACAGTGATGAAGAAATTGTGTTATTTTTCAAAGGCAGGAAGCTGAATAACTTGGTGAGAAGGCACTAGTCTTCCAATATGTGTACCGTGTTCCTATGTGCCAGCTATTGATTCAACAGGCTTAAACCCACCTTAAATTTTCCAACAATTCTTTCATCATCTGCACTGGTGTCATCTTCACTTGCTTTGCCACGAAAGAGGTCAAACGTTTGCATCCAATCATTAAAGTTATCAAATGCTTCTTCCAGATCATTTTCATATATCTGGTGGGAAAAAAAAAATCTGAAACCATTTGGTCTCTTACAATAAGGCAACCGATTTCCTCCAAGATACAATTAGAAGGTAGAAATCTAGTACAAACACCACTCATAAATATCCACAGGAGATTTCAGGACAAGAATTTGTAACGAATGTCATAAATTTAAATTTGCAAGTTTAGGTTTGTGGCTGGGATACAATGTAAAAGGGCTGCATTGCAAGTTAAAACAGATTACTTTAACCCTGTGCAACTCATTGACTACTTGACTCTGCTACGCTGGAATATTATAGGCAGGCCTTTCCACAAAGATAGCCCTGGCACAATGAAGAAAGTAGTAGGTATGATTCTGAGACCTGAACCTTGTTAGGGGGAAGTAATTGCTGACCTGAACCTGTACTCTTCAATAAAGTACCAAGTTTTGTGGAACTTAAGTTCACGTTTACATTTATTGTCACAGCACCAATTGGTACAGTGAAATTTGGGTTGCCATACAGCCATATGAATAAAAAGAACACAACTCATGATAGAATTTAACATGAACATCCCCACACAGCGGAATCAGCGTTTCCCACTGTGAGGGACGGAAATAAATGTTCAGACATCTTCTTTCCTCTTTGTTCCCCGTGATCGGGGCCTTCGCAGTCACCGCTATGGCAGCCCGATGTTCAGGCCCTCTCACCAGGATGATCGCACCTCCGACGTCGGAACAGAAGAACAGTCTCAGCGGCTTGGAGTTTCAGAATCGGCCACTTCTTATCGGAGACTGTGGCTCTTGAAGTCTTCAGGCCGAGCTGGGCGGAGATTCAACACTGGCAACCCTCGGCAAAGGGATCCCAGGACTCCTCGATGTTAAGGTCAGCGCCACCCGCGGCTGGAAGCTCCTCAGACCACAGCTCCACGGTGTTAAAATCGGCAGTCCCAGCACTCCGGAGCTCCACACGGCAACCCCAGTAAGTCATCGCCGCTCCACGATGGTACCTTAGTGCTGCGCCGCTGCTGAAGTTAAAGCTCTGGCCAGTCTCCGGCAGGAAAGGCCGTGCCAATCCAGATGGTAGGCCGCGAGGAGGGGGCAAAGATGCGGTTTGGAGGAAAGACACATCCTCGACCAGGTAGTGACTAAGATGGGTTTCCCCATCCCCCATCCCCCACATAAAAAGACTAAAAGACCTCCAAAACAAAACTTTTTGACGGACTAAAAATAAAAAAAAGGATGAAAGGACAAACAGCTGCAGGCTGGGCAGCCATACTCAACGGTGTCACCATCTGGCATTGAGTATGACACAATAAGACTAACATGCCTTGGCCCCTGAGAAGGTGCACTGTTAAGGGCCTGCCCGCTGACGCGACCTATCAGAGACTGTCATCGATCTTCAAGCTCGAGGGCACTCGCCTGAATAACCTCGAGCTGGATCGACCGTCAGCGATGAAAACGCGAGCTGGATCGACCGACTGCACACACACACACACACAAACACAATGCAAAGGCGGGGGCCAGGGAAAGCGGGGGGCGCTGTCTGAAATTCACACCCACGATGAACAGGAAGGTAAAAGATGGCTGCAGTGTATGGTAAGTCCTTTAGAAAGCGGGGGGAAGAGAAGGGGAGAGAGGAGGAGAGGGGGGAGTGCAGGTGGGGAGGGAGAAGGGGGGAGAGAGAAAGGGGGGAGACACTTTTAAGAAGCCAGACAACATAATAAAGTTTAGAGGGCATTTAACGTTACCGGTCGGTTTTCCTTGGTCCTGAAAACTCCAATGAGCTAACTGAAATGCCCGGCCAACGAAGGAGATTGCCTACAGCTGCCCTTGACTGCCCATAGCTAAATAGCGACCCCACTCCACTGCACTATGAGTTCAAAAGAACCATGTCGACCAATTTTTACTCGTGGAAAATTTTTCAACAAGCTGAGGCCGCGAGTATGCAGGAACCTCCCTCGAGCATGAAGGAGAGTTCCAGTGACCTCATAGGACCTCCTAGGACCACGTGTCGACCATGCTGCGAGTTTGAGTCGAGGGCAAACTCTTCTAAACTCGCAGATTAGGTCGCCGCAGTGGGACAGCCCCTTTAATATCTGATGAGAGGATTGAAAATGCTGCAGCAGAGCGTGTATTAAACGCTTCCACATGCTGCAGCGTGCACAAGCAGAAAACAAAGACTTGGCCTTCATCAGAAGATAAGTAGAACAGGTTTCCAACCGAGACAATTCCTGCCATATGAAGTAACTACCTGGAAATAAACACTTAGTATGAAATTGGAGGCTAGGTGTTGAGCAGAGGCACATAATCAGTGATTGAAGTGTAGAAATGTATGTGTATGCCACAAGATCTTAAGAATCTGGCTTCACAGATTACTTTGTTAGTTTTACCACGATAATTATATAATTTATGTGAAGAAAGCGAATGGTATGTTAGCATTCATAGCAAAAGGATTTGCGTATAGGAGCAGGGAGGTTCTACTGCAGTTGTACATGGCCTTGGTGAGACCACACCTGGAGTATTGCGTACAGTTTTGGTCTCCTAATCTGAGGAAAGACATTCTTGCCATAGAGGGAGTACAGAGAAAGTTCACCAGACTGATTCCTGGGATGGCAGGACTTTCATATGAAGAAAGACTGGATAGACTTGGCTTGTACTCGCTAGAATTTAGAAGATTGAGGGGGGATCTTATAGAAACTTTCAAAATTCTTAAGGATTGGACAGGCTAGATGCAGGAAGATTGTTCCCGATGTTGGGGAAGTCCAGAACAAGGGGTCACAGTTTAAGGAAAGGAAGTCTTTTAGGACCGAGATGAGAATTATTATTTTTTCCACACAAAGAGTGGTGAATCTGTGGAATTCTCTGCCACAGAAAGGAGTTGAGGCTAGTTCATTGGCTATATTTAAGAGGGAGTTAGATGTGGCCCTTGTGGCTAAGGGGATCAGGGGTATGGAGAGAAGGCAGGTACAGGATACTGAGTTGGATGATCAGCCATGATCTTATTGAAAGGCGGTGCAGGTTCGAAGGGCCGAATGGTCTACTCCTGCACCTATTTTCTATGTTTCTATGTTTCTATTTAAAAGATGCCTTTCTTTTAAGTCTTCCACATATGCCATCCATAACTTCTCCACAGACTGCTCGCTCCTCGCATCCATGAAGGGAACTGGAATGTTGACGTTTCAGGTCGAGACATTTCACCTGGATTGCTCAGCATTTTGGTCATTTCATTGACTCTAGATCTTGACCTGATTTCCCTCCACAGATGGTGGCTGACTTGTTGTGTTCCTTGAGCTGCTCTCCTTTCTTGGTTACAGATTCCATCATCTGCAGTCTGGTGTGCCTCCATTGCACTGCTGCCCCATACTCTGTGACTAGGAGGTTCTACATTGTATGCAATGATATTTGGAATGCAACGATGCTGGAACCATGGCATTGTCACCCATGCAATACAAATCCAAAATGTATCAATTTGTATACAAGAATAAAGTTGCAGGATTAGGCCATTCAGCCCCTCTAGCCTGCTGCACCAATCAGTATGATCATGGCTGATGTACCTCAGGCCTCATCTCCTCTTCCACGCCAGTACCCATCACCTTCAATCCCACAATCTTTCACTTTGTTGTCTATCTCCTCTATAAATATCTCCAATAGTACACCCTGCCCGGCAGAGAATCTCAGGGCAGGAGAATGGGGTTAGGAGAGGGAGATAGATCAGCCATAATTGAATGGCGGAGTAGGCTTGATGGGTCGAATGGCCTATTACTTATGACCTCAGAGATTTTCACCCTCTGCAACAAGTTAATATCAGGTTAGCAATAAAATTCTTGTACTCGTTTTGCATAGAGTTTGTTGGACATTATGTTTAAGTTTCACCATGGTGATTGTTTTCGGCTTTGCATATGGCTTGTCATCTCATTAGACATTTGAATGGATGAGGTGTAGCAATGTCCAATTAGGCCTTATGAATGAGTCTGCACTTCTGGTGATGCCATGACAGTGAAGACTGTGTAATCGACCTGCTCTCCGGGAGGCCCTATTCAAACCAGCCACAAGAAAGATAAATACTGTGATTTACGAGGAGAAAGGAGTGCCAACGGCTATCTGAACATGATGGGCCGACATAAGGCATCTGAGCGAGGACTCCCCGGAAGACGCCGAGTCTGATAAGGAAAGCCCGTTAATTCTCTCCGAGTTGAGAGAGTTGAGAAAATAACACAAAGAAGCCTCAGAAGATACCAAACAGTGATTAACGAGAGTGGAGGATAAAATGAAGGATTTAACAGCTCGAATGGAAAAGCTGGAAGGAAAATTGAAGGAAATGGAGGTTCAGAGTAAGTTCAACAGAAGATAAGGAAATGAGACACGAGAGAGTGATTAACCACCTGTTACAGAGAGAAGCTAAATTAATAGAGAAATATCTGGACCTGGAAAATCGAGCGAGGCGTAAAAATGTGCATATATATGAAGTCACAGAGGGAAAGGAAAAAAAGGACATGTTCCAGTTTGTAAATGAACTATTGAGGAATTCCTTAGAACTCCTGGAAGATTTAACTATTAATATAGAGAGAGCACATAGGTCCCTCACAGCTAGACCGAGTGCAGAGCTAGCCCCAACAAGATCTATAATAGTCAGGTTTTTAGACTATTATATGAAAGATCTCGTGTTGTAACAGGCCTGGAAGCAGCGTAAGATAATATATGATGGGGACAGAGTGTATTTTGATCAAAACTACTCGCCAGAAGTCCAGAGAAAGCGTAAGGAGGTACGACAGGTGATTAAGCAACTGCGGGAGAAAAATATTAAAGCCAAGTCTCCATTCCCGGCACACCTCAAGATCTTCCTAGATTCTGGAGTTAAGTCCTTCAGGACATTGACTGAGGCAGTACCTACACTGGAGAAGATGGGGATTTACATCAGATCGGAGTCCAGAGATGTGTTGAATAGAGAACTGCTGTGAGACCACTGGTCAGGGGGGACGAATAAAGCAGGCGGCCAGAGAGGATTGGCAAATCTGTCAGAGGAAGATCTTATCACCATACGGTGGGTATCATGGGAGATGGACTATAGACAGGTTTGAAATAAGCACAGAAACGTGGGTCATATGTGCAAATGGTAAAATGTCTGAAAGAGACCATTGAGTTAATGAAGTGGACAATGAACATCTATACGATCAGATAATAGTATAAGATGAGACAAATAATATGTAAATAGTTTGTACATATACTCTCTGGTTCTGTTTTGTTTACTTGACGAAGGGTAATTATGCCATGTTTTACAGCACATATACGGCTGGTTTTGTAATGTATTATATTTTCTAATTGATTTAAATGTATCAAAGAGAGGGATTGAGGGGGGCTCTCTTGGGTGGGGGGTGGGGGAATACCTGCCATTTATTTTTGTTTCTAATTGTAATTCAAAAGTCCCAAAGTGGGATTTAGAGCAACCTTACTGTAGTTGCAACCACACATAAGTGGGCTACCCAGGAGAGACCTAGTCACATCTCTTCGCCTTTTTATGAGGAGCTGGTACACCACCTGGTGTCCAGATGGGTTTGTTAGGTAGGAAGTCCCTTTTTTCTTTATTGGTTTTTGGTCCAATGTGTAAAGTTTTATTGTATATTGATTTAATGATTTGTTTTTTGTTTATTGATTTGTTAGTTTGGCAAATGTTTTTCATTGTTACATCACACCCTAGTAAATAGTATTTGAATACAGCGGATATTCACAGGCTAACCAGAGCAAGAAACAAAAATGGTATAGAAAGCAACTAGTAGATTACAGCATGTGGGATAATGTCTAAGTTAAAGATAGTAAGTTATAATGTCCACGGTTTAAATCACTCCATAAAGAGGACAAAAATTCTGAGCCAACTCAAAAAATTAGGATCTGGAGTTGCATTGAATCAGGAAACGCATCTGGTGGAAACTGAACATAAAACGCTTAGAAGAGAGTGGGTTGGTGAGGTATTTAGTGCCTCTTATGGGAAAAGGAGAGGAGTGGCTATTCTTTTCAATAGAAATGTAGTTTTCTCTGTAGAAAAGGTACTTCAAGATACATTGGGGAGATATGTAATGGTAATTGGTACAATAAGTGGGATGGTAGTATCGATTATAAATATTTATGCACCAACGGAAGATGATTACTCTTTCTTTAGAGACATTGCAAATATAATTGCAGAAAATGCCAAAGGTATGATAATACTAGGTGGTGATTTCAATGCGGTCCTTGATGGGAGGCTGGATAGATTATCAGATGAGTACAACCAAACAAAAAAAAAAAAAAAAAAAATTAAAATAATATGCTAGGGGAGTTAGGATTAGTAGACTCATGGAGATATAAAAATCCAAAAGGGAGGGATTATAGTTTATTTTCGAACGTGCATGGGAGCTACCCATGTATAGACATGATTGATAACCATATAAACCATATAACAATTACAGCACGGAAACAGGCCCTCTCGGAAATATTTCTGTCATAGCTCCTGCTATTTCTACACTAACTTCCCTCAATGTCCTAGGGAATATCCTGTCAGGACCTGGAGACTTATCCACTTTTATATTTTTCAAAAGTGTCAGTACTTCCTCCTCTTTGAATCTCATAGTTTCCATAGCTACTCTACTTTTTCCCCTTAACTCACCGAGTTCAATATCCTTCTCCTTGGTGAATACCGAAGAAAATAAATTGTTCAATATCTCCCCCATCTCTTTTGGCTCTGCAGACAGCTGTCCATTCTGGTTCTCTAATGGTCCAATTTTATCCCTCGTTATCCTTTTGCTATTAATATAGCTGTAGAACCCCTTTGGGTTCTCAAACAATATACATATGAAGTGGTAGTTTGTAAAATTGGTTCAATAACAATCAGTGACCATGCGCCCATAATCCTTACCTTGGAGTTGGGAACTGAAAAGAGTTTTAAATACTGGAGAGCAAACATTTCTTTATTGACAGATAACGTAGTGACACAGGAAATTAGGAATTGTATTAAAGAGTATTTTGACCACAATGACAATAGTGAAGTAACATTATCCACGCTTTGGGACGGTGCAAAAGCAGTAATAAGGGGCAAAATGATTGAAATATCGAGTAGAGTAAGGAAGAATAGGTTGAAGAAGTAATCTGGCTTGGAAAGTAAAATAAAAATATTAGTAGAACACAAAAATAACAATAGAAACAAGAATTTGTTAAAGGAACTAAAACAAAAAAAACATGTTAGAAGAGCTTCTAACATATAAAGTGGAAGGAGCCCTTCGATTCTTAAATCTAAAATACTATGAGAAGGGAAATAGGGCTAGTCGTCTTCTGGCATTTTAGTTGCATAAGGAACAAGCTAATCGAGTAATTTCCAAAGTTCTACATCCGATTTCTAGAAATTTAGTCTCACAACCACAAGAAATCACAGAAGCGTTTGCATCCTTCTATGAACAGTTATACGACTCTCCTGAAATCATAGATAAAGAGCCACCACCCTCTGAGTAAAGAGTTCCCCCTCAGAAACTTCTGTCCCTTTCTTCATGCCCTCTGTTTGATCAATAAAAAATCCACGCAACCTGCCATTTTTTCTCAAGAAGAATAAAGACCTAACTTGTTTCAACCTTTCTCTGTAACATAGTTGCTGGAACCCTGGCAACATTCTAGTAAATCTCCTCTGTACTATTTTGTTGACATCCTTCCTATAACTAGGCGACCAAAATTGCAGAATTGGCAAAAATAAAATAAGTAATTAAAAAATTAAAGAACAACAAGTCCCCAGGGACAGATGGGATTCCATGAGAGTTTTATAAATGTTTTGAGAACAAACTTTCTCCGATTCTGGCTAGAGTCTATAATTATGCCTTGGCTGAAGGTAACCCACCGAGATCATGGGCCGAGGCAATAATCTCTGTTATTTATAAGGAAGGGAAGGATCCCACAGGATGTGAAGGCTACAGACCGATAATTCTCATATGCTAAAGACAGTGCTACATTAACCAAGAGAACCCAAATAATTCTAAAACAATTGATACATCCTGATCAATCAGGGTTCATTCCGGGCAGGCAGGGAGCCACTAATATTAGGCGGGTCCTGAATATCATGAAATGTACAAAAAGGAAGCATCAGACTTCAATGCTATTAATTTTACTTCGGAGTCGGCAGCATGTGCGACATATCGTCGCTCGCATTTGCTGTCGACAAGCTGGGGGGGGGGGAGTGCGCTTCCCCAACAGCTCCTTCAAACGGATGCTTAAGGTAAGTAATACTAACCTTGAGCTGGTTTTTGTAGGTAGTTTGTTTCTATCTACAGCATCGTGATGGAAGGAAAAGGGAAAGCCAAACTTTCCAAGGGCCGCGGGACCTCAGGAAGTCAGCGGCCAACACCCTCGGGGCTGCCCGCAACACCGGCAGCACCCGTGTCACGGCCGGGGAAAAAGGTGCGGAAGTTGGGGAACCCTCCGGAGTTAGTAGGGCCCGACTCTCCTCCACAACAGGCTGGATGGAGCCCCGCACAGGAGCAGGGCATTGCAGACCCTGACTTCGTACTACCGTCACCCAAAGTCAGGGCAGGTAGTAAGCAGGTATGACCTAACGTGCCTCGCACAGCGGCAAGTGCTACTTCCAAGAGGGCAGACCCGGGGGAGAGCTGCGCCGAAGTCGAGCCCCGCAGCTGCGGCAGGCACCGACAAGCTGCCGGGGAAACCTACCAGATTGCAGGCCGGTGGCAGATCTGCTGCAGTCGGGGAGCCCTGCAGGAGCAGGAGGTACCGGCACACCACCAGGTCAGGCTGCCAGAGAGCAGGCCGGTGGCAGCGGATTTCAGTCGTGCGGCCCCGCTGAGGCGGTAAGCGACGACCATGCGCCGTCACAGACCCATGTGGTCAGAAGTGGCGGTAAGCCCGCGCGGATGTCGGGGAGCCCGGCTGCGGGAGCCGGCACCGACTCATCTCCGCTGCCTTCCTATCAGGCAGGGGGACCGCTACAGTCCGAACGACGGCGGACTAGCGGCATGTCCGTGCGGGAGTCATACGGCACCGCAGGAGCGGCAGCCGACGACTACCTGCCAGTGGACCCTTGTCATCACCTCGACGAGGTGCGGTTCGCTGGTAGAAGCCCCAGTGATTCAGGAGAACCTGGGGAAGTCGACTTGTCGTCCGCATATTGCGGCGGCGGTCGCATGGCCAGGATGGAGCTTATGGTGGAGCAACTACTCCAACGAGACCTGGATCGACACGAGCGAGGGCCCCAGCGGTCCTGGAGCCAGATCATGCGGCCGCCTAGCATTTCTCCTTCATCCGCCGGCAGTGCCAGGAGCCAGCAAATGTCCGACTTTGATGAAAAGGCAGTGGTAGGAGAGCCCACTGCTTCGGGAGAACCAGAAGATGATCTGCTGGACATAGTTTCAAAGTTTGCTAAGCCTGTGCGTTCAGGTAAACCGCTGCACCCAAAGCTGGCGGCAAGTATCAATTTTCTGGTCACACACCAACTCCAAGACCAGGTACTCACAGAGGCCATGGAAAAATACAAGGCGCCAGAGAATTGTGTTACCCTGAACGTTCCAACCGTCAACTTACCGATGTGGGGCCAATGGAACCGAAGAACAGCAGGATGCTCTTGCCCTGCTGTGCAATACGCAGTTTGAGATCAACTGCTTTCGGAAAAGCTCCATCCGGCCCACCCTCAACCCAAAATTCGCTGGGTTGTGTCGTACCTCCACCACACCACCACCAAGACAGCTGTTTGGGGAGGACCTGCCCAAGCAGGTCAAAGAACTGGATGAGGAAGCCAAAACCGTGGGGCTGATGAAACCACCATCATCAACTAGGATACAGACATACCGAAGACCACAGCCTTATCCTACCCTCAAACCTCGGGGTTAGCCGGATAGGGCTCCAAGAGCTTATCCGCCTCCCTCTCCCCAACAGCAGAAGCCTTTTTTAGGGCAGGGCCAGCAAAAGCCTGCATGGAAAATGCGGCAACAGCCCTACCCAGCAACACAATGGCCTCCGAAAGCACAACACACCAGGCCCTGCCGATAACCTTGGAGGTAAGGGGGTCTTCAAGAAAGTAGCAATTGTAACTTCACAAGTAGGAGGACGGTTGCGGGCATTTTGGGGTGCATGGGGTGCGATAACTTCAGATCCCTTTATTCTACAAAGTATTCAGGGTTATGAAATAGAGTTTATTAATGGGAAACATCCCCCTACGCAACATGTACCTCGTCGCAAGTTTGCGCTCTCTCAAAATGAGATTGAGGAAGGACATGTAGAAATCTTAAAGCTGGCAGCCAAAGGGGTGATAGAAAAAAACGACACATGAACTTCTTGAGTTTGTGTCCAACATCTTTACAAAAACTAAAAAAAGATGGTGAATGTCATATTATTATAGACCTAACCCATCTGAATACTTTTGTGCAATATACCCATTTCAAAATGGAGACATTTGAAACGGCTAAAAAGCTAATTTCTCTAGGGTACTTTATGGCCCGCATCGATTTAAAAGATGCATACTATATAGTGCCTATTATAGAGCATCACAGGAAATTCTTAAAATTTGTCTGGAGGGGTCAATTATGGCAATATAAAGTCTTGCCCAATGGAATTACAACAGCCCCTAGACTATTTACAAAAATGATCAAACCTATTTTTACGTCCCTTAGACAACAAAATTATATCGTCATGGCGTATTTGGAAGATATATTAGTAGTGGGGAAAACCCTTGAACCCTTAGCAGTTACAACTACCAAATTATTATTCAAGACATTAGGGTTTGTCATCCATCCAAACATCCAGACAAATCCAAGTTCACCCCATCTCAAGTCATGGACTACCTGGGATTCACTATTAACACCAATCAAATGATTGCTACTATCCCAGCCGGCAAAGCAATAGCCATAAAAGAGGCATGCAACAGCCTTGCTTGCGCCAGGTTGCCGACCATCAGACATGCTGCTAAGGTGATTGGGAAACTTGTAGCTACATTTCCAGCTGCGCAATTCGGGCCATTACATTATTAAAATTTGCAAAGAGCAAAAATTTCAGCATTAAAATCAAATGCTGGACACTTTGACAGACCTATGCAGCTGCCGATCAAGGCTAAAATTGAGCTACAATGGTGGGCTAACAATATTAGTGAGTGTTACAAGCCCATCATTATCTGCAACCCATCAGTCGTGTTACAAACTGACGCAAGCGCCCAAGGCTGGGGCGCAACTGACACGACATCCAGTTGTGGTGGCAGATGGGATTCTCACGAGTCCACTCTTCTTCAGTCACAAGGAATAAACTATTTGGAAATGCTAGGAGCTTATCATGGGCTGCGGGCATATTGCACAAATTTACATCATATGCATGTCTGTCTTCAAATAGATAATACTACCCTTATGGCTTACATAAATCATATGGGTGGTATCAGGTCAGTATCTTGTGACGAATTGGTAAACACAATTTGGCTCTGGTGTATTGAAAGAAATATTTGGATATCAGCAACCTACCTTCCAGGGAAGTTCAATACAGTGGCGGACACCAGGTCACGAGTATTCAATGATAACATTGAGTGGATGTTGAATCCCCAAATATTTGCTGAAATTATAACTAAATTTGGTACACCAGATATCGACCTTTTTGCGTCTAGGCTGAACCATCAGATACAAACATATGTGTATTGGGAACCAGACCCTGGAGCAGTAGCAATGGATGCATTTTCTCTCCATGGGGGAAATGGTTCTGCTACGCATTTCCCCCATTCTGCCTCATCAGTCGGGTATTGCAGAAAATTGAACTGGATTCTGCTTCAGTCATACTGAGCATACCTGACTGGCCTACACAACCATGGTACCTGGTGGTCCTCCATATGCTAAAAATTCTGTGGATACAAATTGCTAAAAACCCCACTTTGGTCACTAACTACATTACGGGGGAAATTCACCTGTGCCATGGTCACTTAAACCTGTTGGCTTGCAGGTTCTAAGGTGGCCACTACTGGAGTCCAGCATATCACCAAGGGCCATGGACTTCATCACAGCATCGTGCAGGACATCTACCAGGAAGCAGTACCTTACCCAGATCAGGAAGTGGGAAGCCTACTGCACACGACCAAATACTACCTACAACTCTGCACGATCCCTGACGTACTGGAATTCCTCGCGGGCCTTCATTATGACAAGGGTCTCAGCTACAGTGCCACCAATAGCGCCAGGAGTGCGCTATCCTCATACTTCAACATTGGTGTGGGCTCACACCAATTGGTGTCCAAATTTATGAGGGGTGTATTTAATACCAACCCTCCACGACCCAGATACAACATCACCTGGGATGTAGGGGTGGTGTTGACCCTACTGAGGAGCTGGTTCCCCATGAGAGGGTTACCACGAGATAAACTCACCCTTAAAGTGGTGATGTTGATGGCACTGACCACAACACAGCAGGTACAGACCTTGCAAAAACTACAACTTGACAGAATGGTCTCCACCCCTGAGAAGGTAACTTTCTTCATAGAAGAAAATTAAAATGAGAGTATATAGGACCCCTTTAGTGTTGGCAAGATACAGTAACACCTCAAATTTATGCTGGAGACAATGTGGGAAGATCGGTGATCACACACATATTTTTTGGATTGTCCCAAATTGTACCAATACTGGAGAGACATCCAGGTAGAGATTAAATTAATTCTGGGAGTGGATCTACCTTTGGAACCGGCTTATTTTATATTAGGAGATACTCCGGCAGCAACAGATATTCAAAATCAGAAATATTTGCTTGGGGTGATGCTGTTGATTGCTAAAAAGATGATAACAGTGCTATGGAGAAAGGAAATGCCACCAAATGTTCAACAGTGGAGGGAAAGATTGAAAAATGTATACTTGATGGAATGTATAACTGCTAAATTCCAGTTGAGGCCTTTAATATTATATGGAAACCGGTACTATTACAAATGCCAAGATTGATTAAGGATATGAATGGATGAGCTTGCTATGGTGCCTGTGAATAAGATGCTTCTATGAAAGAATGTTAAGAGAATCTGATGTGATGCAAATAGAGGTTAGGTGATTTGTATTTTGTCATTTTGTCGATGGAGTTCAAAAAAATGAATGAGTCTGATGAGCAGAACATATATATTTCTGTAGTGAACAAGGGCGTCACCCAGTTGCGAGTCCTACCTCTATAGTTGCTAACCAAGGAATCTGCATTTTCCTCAAATGGAGCAATTGATCTTTGCATCTCTTCCCAACATCATCATTATCGAGAGAGAGCAGAGCGTCATGCAAGTTCAACGCTAGCAAAAAAAGGATCAGATTAAAATAAGCATTATTAATATACGCAACAAGCAGTGAAAAACACTTCTTAATGTATAGAATGGTCTACATTATCATAGAATATAGAATAGTACAGCACTGGAACAGGCCCTTCAGCCCACAAGGTCCATGCCAAACATGTCAGGTTAAACTAATCTTCTCTGCCGGCATGTGATCTACAGCCATGCATTCCCTGCATACCCATGTGCTTCTCCAAAAGCTTCATGAAAGCCACTATCGGATTTGCCTCCACCAGCACCCTTGGCAGTATGTTCGAAGAACCCACTACAGTGTGTAAAATCTCCTTTAAACTTTGCCCCTCTCACCTTAAACCTATGCACTCTAGTCTGATGTTCACCCTAGAAAAAGGCTTAGACTGTCCATCCTATCCTTGCCTCTAATACTTTTATATACTGTACAATGATCGTCTCCCCTCAGCCTCTGACGCTCCAGAGAAATGAATCCTAGTTTGTCCAACCTCCTTATAGCCACTCCCTCTAATGCAGGCAGGCTACTGGTAAACCTCTCCTGCAATCTCTGCACGTCCTTCCTGCAACGGGGCGACCAGTACTGCGCACAATACTCCAAACGCAGCCTAAATAAATTCCAATAAATCTGCAGCATTACACCTATTGGTGATAGTTGTAATGTGGACAATTACAGAGAAAGCTGCAAGAGTAGCAGAGTTTGTGTCATCAAATGTATTCACTCACCATTCTCATGTTCCTTGGTGTGTTGGTTGGATCTTGAATCTTTCAGTTTTACCTAATCAGAAAGACAATGTGAAAAGTAAGCACAGACTTATATAGCATTTGTAAATAATGTTGCAATACAACTCTGGTAGTACTTCCAGGTGTTAAAATTAATGTAGGGCTTCAACCAATTAGTATCTTTTCCCTTCCTTTACAAACAGACCTGAAAGCCATTTGAGGCTCATTTAACATTGCCCCAATGTCGGACCCTTCACCCACTAACAATGAGATTGAATTATTTTTTTCCGTTGCTCATCTGGTGAATGGTTAACCTAATGGAGTGTTACAACAATATACAAAAATCACACTTACACCCCGTTTAAATAAGCAGAAAAAGGCTGTTATTCTACTCATTTTAACATAATCAACAGAACTAAATCATCAATGGACCATATTGTCAACACAAGGAATAGCCAACAAAAAACAGCCAGTAAATCCAATAGTATTACACTTGCATAAATTACAGAACCTCTCAAACCTACAATATGGTGATTACTGACAAAAAGGACAAGGACAGCTCCTCCTGGAAACTCTACTGCATACAAGTACCCATCCAAGTTGCATATCTAATAACTTGATCTAAATTGCAATCCAACAGCACAGTGGAAACCCCTCACTAGAAGTTTAAGAAGGTGGCTCAGCGCCAGTTTTTCCAAGGGCAACCAGGGATTAGAACTATAATTATTAAACAGCTTTCTGAATAAAACAGGGATCTTTTTCTTTCGTTGTTTAGCTTTTATTTTCTTATTGATTGTTTTTAATTAATCTTTTTGTTGTGCATATGGTATTGTGAACAAGATCTCAGAAGTACACTTTTTCTGACCTGTTATAATTCCTCTCACCCAATGTAAGGAGATGACAACATTGCAAATGTCCAGATTACAATCTTCCAAAATCCTCTTGGTTTAGCACTGAACCTTTCGGTTGGAAAACTGCACACCAGTCAATTGTGCAGTCGGAGGGAAGGGTTTTTAAATGGGAGGGGTCAAAAGAGAAGTTATTGAGGGTAAGGACCAACTCCGCTAGGCAGTCGCTTTGTGTAGAGAGAAAATTGACAGGTGTGCAGTCGCTGGGGAGTTATAGACCAGTAAACTTGACAAGTAATGTCAGAAAGTTAACATAATCAATGCAAGAATAGTTGAAGACCTTGAAAATGTTCAATTGATCAGAAAAAACACCATGGATGTGTAAGAGGTCATTTATAATCAACAAACTGCATTTTTTGAAGTTAGTGAATGACGTTCTGAAGAGTTTGTCTGAAGTATTGGAGAGGAGATTGTCTATGGACTATACACAAATGGTCCAAAAGGAACTCCCTTTTGAAATTTGCAGTTGATTCTTGATATTGGTAATTCATAGTTTTCAGTTAACCAAAAGGCGAATATATCTTCTTGCGTGTGGCGTGCACAGCCTAAAGTTGTAGACAGCATAACACTACATCTATTTGTTTGTGCACGTCAGGTTGATTGCATTAGACTATAGACAATAGACAATAGGTGCAGGAGTAGGCCATTCGGCAGTTCGAGCCAGCACCGTCATTCAATATAATCATGGCTGATCATCCACAATCAGTACCCCGTTCCTACCTCTCGCCATATCCCCTGACTCGAAACAGGGAGGACCACGTGAAGGTTGCAATCTCCCACCCCAGGTGAGTATATGGAATTAGGCCACAAATTAACCATATTCTCAATGAGTGGAAAAACAGTAAGTGTCTTTTCATTAAATTGATGAAATGATATAAAAATATGCAATTAAAAAATATATATTAACAGACATATTCCCAAAAATCACCTTTTGAGCTTTTTCCATAGAATGATAATACCTTGACCACCAGTCCACAACCATTTCACTGTCATCGATGCAGGACATTTTCCTCCGTGAAGTATACTTTCGTGACAATTTCCTTTTCTGAAATAAAGCAAAGCCAGCAGAAGGCAGCTTCAGTGTGTATATAATTAAAGTTTTAAATCACTTTTGCACCTGTCCCATTGCTATATCGCATCATTACAAAGATGGACTTTTTCAGCTTGGTGGTTACATATTGTGGTTGATGAATGCATTGGAAATGCTACAAGATATTTCCTGAATAACCTGAAATACTGTCTAGATCTTTGGAGATGAAGACCAATTTCAATTTACTTCATGGCATTAAAATGAGAGGAATGTATAAAGTGATAAGCTTGATGCATTTTGAAGTTTCATGCATTTGCTAACTCTATTTGATTGGCTGAAGGTCTAGCACCTTACTTAATGTTTTTCACCCTTAGTTCACCTACAACTGACTTGGTCAGCTACTTGGCCAGCTCAGGGAGCCGATAACATTATCTTGACTGACATTCCAGAGCAGTATCAAGGAAAAGCCGTTTTTGATGTTTTGGATGAGGCCAAATATCACATATAACCATATAACAATTACAGCACGGAAACAGGCCCTCTCGGCCCTTCCAGTCCGTGCCGACCATTTGTTTTCCCCTCGTCCCATCTACCTGCACTCAGACCATACCCCTCCATTCCCTTCACGTCCATATACCTATCCACTTTACTCTTAAATGTTAAAATCGATCCTGCCTCCACCACTTGTGCTGGAAGCTCATTCCACACAGCCACCACCCTCTGAGTAAAGAAGTTCCCCCTCACGTTACCCCTAAACTTCTGTCCCTTAATTCTCATGTCATGCCCTCTTGTTTGAATCTTCCCTACCCTCAATGGGAAAAGCTTATCCACGTCAACTCTGTCTATCCCTTTCATCATTTTAAAGACCTCAATCAAGTCCCCCCTTAACCTTCTGCGCTCCAAAGAATAAAGACCTAACTTGTTCAACCTATCTCTGTAACATAGTTGCTGGAACCCTGGCAACATTCTAGTAAATCTCCTCTGTACTCTCTCTATTTTGTTGACATCCTTCTTATAATTAGGCGACCAAAATTGTACACCATACTCCAGAATTGGTCTTACCAATGCCTTGTACAATTTTAACATTACTTCCCTACTCCCTATATTCAATGCTCTGATTTATAAAGGCCAGCACACCAAAGGCTTTCTTTACCACCCTATCTACATGCGATTCCACCTTCAGGGAACTATGCACAGTTATTCCTAGATCCCTCTGTTCCACAGCATTCCTCAATTCCCTACCATTTACCATGTACGTCCTATTTTGATTTGTCCTGCCAAGATGTAGCACTTCACACTTAACAGCATTAAACTCCATCTGCCATCTTTCAGCCCACTTTTCCAAATGGCCCAAATCTCTCTGTAGACTTTGAAAATCTACTTCATTATCCACAACACCACCTATCTTAGTATCATCTGCATACTTACTTATCCAATTTTCCACCCCATCATCCAGATCATTGATGTACATGACAAACAACAGTGGACCCAACACAGATCCCTGAGGCACCCCACTGGTCACCGGCTTCCAACCTGACAAACAGCCATCCACCATTACTCTCTGACATCTCCCATTCAGCCACTGTTGAATCCATCTTGCTACTCCGCCATTTACACCCAAAGATTGAACCTTCTTAACCATCTCGGGAGGATATGAAAAATCTCGTAGGAAATGGATTTTCCTCAGTGCTCAGGAAACAACTTACCTCGATCAAAACCGCTAAAACAGATGAATTGGTCTCTTATTTCCTTATTGTTTGCACAATCGTGTTTACCAATTCTGATCCTTTGCAATGAAACTATAACCACGTTTAGGTAGTGCATTGGCTGTGAAAAGCTTTGGAGTTTTAAAGGCTATGAAAGATGAGAAGGGTGCTCAGGGAATGTGCTGATCAGCTGGCACATGTCCTTACGGACATCTTCAACATCTCGCTGAACCAGGCTGTCGTCCCATCGTGTTTCAAGACTGCCACCATCATACCAGTGCCAAAAAAATCCAATATACAATGTCTCAACGATTACCGCCCTGTAGCACTCACTCCCATAATGATGAAGTGCTTCGAGAGGCTGGTCAGGGACCATATTACCTCCAGACTCCCCTCCACACTTGACCCATACCAGTTTGCTTACAGGCCAAACCGCTCCACAGAGGACGCTATATTCTTCGTACTCCATCTGAGCCTGGAACATCTAGAGGAGAAGAACACTTATGTGCGAATGCTGTTCGTGGATTTTAGTTCAGCGTTCAACACAATTATCCCTCAGCACCTGATAAGCAAACTGGTTCCATTGGGCCTCAGCACCCCCATGTGTAACTGGCTACTGGACTTCCTCACTGACAGACCCCCAGTCAGTGAGGGTTGGAAATAACACCTCTAACATCATCTCTCTGAGCACCGGCTCCCCTCAGGGCTGTGTCCTGAGTCCACTGCTGTTTACCCTGATGACCCACGACTGTTGTGCCAGGTTAAGTACAAACCACATCATGAAGTACACAGATGACACAACAGTGGTGGGCCTCATCCGGGACGATAATGAGCTGGATTACAGGGAGGACGTGAAACAACTGGTGGACTGGTGCAATACGAACAACCTGATCCTCAATGTCGAAAAAACAAAGGAGGGCATCGTCGACTTCAAGAAAAACCGGCACAGTCCCACACCAACTCACATCAATGACAGCGATGTGGAGGTGGTCAGTAGCACTAAGTTCCTGGGGGTGCAGAGTCTGTCCTGGTCAAATAACATCTCATCAACAGTTAAGAGAGTGCAGCAGAGGTTGCACTTTCTGCGCCGGATGAGACGAGCTCACCTCCCCCATCCCATCCTCACCACTTTCTACAGGGGCACCATAGAGAGTATTTTGACCAGCTGTATCTCTGTCTGGTTTGGGGACTGTAAAGCCTCCGACTGGAAGTCCGTGCAGAGAGTGGTGAGGACAGCGGGAAAAATCATCTGGACTTCTCTCCCCTCAATCGGGGACATTGCGACCAAACGTTGCGTGTCTAAGGCCAGCAATATTGTAAAGGACCCCACACATCTCCATCATGGACTGTTCACTCTGCTGCCCTCGGGCAAAAGATATCGTAGCATAAGGAGCAGAACATCAAGGTTCTGCAACAGCTTCTTCCCACGAGCCATCAGACTCCTGAATGCCATGTAATGGGCTGCCACCATTGTCTATTCATCCTTTTATCCTTTTATCCATTTTTATCCATTTTATCCTTCTGTTAATTATCGTGTGCACGGGGAGCCAAATGCAATGGAATTTCGTTTGGAATTGCATATGTCGATGTATTTCTAAATGACAATAAAGTTTGTTTGACTTGACTTATATGCAAGCATGTTCTTTCTTTTTCTTTGCTGTTTAGTTGGTACAATGATGTCAGTGACCAGAAACCAATTTCATCCATCCAAGGGGGTGAATAAATACATTTTTAATGCAGTTTAAAAGCTGTCCAATTACAATACTGTGTAGGAAGGAACAGTGGATGCTGGTTTACACAAAAGATAGAAACAAAATGCTGGAGTAAATCAGCGGGACAGGCAGCATCTCTGGAGAGAAGGAATAAGTGACCTTTTGGGTCGAGATCCTTCTTCAGACAGACCCTTATTCAGTCTGAAGAAGGATCTCGACCCAAAACATCACTTATTCCTTCAGACAGACCCTTCTTCAGTCTGAAGAAGGTTCTCTAGAAACATAGAAACATAGAAAATAGATGCAGGCCGAGGCCATTCGGCCCTTCGTGCCAGCACTGCCATTCATTGTGATCATAGAAACATAGAAACATAGAAATTAGGTGCAGGAGTAGGCCATTCAGCCCTTCGAGCCTGCACCACCATTCAATATGATCATGGCTGATCATCCAACTCAGTATCCCGTACCTGCCTTCTCTCCATAACCCATGATCCCCTTAGCCACAAGGGCCACATCTAACTCCCTCTTAAACATAGCCAATGAACTGGCCTCAACTACCCTCTGTGGCAGAGAGTTCCAGAGACTCACAACTCTCTGTGTGAAAAAAGTCTTTCTCATCTCGGTCTTAAAGGATTTCCCCCTTATCCTTAAGCTGTGACCCCTTGTCCTGGACTTCCCCAACATCGAGAATAATCTTCCTGCATCTAGCCTGTCCAACCCCTTAAGAATTTTGTAAGTTTCTATAAGATCCCCTCTCAATCTCCTATATTCTAGAGAGTATAAACCAAGTCTATCCAGTCTTTCTTCATAAGACAGTCCTGACATCCCAGGAATCAGTCTGGTGAACCTTCTCTGCACTCCCTCTATGGCAATAATGTCCTTCCTCAGATTTGGAGACCAGAACTGTACGCAATACTCCAGGTGTGATCTCACCAAGACCCTATACTCCCTGCTCCTATACTCAAATGCTTTTGCTATGAAAGCTAACATACCATTCGCTATCTTCACTGCCTGCTGCACCTGCATGCCTACTTGACACCCAGGTCTCGCTGCATCTCCCCTTTTCCTAATCGGCCACCATTTAGATAATAGTCTGCTTTCCTATTTTTGCCACCAAAGTGGATAACCTCACATTTATCCACGTTATACTGCATCTGCCAAACATTTGCCCACTCACCCAGCCTATCTAAGTCACCTTGCAGTCTCCTAGCATCCTCCTCACAGCTAACACTGCCCCCCAGCTTAGTGTCATCCGCAAACTTGGAGATATTGCCTTCAATTCCCTTATCCAGATCATTAATAATGGGGTCCCAGAACTGAGCCTTGTGGTACCCCAATACTCACTGCCTGCCATTGTGAAAAGGACCCGTTAGGAGTACTCTTTGCTTCCTGTTTGCCAGCCAGTTCTCTATCCACATCAATACTGAACCCCCATTGCCATATGCTTTAAGTTTGTATAATAATCTCCTATGTGGGACCTTGTCGAATGCCTTCTGGAAATCCAGATACACCACATCCACTGGTTCTCCCCTATCCATGCTACTAGTTACATCCTCGAAAAATTCCACAAGATTCGTCAGACATGATTTACCTTTCGTAAATCCATGCTGACTTTGTCCAATGATTTCACCACTTTCCAAATGTGCTGCTATCCCATCTTTAATAACTGACTCGAGCAGTTTCCCCACTACCGATGTTAGGCTAACTGGTCTGTAATTCCCCGTTTTCTCTCTCCCTCCCTTCTTAAAAAGAGGGGTTACGTTTGCTACCCGCCAATCCTCAGGAACTGCTCCAGAATCTAAAGGGTTTTGAAAGATTATCACTAGTGCATCCACTATTTCCGGAGCTACTTCCTTATGTACTCTGGGATGCAGCCTATCTGGCCCTGGGGATTTATCGGCCTTTAATCCATTCAATTTACCCAACACCACTTCCCGACTAACCTGGATTTCACTCAATTCCTCCTTTGACCCACAGTCCCCTGCTATTTCCGGCAGATTATTTATGTCTTCCTTAGTGAAGACGGAACCAAAGTAGTTATTCAATTGGTCCGCCATATCCTTGTTCCCCATGATCAACTCACCTGTTTCTGACTGCAAGGGACCTACATTTGTTTTAACTAATCTCTTTCTCTTCACATATCTATAAAAACCTTTGCAGTCAGTTTTTATGTTCCCTGCCAGTTTTCTTTCATAATCTATTTTTCCTTTCCTAATTAAGCCCTTTGTCCTTCTCTGCTGGTCTCTGAATTTCTCCCAGTCCTCTGGTATGCTGCTTTTTCTGGCCAGTCTAAAATAGTCTGCTCTCTCGTTGGTTCCCCTACATGTTGATTTAGATAACAATCCCGCATACATTCCAAAAAATCCTCTTCCTCAGCACCCCTGCCAATTTGATTCACCCAATCTATATGTAGATTGAAGTCACCCATTATAACTGTTTTGCCTTTGTCACACGCATTTCTAATTTCCTGTTTGATACCATCCCCAACTTCACTACTACTGTTAGGTGGCCTGTACACAACACCCACCAGAGTTTTCTGCCCCTTAGTGTTTCGCAGCTCTACCCATACCGATTCCACATCCTCCAAGCTAATGTCCTTCCTTTCCATTGCGTTAATCTCCTCTCTAACCAGCAATGCTACCCCACCTCCTTTTCCTTTCTCTCTATCCCTCCTGAATATTGAATATGGCTGATCGTCCCCAATCAATAACCCATGCCTGCCTTCTCCCCATATCACTTGATTCCACCAAGAGCTAGAGCTCTATCTAACTCTCTCTTAAATCCATCCAGTGATTTGGCCTCCACTGCCCTCTGTGGCAGGGAATTCCACAAATTCACAACTCTCTGGGTGAAAAAGTTTTTTTCTCACCTCAGTCTTAAATGGCCTTCCCTTTATTATAATTCTGTGGCCCCTGGTTCTGGGCTCGCCCAACATTGGGAACATTTTTCCTGCATGTAGCTCGTCCAGTCCTTTTATAATTTTATTTGTTTCTATAAGATCCCCCTCATCCTTCTAAACTCCAGTCAATACAAGCCTAGTCTTTTCAATCTTTCCTCATATGACAGTCCCGCCATCACCCCTTCCTTCTCTCCAGAGATGCTGGCTATCCCACTGAGTTACTCCAGCATTTTATGTCTAATTACAAGACTGCTGTGGATGAAAATTCTGTTCAAACAGAGATCAGAAATTATCATTGCCCATAAAGATTCCACAAATTTCATCCATAGCAGCAACACTTCAAGATATTCAATGGAGATTATTTTAATTATTCAACCTGTTGATATGAATTGAGAATTGTTATTTGGCTGGTGAATCAAACTAAGCTTGAAGTTCCAAAAGAAAAGAATATTCCCTGCATGGTGGGATACTGTTGTGCTCCAAGTACCAGTTGAAGCAGAGAGAACTACTTATTCAAAGATTACGTAGATAAGTTGGCATAATTTTATTTATTTCACTTTCTATTCTAATTTTAATGTAACACAAGGATAAGACTTATGGGATTGATATTCATTACTCTCAATCAGCTACCACAATGTAGGTTTGTGGAATTATACAACTTCTTGCATGATTCTTCGGACAATCCAAAACCACAGATAATGAACTACTTACGAAGTACAGAAACTTGGAGATGCATGACTTTGACACTTTAGCCAAACATGGTCTTGGGCCAAATCAAGAAGGAAAAGTCTCAGGGATCATTCTTCTTCTTCAAAAAACATATGCTAATATTCAATGTCACATCACCATAATCTAACAACCATTTATCTATTACAGTACAAACTAAAATATCGAAGCATTCAAGTCTTACTGACCATAGAACGTTGTAAGTTTCTTGAATTTGTTGATCCATGAGGGTTTTCTATATCAACGTTTACATACACACTGCTTTCCACTTTCGCTGATTCGCTTTGCATTGCATTAGCAGTATCTGTTATTTAATAAAAAACACTTCAATAATTCATACAAATATGATTTCATCAATTACATGTCAGCAAATAGTATCACTGGTGGTTAAGGTTGAATGGTAAATCAACCTTTTTATTCTCCTTGTGCTTACTTTCCTGTCTGAATCCATGAAATTTGCGTCTTTTCAGTTACATTTTTAGAGTTTCAGATGTCCAGATGTAATTTCCGAGCATTACAGATGGATATCATCAGCTCCCTTCTATCTGGTCCACAACCAGACTATCATTCTTTCTGAAGATAATTGTAATTGTAATGTAATTGTAATTAATTTATTAGCCAAGTATGTAAAAATAAAGTGCTGGAGTAACTCAGCGGATCAGGCAGCATCTCTGGAGAAAAAGGATGGGTGATGTTTTGGGTCGGGACCATTCTTCAGACTGAAAGTAGAGGGATGGAACTAGATGGAACTAAAGGTGGGAACAGATTAAATTACGTCAGCTTGCCTCATCAGATGGTGTTCCTCTTTTCAATTTCAATAGGTCTTGTATTTAAGCTGTGATTCGAAGGCTAGGTTATATTCTCTAGTCTGACACTTCAGAAGATTAATATAGATGTGCGGTTTTGGTAAAGTGCTCGCCAAAAAAATTATCCTCAGATGTAGCGCTAAATATATACTCTGGTGGGGTCAGTGAGTCGTATTCTCCCACTGAAATTCATTCCATCAATGTCAAGCCTTTAAAAGACCTTTAAAAACAGCAGGAAAGAGAATGTGAGATAAAGGCATATTCACAAGATAAATATCCTGTGAGAAAAGAGGAGGGGGATGGAAAGAAATTAAAACAAAATAGACTGAATAATATAAACAAGTGCAGGGAAAATCAGGAAACAAAGAGAAATAGATATGAGGAGAAGCTAAAAGACAGTTTGGAGTAAAATCAGGTGAAAGGAGATTAAATAAACAAAAATACTTTTTCAACAGACCACGGTAATCATGAATGTCAGGTTGTGTTTTTGGTTTTCCAACATATACTATGTGATTGTAGTAAATCTGGAATAATCCTTCTCATTACTCCACCACTTTGCCCACCATTGGTAACCTGCGAATGAATTAATGAATGCATCTTGCACTGAAATAATTATCTCTACACCAATCAGCCGTACAATATTCTACTAAATTACATATCCATCATCAGGCATCAGCTCTGAAGGCGCGTTTAAATAATTTACACTCAAATCACCAAATCCGTTTCAAAGCTTTGAGACACACAATGGAATTATAATGATAAGAAGAATGCACTTATATTATACTTTTGATAGATGTCATGTCTCACAGAACTTAAGAATAAATAAACTTGTTTTGTAGCATAATCACTGCATTAGTTGCAAATTTAGAAAAATTACTAACATGTGCGCAACACCATTTCATACATAGCAATGAGGTACATGACAATTTGGGGGATAAATGTTGGCCAACAATTGTAAAGAATTCCCATTCCATGTTCAATCATACAACGGGACAGCAGAGAAGGCCTCCACTTAAAACACAATTCAAAAGACACTGGCTCTGACAGTACAACACACACTGGAATCCTCACCTCGATCACTGCTCAAAACTCTGGAGTGGGCTTGAACTCACAAACGTCTGACTCGGAAGCAAATATGCCACCAAAACACAACCTATTGTTGTAGTTAAAGATATTCTTTCAAATTTCTGTTATGATACTCACTCATAATGGAATCAGAATATATTTGTTCTGCCCATCCTTCTTACATGTTCTTTGCACTTAAAAACAAACATATTTTCTCTCTTTCCCAGTATTGAAAAACAAACATATTTTCTCTCTTTACCAGTATTGATAAAAGGTCTCGGACATAAAGTGTTTAAATATTTATTTTTCCAAATATTGTTGCCTGACCTGCTGAGTATTTCCAGCATTTTCTGTTTTTATTTCAGATTTCTAGAAGATGTTGATTTTTGCAGAATCGGATTAGTGCCCCCGTTAATTTTTCAGAGCTTTTGAAATATTAGTCCACAGATTCTCACCAGTGGCATTTCTTGGCCTGTTATGTTTTGTTGGGTGTTGTCGAGAAGGTTTGCGGATATACTGCTTCAGCGAGTTGATTGTGTGTGTCCCTACAAAAGTGCTTCGGCCAAATGCCCTCCAGTCGACAATGGAAATACAGAGTGATGAGTGTAGATGTTCATTCTCAGGCAATTCCTAGCAAAGTAAACAGAGACATTTCTCTTTTTCATTACCTTTTTTTCCATAATGCTCAAATATCGCTGCTGTGCAACACTGTGATTACAGGGAAGAAACATGGAATTTAATGAACAAGCTCAACTACAACAGACAGACACAAACTTCTTGCCAGCTTGCACCATCAAAATTCACAGCTAATCTTTGCACTAATTATGGAAATATATACATATGTATATTATGGAAATACAAAACCAAGCAAATCAAGGGCAGGTAAAGAATCCACATACGGAACAATTGAAAAATAAAACTATAAAGACAGGTGTTGCTGGCTGTCAAAATTGTCAAAGAATATAAATAATTCAGAAATATTGAAAATATAGTAAAATCAATTAAATAATTGAAACTATAACATGCAATATAAAATTAAGCAAACTAAACAACTTTCAAAACATTGAAACAAAGTAATGAGGTTAAAAACAGTAAATAGATTTATTTGCATTCTTGCTCCTCAGGATTCTCCCACTCTTGAAATGAATGGGATCTATCTTCCTGTGCCAAAACTAATGATGCAGGTTAGAAACATAGAAACATAGAAAAATAGGTGCAGGAGTAGGCCATTCGGCCTTTCAAGCCAGCACCGCCATTCAATATGATCGTGGCTGATCATCTAAAATCAGTTCCCCGTTCTTGCTTCTCCCCATATCCCTTGATCCCTTTAGCCCTAAGAGCTAAATCTAACTGTCTCTCTTCCACAGGAACATTCCCCAGCCTTGGTAACATTTCAGCTTCACCCCTGGATTTCATATGGAGACCAACGGCAGAAAATCACTAGGAGAACTTAGCCAGCAAGTTTGAGTATTCTCTATTCTCCCAGGCGCCCCAAGCTCACCAATACTTACAGAAAGCCAATGCCAAGTTCAGCATCACTCTGCTGACATTTCACAGCAAGCGTCGATCCCAATTGTAGTCTGCTGGCTAGAGCACCCTGACTCCGTACATTTGAAGGGGGATGGACACAAATTTCAGAGTCCTTAGCTTATCCTTGGACTGGGTGTATTAGGGCAGGGTTTCCTCCTGCTAATGCCTGCTGCACTGACACAGAGATCAGATCATTTAACTGATCATGGCTACATATCTCCAAAAGTACATTGGTCCAGCAGAACAGTCAGCTAAAAGCAAATTAGAGAGATACATTGCCGCTCTAAAGAAGAAAACGTGGTATTTCAAAGGGCTAAATTGTAAATATATATGTTGAACTAATTCCTTTAAAGTCATAGTCATACAGCACGTAAACAGGCCCTTCGGACCAACTTGCCCATGCCAACCAATCTATATTAGTCCCACCTGCCCGTATTTGGCCCATAGCCCTCTAAACCTATCCTATCCATGTATATGTCCAAATGTCTTTTAAATGTTGTTATAGTAACTGCCTCAAGTATCCCCTCTGGCAACTCATTCCATATACCCACCATCCTCTGTGTGGAAAAGATCCCCTCAGAATTAGATTAAATCTTTCTCCTCTCACCTTAAATCTACATCCTCTGATCCTTGATTCCCCTAATCTGGGTTAAAAAAATCTGTGCATCTACACTATCTATTCTCCTCTTGATCATATACACCACCTAAAAGATGACCCGTCATCTTCCTATGCTCCATGAAAGAAAGTTCCAGCCTGTTCAACATCCTCCTATAGCTCAGACCCTCAAAACCTGGCAACATCCTCGTAAATCTCCTCTGCACCCTTTCCAGTTTAATAACATCTTTCCGATAGCAGGGTGACCAAAACCGAACACGATATTCCACATGTGGCCTCACCAACATAACATAGCATACCAACTTCCATACTCCATTCTTTAGGGTAAATCCTTTTTACTTCTTAGCATGTCTGGTCTTTGGAATATATCTGGGGCATCTTCCTGACATATTCTGTTAATTCCTGACAGATATCCTGCTTTTTTCAGCTGGTTTGATGTCTCCTGGGACTCAAAGGAATTGGTAAAATTCCTGGGACAGCCCAACAATTTTACACCTTTGAAAGTAATACAAGTACTGAATTCAGTTGGTTGTCCACTTACCACTACGAAACTCTCTGCTTGCACTGTGAAATTGGGATTTTTCTTGTAACTCTGGATGATGGAAGATTTGATGACTGACCCGGCACATTCAATGAAAACTTGGGGTCGATCCACATTGAGGAGCTGCACTCGTTTGAGTTCACGAAGACCCCAGAAAAACACCTGCAGAAAAAACATATCCCATCAAGAACAACTTCAACCTTTAAAATATAAGCGCTAAATTCGGCCAACAAAGAATAGGGAATTTTGGAATGTGTATACAAATAAGATAGGGATAGATGCATGAAATACACGAGGATCTGGAAGAATTGAACATATTATTGGCAGGGTTTAGTGCGTTTTTACATAGAATGGAGCAAAATTCTGAGACTCGGCTAATATTTATTGTTCAACCATAATCCGCATATTTAAACAATAATTCTGGCCTATTACACAATAATAATGTTCATGATGTCTCAAGGACATGCAGCATACCATCTTTTAAAATGTCTTTAGATGTTATTTCAGTGCTCAGCCGCACTCAATATAAGGGGTGGTTCTGTCCAGAGGCTTCTACATTATCCTTCTGAAGGCATTAAAAATTGGAGACAAGAATTCACTCTGCAATTCTAGGGAGGAGACTGGAATTATTAATGATTGTTTGGATCTGACCAATTATACTTCTTCAGCAGGTAGATAAAACATGCTGGAGAAACTCAGAGGGTGAGGCAGCATCTATAGAGAGAAGGAATCGGCGACGTTTCAGGTCGAGACGCTTCTTCTTCAGAAGGTCAGAAGAAGGGTCTCGAAGCAGGTAACAAGGAGGGTCAATGAGGGCAGTGTTCTTGATATAATCAACATGGATCTTAATATACCTATTAGCAAGATGCCACAAAAAGAAGTAGATGAAATCCAAGGAAAAATAGCAAACCTCATCCAAAACGGCTCAGTGATAGAGAGCAGTAGCTAATTATTGTTCACACTTTTTTTTTATCCCTGGAAGCTTCTTACCTGTTGACATACAATGGGTTCAGTACCCAACCATTTGCATTTTGTTCTATATGTTAACGTGTTAGGATGCCCCATAAGGATACGTTCTCAGCCCCCTGCTATACTCAATGTGCGCTAATGACTGTATGACCAAATTCTGCTCTAACTCATTTTAGAAGTTTCCAGATGATACCACTATCGTGGACCAGATTTCAAATACTGATGAGATGGAGTACAGGAATTAGATATAGAGTTTAGTAACCCGGTGTTAAGACAACAGCCTTTACGTCAATGTCAACAAGATGAAGGAGATAGTTATTAACTTCTGGAAATGGGGTGATGTACACAGCTCAGTCAGCATCAATGGTGCCAAAGTGGAGATGATCAAGAGCTTAAAGTTCCCTGGTACAAATATCACCAACAATTTGTTCTAAACCAACCATATCAATGTTACAGCCAAGAAAGCTCACTAACGCCTCTACTTTCACTGAAGGTTAAGAAAGTTTGACATGTCTCCAATGACTCTTACCAACTTCTACAGATGAGGGTGGAGATGAACAAGAAATGTTTTTACCCAGGTTGATAGGGATGTGGAACTCCCTTCCTGTAAGGGTTTTAGAGGCAGAAACTCTCACACACCTGAGCGCTGATGGACTGAGCGCTGGAGGTGAGATTATGAATGAGTAGCTCTTTTTTAACTGGCATGGACATAATGAGCCAAATGGTTTCTATCACATTGTAAATGCTCTACGATTCTGAAGGTTTAGACTGACAGCAAACAGAGTACACACAGAGTCAGGACCGCTGCAATCTCCGAATTCTCCATTGTACAACATACCTCCACCTTGTATTTGCTCAAGATTGGACGGATGTTGACAGGCACTGGCAAAACCTGACTTGCATCTGGTTCATCCACAGGAGGAAGATCTTTACCTTCTGGATCAGAGAGCTGAGGACCAGTAATTTATAGAATTGTGATCATTCCATGTATTACAACAATGAATACTATCCACTCCCACATTCCTCCCCCAGCTAAAACCATTTGAAATAAACACCATAACCTGACCTGTTTTCATCACATTTACCTTTTTGGAGTGTTTATCATGTGAGCATTTTTAAGTAAATCATGTTGAAAGGGAAATTGAAAACTCTGTATTCAATTCAACCTTCGAAACCACAGGTTTAATCTTAACTAACAATGAAAGGGTGGGGGACTTTAAAACTTGGCTCCAAACAGTCTTCAACTCAGCTGCCTTGTGCGGAGGCAAGGCAAGAGGCAAAAGCCACTCCCTATTTCAGTTGAGATCAGTAGCACAACATTTAAACTGCTTTGTGATGGAAACGTGGTAGATGAAAGAATGCAACAACTTCAGGGAGCAGGTATAATTCAGTTCTCCTGGTCTATAATTGTTTATCAGATTAACTCCTTTTGGAAATTGTCTCCTTCCAGGGATCAGACGCCACAAGCCAGGGTGCCTGGATCAAAAGCTTAACTTTTTTTTTCAAAATATACTTTATTCAAATGATAAATATATACAATACATGAACCTTGCGGAAAATTCATCCGACATTTTCGGAGGCTGTACAAATTGATGAATACAGTTTAGACATTTCTTTTCCCCAAATTTCCACAAATCAGTCCCCCACTCGTGCCACTCATGTGGCACAATGGCGTGGGATACCTTCCCTTATATTGAGGGGCGTCTCCACCATACCGTGCCCCCCATGTCCAGCAGCGGAAGGACCTTAGACTGTGGCCCTCCCCCACCGAGCCTTGGCGTTGGCTGCACTGAGCTTCAGTGCGTCCCTCAGCACGTACTCCTGCAGTCTGCAGCGGGCCAGTCGGCAACATTCCCTGACGGACATCTCGCTCTGCTGGGTGGTGAACAATGCTCGGGCAGACCAATGGGCGTCTTTTACCGAGTTGATGACCCTCCAGCAGCACTCGATGTCAGCCTCTGAATGTGTCCCTGGGAACAGTCCGTAAATCACCGAGTCCTCTGTGACGGAGCTGTTCGGGATAAAGCGTACCAGGGACCCTTGCATTTTTCTCCAGACTCTTTTAGCAAACCCACACTCTGTAAAGAGGTGGGCAACCGTCTCCTCTCCATAGCAGCCGTCCCGAGGGCAGCGTGCGCTGGCAGTGAAGTTCCGACGGTGCAGGAAGGATCTGACTGGGAGGGCTCCCCTCACCGCCAGCCAAGCCAGGTCTTGGTGCTTGTTGGTGAGTTCTGGCGATGAGGCATTTTGCCAGACAAGCTGGGCAGTCTGCTCAGGGAACCACGCCACCGGGTCCATAGAGTCCTTTCCCTGCAGTGCCTGCAGGACATTCTGTGCTGACCACTGCCCGATGGACATGTGGTCAAAGGTGTTGGTCCGGAAGAACCCTTCCACAGACGACAGATGGGGCAGCAATGTGCAGCTGACTGGCACATTGCGTGGCACCTGCGCCAGGCCCATCCTTCGCAACACCGGGGACAGGTAGAACCTCAGCAGGTAGTGACACTTGGTGCCCACGTGCCTTGGCTCTACACTCTGCCTGATGCAGCCACACACGAAGGTGGCCATCAGAATGGGGGCGACGTTGGGCACGCTTTGTACATTGGGGCCCATCGCACCCGGTCCATCCTCGACCCCCAGATGAACTGGAAGATGGCCCGGGTGATCCCTGTGGCGTATGAGGGAGGGACAGGCCACACTTGTGCCAAGTACAGCAGCCCCGAGAGCACCTCACACCTGATGACCAAATTCTTTCCCGTTATGGAGAGGGAGCGTTGCCTCCACAGCTCCAGCTTCCTCCCCACCCTGGCTATCCGCTCCAGCCAATTTTTGTTACATGCCTCAGCCCCCCCGAACCAGATCCCCAGCACCTTCAAGAAGTCAGGCTTGATGGTGAAGGGGACGGAAGATCTGTCAGGCCAGTTGCCAAAGAGCATGGCCTCGCTCTTCCTGCGGTTCACCCTGGCTCCCGTGGCCGACTCAAACTGGTCGCAGATACTAATCAGTCTGCGGACCGACCCTGGATCCGAGCAGAAGACAGCGACATCGTCCATGTACAGGGAGGTTTTTACTTGAATGCCCCCACTGCCTGGCAATGTCACTCCTCTTATGCTCGCATCCTTCCTGATGGATTCAGCAAAGGGTTCAATACAGCAGACAAACAAGACAGGAGAGAGAGGGCAAACCTGCCTGACTCCAGACCTTACAGAGAAACTGTCTGATTCCCACCCATTGATTTGGACTGCACTACGGATGTTGGTGTAGAGCAGTTTGATCCAATTCCTGATTCCCTCCCCAAAACCCATTTTGGAGAGCACGTCCCTCATGTACGTGTGCGAAATCCTGTCGAAGGCCTTCTCCTGGTCCAAGCTGACTAGGCGGGCATCCACCCGTCTGTCCTGCACGTAGGCGATGGTATCTTTCAGCAGCGCTAGGCTGTCTGAGATTTTCCTGCCAGGTACAGCACAGGTTTGGTCCGGGTGGATCACCTGTCCCAGAGCAGACTTGACCCGGTTGGCGATGGCCTTAGACAGGATCTTGTAGTCTACATTCAAGAGTGTTATGGGTCTCCAATTCTTTATGTCCTTCATCTCCCCCTTCTGCTTGTAGATTAGGGTGGTTTCCCTTCCTCATGGAGTCTGACATGCTACCAGCTAGAAGCATGTTGTTGTACACTTCTAGCAGGTCCGGGCCCATCCAGTCCCACAGAGCCAAATACAACTCGGTCGTAAGCCATCGCTTCCGGGAGTTTTATTCGAGTCAAAGAACGGATGGAGCCAGTCAGCTCCTCTAGGGTCAGTGGTTGGTCCAGACTCTCCCGCTTGCTGTCCTCCAAGACCTCCGTGATCGAGGACAGGAAGTTCTGGGAGGAGGTACTGTCTGTGGTCTTTTGGTCATACAAATCTGTGTAAAAGGATTTGCAGATCCTCAGCATGTCTGTCTGTGAGGATGCTACCGTGCCGTCCTCCTCCCTAAGGCTGTTCATCACAGAGCTCCCCCTGTGAACCTTATGGAAGAAGAAACATGAGCACGTCTCATCCTGCTCCACATGGCGGACCCTGGATTGGAAGATGATCTTGGAAGATTCAGAGGTGAAGAGCCGAGCTTGCCAGTCCTTCAACTCTCTAAGTTCCTCCCTCACATCCACCCCGCTCGACTGCAGAAGGAGCAGTTGCTGCAAATCTGTCTGGAGTTGGCACAATTCCCTCTGACTCTGTCTTGCTCTCTGAACCCCTTTAATTATGAAGAACCTCTTAATGTTCTCCTTGGTTGCTTCCCACCAGAGTGTGGGGGAGTCAAAGAGGGGCTTCACCGTTCTCCAACATGCGTAGTCCCTCTTTAGCTCCTCGATGTTCTCTGGGGTCAACAGCTTCATGTTTAACTTCCACGTCCCTCTGCCTGCCTTCCGGTCCTCCTGTAGGTGACAGGAAGCCTGAAGGAGGCAGTGGTCAGAGAAGAACACTGGCGTGAGGTCAGTGTCTCTCACCGTGACGGCCTTTGTCGTGAAGACAAAGTCTATCCGAGATCGGGCTAAACCGTCCGATCTCGACCAGGTGAACCGCGGCTGGGACCCGCCTGCAGGGTCGCTGAAGGCATCGCGCAGCTTTGCGTCTTTTACCATCTCCATCAGGAACTTGGACGTGCTGTCCAGTCTGCTGTCGGCACTGCCGGATCGTCCAGCCGCATCAATGATGCAGTTGAAGTCACCGGCCAGAATGAGCTGCCGGGACGTGGCCAGCAGCACTGGGAGCTGCTGGAGAACGGCCAGCCGCTCGCTCTGCGTGGGTATATACATATAGAGGCATATACATTTATCAGCCGGAGCGGAGAGCCATGGTACAAAAGTGACTATATATTATTTTCTATTAATCAAGCCAGAGGATTGGGAAACTTTCATAGGACAACAGAAGGAAACAAAACGGGCAATACAGGCTGAAAAGATGAAGTACGAGGGGAAGCTGGCCAAGAATATAAAGAAGGACAGTAAAAGCTTCTTTAGATATATTAAGGGAAAAAGAGTAGCAAAGTCAAATGAGGGACCCTTGAAGGCAGACACGGGTGGAATTATTATGGGTAACAAGGAAATGGCAGAAGAGTTGAACAGGTACTTTGGATCGTCTTCACTAAGGAAAACACAAACAATCTCCCAGATGTACTGGAGGACAGAGGGTCTAAGGGGGTAGAGGAACTGAAATAAATTTTCATTAGGCGAGAAATAGTATTGGGTAGACTAATGGGACTGAAGGATGATAAATCCCCTGGGCTGGATGGTCTGCATCCCAGGGTCCTCAGGGAGGTGGCTCTAGAAATAGTGGACGCATTGGTGATAATTTTCCAATGTTCAATAGATTCAGGATCAGTTCCTGTGGATTGGAGGATAGCTAATGTTATCCCACTTTTCAAGAAAGGAGCGAGAGAGAATACAGGGAATTACAGACCAGTTAGCCTGACTTCGGTGGTGGGAAAGATGCTGGAGTCAATTATTAAAGAGGTAATAATGGGGCATTTGAATAGCAGTAAAAGGATTAGTCCAAGTAAACATGGATTTATGAAAGGGAAATCATGCTTGACTAATCTTCTGGAATTTTTTGAGGATGTGACAAGTAAAATGGATGAAGGGGAGCCAATGGATGTAGTGTATCTAGACTTTCAGAAAGCCTTTGATAAGGTCACACACGAGAGACTGGTGACTAAAATTAGAGCACATGGTATTGGGGGTAGGGTGTTGACATGGATAGAAAATTGGTTGGCAGTCAGGAAGCAAAGAGTAGGAGTGAACGGGTCCTTTTCAGAATGGCAGGCAGTGACGAGTGGAGTGGCGCAAGGCTCGGTGTTGGGGCTGCAACTGTTTACCATATATATTAATGATTTGGAAGAGGGAATTAGGAGCAACACTAGCAAGTTTGCGGATGACACAAAGCTTGGAGGCAGGGTGAAATGTGAAGAGGATGTTAGGAGTTTGCAGGGTGACCTGGACAGGTTGAGTGAGTGGGCAGATGCGTGGCAGATGCAGTATAATATAGATAAATGTGAGGTTATCCACTTTGGCGGCAAAAACAAGGGGGCAGATTATTATCTCAATGGGGTTAGGTTAGGTAAGGGGGAGATGCAGCGAGACCTGGGTGTCCTTGTACACCAGTCACTGAAAGTTGGCATGCAGGTACAGCAGGCAGTGAAGAAAGCTAATGGAATGTTGGCCTTCATAACAAGAGGATTTCAGTATAGGATAAAGAGGTTCTTCTGCAGTTGTATAGGGCTCTGGTAAGACCACATCTGGAGTATTGTGTACAGTTTTGGTCTGCTAATTTGAGGAAAGACATCCTTGTGAGTGAGGCAGTGCAGCGTAGGTTCACGGGATTGATCCCTGGGATGGCGGGACTGTCATATAAGGAAAGATTGAAAAGACTAAGCTTGTATTCACTGGAGTTTAGAAGGATGAGGGGGATCTTATAGAAACATATAAAATTATAAAAGGACTGGACAAGCTAGATGCAGGAAAAATGTTCCCAATGTTGGGTGACTCCAGAACCAGGGGCCACAGTCTTAGAATAAAGGGGTGGTCATTTAAGACAGAGGTAAGAAAAAACGTTTTCACCCTGAGAGTTGTGAATTTGTGGGATTCCCTGCCACAGAGGGCAGTGGAGGCCAAATCACTGGATGGATTTAAGAGAGAGTTAGATAGAGCTCTAGGGGCTAGTGGAATCAAGGGATATGGGGAGAAGGCAGGCACGGGTTATTGACTGGAGACGATCAGCCATGATCACAATGAATGGCGGTGCTGGCTCGAAAGGCTGAATGGCCTCCTTCTGCGCCTATTTTCTATGTTTCTATCTAAACTTTAGTGTACCTTTATTGAGCATCATACAATGGTGTGCTTCCACTATATTGGCTTTGACACCTATAACAAGCACTGTGTTCAGAGAAGCATTTTAAACAGAGGCATTGAATGAGGTTGAATTATATTTGAATACTAATACATCCATACCTGCAGGAGTTCAAAAGCCACAAGAAGCTCACCACCAGGTACACTGCCACAGTACATTGGGTAATATTGAAGTACAGGGGGAGTATAAGCTTGCCCAACCAGTTGTACAACTGGAAGAGCCACTGTGCTGCCAATGTACTCTGCTTTACCCTGCAATAAAGGGAGCATACAAGAACATCCAATATTTATAACGCTCTAACATATAACATATCATATCAACCATATAACATATAACATATCAATATAATCCATTAGGTTAAAAATGAGCTGATAAAAGTTGGTAGCCAGTTTACGTGGTGTCCAGAGACACAAATGAATTTACGATGCTAAGTAATTACTGGAAATACAAATTTGAAAGACTTTCTCAGCAGAATAATATCTGAAGAAAGTTCCTGACTCGAAATGTCACCTATCCATGTTGCTGCCTGACTCAGTGCATTACCCCCACACCTTGTGTCCATTTTTATAATACATCCAATAATCATGTGCGCTTGCAAATGCATTGATGAATGACTTAATCATAGAAACATAGAAACATAGAAATTAGGTGCAGGAGTAGGCCATTCAGCCCTTCGAGCCTGCACCGCCATTCAATATGATCATGGCTGATCATCCAACTCAGTATCCCGTACCTGCCTTCTCTCCATACCCTCTGATCCCCTTAGCCACAAGGGCCACATCCAACTCACTCTTAAATATAGCCAATGAACTGGCCTCAACTACCCTCTGTGGCAGAGAGTTCCAGAGACTCACCACTCTCTGTGTGAAAAAAGTCTTTCTCATCTCGGTCTTAAAGGATTTCCCCCTTATCCTTAAGCTGTGACCCCTTGTCCTGGACTTCCCCAACATCGGGAACAATCTTCCTGCATCTAGCCTGTCCAACCCCTTAAGAATTTTGTAAGTTTCTATAAGATCCCCTCTTAATCTCCTAAATTCCAGAGAGTATAAACCGAGTCTATCCAGTCTTTCTTCATAAGACAGTCCTGACATCCCAGGAATCAGTCTGGTGAACCTTCTCTGCACTCCCTCTATGGCAATAATGTCCTTCCTCAGATTTGGAGACCAAAACTGCACGCAATACTCCAGGTGTGGTCTCACCAAGACCCTGTACAACTGAAGTAGAACCTCCCTGCTCCTGTACTCAAATCCTTTTGCTATGAAAGCTAACATACCATTCGCTTTTTTCACTGCCTGCTGCACCTGCATGCCTACTTTCAATGACTGGTGTACCATGACACCCAGGTCTCGCTGCATCTCCCCTTTTCCTAATCGGCCACCATTTAAATCAATAAATTCTTGTATTTTACAATCATACTGTTTATAAATAATGAAAAAAGCATGCAAATACTTGATCAGATGATGATTGGATTTGTGCTACGAGGAGAGATTATACTCGATATCCAATGAATAATTATCCATGTCAATGGTAAGGAAAGAAGAAGGACTTTAATTTATATCAGGACACAAGAGCAGGAAGAACTCAGCGGCCCGGCAGCATCTGGAAGTCACTGAGGTGCAGCTGGCAGAGCTGCTGCCCTACATCTCCAGAATCCCTGGTTCTATCCTGATCTTGGGTGCTGTGTACGGAATTTGCAGATGCTCCCTACGATTGTGCGGGTTTCTTCCAGATGTTCTGGCTTCCTGCCACATCCCAAGGACGTGTAGATTTATAGATTAATTGGCCTTTGTAAATTGCTCCTGGCATCTAGGTGGTGAATGCCAAAGTGGGATAACAAATAACTCCTGTGTCTCAGGTGATCAATTGTTGCAGTGGGCCGTGGGGGCCGTTTCTACACCGTATCTTTCAATCAATCAATCCAGTGGGAATGGGCAGGTCACTTGAGTCTGAAGAAGGGTCCAGAACCAAAACTTTGCTTGTCCATTTCCTCCCTAGATGTTGCCTGACCCACTGAGGTCCTCCAGCACTTTGAGTTTTGCTCAAGATGCCAGCATCTGCAGTTCCTTGTGTCTGAATGTATATATTGTTGTTTATAACCTCATGAACACTTTACTGAGAATGAAATACTTTGTGAAACACTGGCAAACAATGTTTGCACAGCAACATTTTACAACATCTCAGTTGTTGGCAAACACCTCTTGGACGTAGGAGAGAGAGCCTAGAGAATGTATTATACAGGATAATGCGTGATCAGCTGAAGAATGGAACTAGTGTTGTTTGCTTGTAGGGAAGGCAGTAATTGGTTTGGGGTTTGAGAATGAATTATGAATTGATAAAGAACTAAAGTTAACAAAATGCAAACAACAAAAGCCGTGAGGTTTGTTTCACTACGATACTTGCAGATTAACATTTTATACTCACAACAGCATCTTGATCATAAACCTCAATAACCACAAGTGGAGGATCCTCACTGATTTCCATTACTTCACCATAGAGGTGGATGTTATTGAATAAGAGCATCTGGTTCCATGTAGGTGATAAAGTCTGAGTGATAACCTATGAAGAATCAACAAGACAAAGACACGATGGGAGATTTTTGATCTTGGCTCCTTAAAATAAGCATTACCACAATTCATTCAGGTTTTTTTTAATTCATTCATGAGATCCGAACATCACAGGCACTCCCTGGAGAAGAGTCATTGAAATTGGTGAATTCAGAGTCACATGTAGATCAGGTCAGTTTAGAATAGCAGATTCCCTCCCTGAAGCACATAGGTGAACCACATGGCTTATTAGGATGATTTACGAGTATTGTATTTATTGCCACATTTTCACCTAACAAAATGTGGTTACTGATTTTAATATAGAAATGGAAATTGAGAAATATTGCTCATTGGCTTAGCCTTCCCATCACAATCAAAATGTCTCAATAACAATTCACATCAGTTGAAAGGCATACCAGATCTATGACTTTAAAAAACAAGCAGAGTAGACAAGGGAGCAATCTGAGTTAAACCTTCAGTAAATACTGAGCAAACATCTGATAAATGTTAATGCTCAATTTCATGAAGTGTTTTGATAAGTAATTAAAGGGAAACTATGTTCAGGGGCAGTAGATTCAATAGCTAAAGGACAAAAACAATAAATTAATTGGCAGTTTGGAAAGGTTCTGAACTGTGGTGGAAAGAGCAGGAGAATGAGATTATATAGCTAATTATTTAAATGGCTAGCACAATTGTGATAGCATGAATGGATATCTGTGCTTTATCATTCCTTGCTACGGTGAACAGAATATAAACTGAACCTCCCTGGGCATCAGTGGTGCCGACGGATCTGATAGGTGAGGAACTGATACCCCTCTATGCTTCTTTGCCAGACACAATAAACTCTTTAACACTGTGCAGCAATTTGTCTTAAAAAGCCAAGAGCCGGGAAACCTCAATCAATGGGCCACGTTGGAGGAACAGTCATGTGTACAAAATCATGAGGCCAATTAATAGGGTGAATGTACAGTCTTTTACCCAGGGTAGGGGAATCAAGAACCAGGGAATACAGGTATAAAGTGAGAGGGAAAGGATTTAATAGGAACCTGAGAGGCATCTTTTTCATTCAGAGAGTGGTGGGTATACGGAATGATCTGCCGGAGGAGATAGTTCACACAGGTACTTTAACAGCATTTAAAAGACGCTTGGACGGGTACATGGATAGGAAAGGTTTAGAGAGAGAGAGACCTAATGCAGGCAAACGGGACTAACAGATAGGGTTTATTGATTGGAATCGATGAGTTGGACTGAATGGCATGTTTCAGTGCTGTATGACGATGGTCTAACACCTGTTTCAATGCATCTCTTTGAGATCAGGATTATCAGGTTGTCCTTTTCTGCTGTAGAATAAAATATTCATCAGTCACTAATATCACCTTTTCAAAAAGCAGAATTCCATTTTTTTTTTACTGCTTTTGCTGTTCATGTCATCCTGTGTTGCAGCTTTACCAGGTTGGCAGCTCATTAGTTGCCCCTAGTGCAGCTGTTAGTTGCCCCTCGTGCTGCTCCGAGCAGATGCTGGTTTACAAAATAGGACACAAAGTGCTGTAGGAACTCAACGGGTCAAGCAGCATCTCTGGAGAACATGGATAGGTGGCGTTTCCTGCCAGGACCCTTATTCAGACTGGATATTGATGGTTCAGCCCATTATCTTTCCTTCCTGAACTCTTCGCAATATTCAGGCCACATTTATTTGCCCTCCCACTGAGGTATTCATTATCAACCAACAATGGGGGTATGTGTGGGTGAGAGATCAAGACAAAGCAGAAGGAAAAATTAAGCCACAAATTCAACAGACCAGACCATAGTGGCCAGCTGTTTGATTAATCAATGAAAAAACTATGGCATGCATAAAATGAATGATAAGCCATGTCTCTTATTTGTTCTTCAGTAAGTGGAAGTCCTCTGAGTTCTGCATGCTTGTCTGAATCTGTACACTCCTCCTGTGAGTAAAGTCCAATCAGTTCATCGGTATCGCAAGTCAATAACCATAACCAAAGCGGTAGGGACCTATCCAAACATAATATTGAAACCATTTCCCTCAGATGGATACATCTGTCCAACACAAGATAACTGCTATCAATTTCTCTTAATTTACCAGTCTGCCAGTTTTCTAGGCCATTCCCATTTGTACCATTAGAACTGACTTCCATAAGCTTTGCAATATAAATGGAACTGCAGCTACATTCAGAAAAGTCAATTTGCGTAGGTCTGGGCATTAGTTTGAATGTCTGACTGTAAAACATCTCAAGCTACTTGTAATACTCTACAGTTTTTTCCAAAGTACAATGAAGTACAGTAAAGACACATAAAAGCCTACTCCAAACTCCTGCAATATTAGTCAGCACACATGAAGACAGTTGCAGCATATGTGGATGGCTCATTGTAACAAATCTAGCTGCCAATTGCTTGGAACATAAGGCAGTACCTCTATTTCATCTTGCCTCCAGGGCATCATTTCCATTCGGGATTGAACTGTAGTCAAACACAAACGGTAACTCACCCATCAATACCACAAGAAACGATCTCAGGTAATTTCTATGATGGCATATCATGCTCAGCAGATGTTCTGGGGACCGTGAGAGAAATCCACGATGAACAGATTGGATTTTACTCACAGGAGGAGTGTACAGATTCAGACATGCATGCAGAACTCAGAAGAACGCCACTTACCAAGTTTTCACTGATTTTTGAAGCATGTCATAAAGTTTATATGAATAAATTAGGAGTTAAATCAAACTTGACCAAATCAAATTCATCTCTAAAGAATTCCCTGGTTCCAAAAAGTCAGATACTTGACTAATCTATTTCTGCAGGGAATAAAGCATAGTTGTCAACACTCATCTTCACTAATGTGTTGGATAATTGCAGATATATTGTGAGGTAAAGGATTGGAGCAGATAACCTAAAACCGATTTATTGATAGACCTGTCGAGCCAATAGAATGTGTTCTAATTATTGTTTAAAAGAGTGTGATGAGCAGTAAAGAATGATGCTCAGCCACTGCACATCAATAGAGAATCTCTAAAGCATGTCGGAAGACAAAAGGAACATTTGTCCCCCTGGTTGTTTCTACCTGTACCTTGAGATTGGTTGGGAAGATGCAGGGGTGGGATTCCAGTAAATATTACATTTCTTCAGGGTTGAGCTAGACAGCAGAAAATGCTGCTGTTTGCTTTCTTATCTGCCTCATTAACTCGAGATAAATTAATAAGGTACAGGACCATGCCACAACAAGTCCAAAACAGCATTAACAAAGAACATAAAACAGTACAACACAAGAAGAGGCCCTTCAGTCCATAGTGTCTGTGCCCAACATCTCTTATCTACATCCCTGCATATAATCCATATCCCTTCATTCCCTGCATATCCATTAGCCAATCCAAAAGTCTCTTAAATGCCACTCTCATATCTGCCTCAACCACCAACCCTGACAGCAGGTTCCAGGCACTCTGAGCTCTTGATGCAAAAGTAAAAGATTGCCCGATTCATGCAACACATCCAGGAGAACAACAAATGAGGTGCACTGAAGGTGATTAAGGAAAAAATGAAATCAAGGCTCTCTCTAACCTGGATGAGGAATCAGCCTCAGAGCCTGTATGTCTCTGTGCCAAAGCTCCTCAAAGGTAAACACAAAGATGTTACCAGGAGGCTCGGAATTGGTTAAAATAGCCCAAGGAAAATAATGCTTCAATATTTGATGATGAGTTAAGAAATGCTAGAGAGCAGAATTGTATGATGTTGGAAGCAATCCCAGTGAGTAAATGGATATTGGAGAAATATACATTTATTAAAAGTAATCTAAAATGTAAATGATGTAAAAATATTGACAAAGCAAGGCACACGGTTGTTTCCTACATTATAAGATGACCTATACTTTAAAGCTATTTTACTGAATGTAAAACACTTAGGGAGGTCAGAGGCCTTGAAAGACACTCAATAAACATGTGTTTATTTCTACTTCAAGAAGATAAATTCAACTATTACAAAATTACCTGACACTAACAACCAACAAATCACAATCAACATGGACTAAGATTAGGCAGATATAGGCTGGGGCACCTTTGAGGAAGTATATAACTCTACAAAGACTTGTGATAAGCTTTCACACAAACTGAATGCAATACTATGGAATCAGTGTGATTACTTGCAATGAAGAGAAATGGTAGGAAGTGTAAAAGAACTAGATTGGAATAAAGTGGCGTATCTAGCATTGAAGAGAATGTCAAGTTGCTCAGAATTCACTGATTGGAACACAACCTCTGCTAATGTATACGAAAGGCCTTGAAATCAGACAAGCAATTGAAATGGGATACACAAGTAGGAAGGTCTCCCAATCTGAGGAAAGACATTCTTGCCATAGAGGGAGTACAGAGAAGGTTCACCAGACTGATTCCTGGGATGGCACGACTTCCATATAAAGAAAGACTGGATAGACTTGGCTTGTACTCGCTGGAATTTAGAAGATTGAGGGGTGATCTCATAGAGACTTACAACATTCTTAAGGCGTTGGACAGGCTAGATGCAGGAAGATTGTTCCCGATGTTGGGGAAGTCCAGGACAAGGGGTCACAGTTTAAGGATAAGGGGGAAGTCTTTTAGGGCCGAGATGAGAAAATCGTTTTTCACACAGAGAGTGGTGAATCTGTGGAATTCTCTGCCACAGAAGGTAGTTGAGGCCAGTTCGTTGGCCATATTTAAGAGGGAGTTGGATGTGGCCCTTGTGGCTGAAGGGATCAGGGGGTATGGAGAGAAGGCAGGTAAGGGATACTGAGTTGGATGATCAACCATGATCATATTGAATGGCGGTGCAGGCTCGAAGGGCCGAATGGCCTGCTCCTGCACCTAATTTCTATGTTTCTATGTAAGGATACTGGAATGGTAAGAAGCTACACCAACATTGCAGAATACATTGAACAAAGTCAAAAGGAGAGTAATAACTGGAGTTCATATTTAGTGCTCGAACATCGACATGAAAGGTTTTTGGGCTTCCTCCAGGAATGAAGCAGAGAGGCTAAGAGGTCAGCATAAAATGTAATTAATAAGCAGGTCCTGGGAAGGGTGAGATGACAAAATATTAACAGATACTGGAGTTCTACGGCACAACATACTACCATGAAGGACCATGCTCTAAAAACATTGCTTTCCTCAAATATGATGTGCTTCTGGATAAAAGCTGTGATTATGTTTCCCAGAACATGGTTTTAACCTGCAGGTTTGAAGGCACTGTTGTATAGATGTGTAACATTATCTTCACTGTTTATCAAGGACAAAGCCAATGCTTATTTTACAGATAAACAATACTCACCCACACCATAGATTCTAAAACCCATACAAAATGCAGCCAGTAAGTGGATTGTTTAATGGCAGCCAATTTGAGAAAATGAGTTACATGGTGTGTTATGCTCAAACAGTGGGGTATATACAGTAGGACTCATACAACACAAAAACAGGCTCTTTGTCCCAATACATCCATGCTGACCAAGAAGCCTACCTGAGCAACTCTTACTTACCTGAATTTGGGCCATATCCCTCTAAACCTTTCCTATCCATGTGCCCGTCTAAATGTCATTTAAACATTGTAATTGTAGCAATAGAAGGCTTTAAACTACTGGAATGTCATTAGCACGTCATATTTACCTTAGTTGTCTGACATTGTGAAACAAATGTTACTTTAGCAAAGGGATCTGAAAGACCACTACTGTCAGCAGGCAGAAGTCCTCTCGCCTGATACATGTGGCATCTTAGCTGAAACACATGCTCATCTGTTCAATACAAGAAATTCAAAGCATAGCTGTTAAATATTTTGCTACTATGATTGCAGCACCTTATTAGTTAATAATCAGTTATTAACAATACTAATTATAGCTGGTGAAAATAAATAGGTACATATACCAAACAGTGGAAAAATATTTTATTTAATCATTCCCTTTCATTTGTATTTAATTTAAAGTGTTTGTGTCTTAAATATTCCCAAGTCCTTTTAAAGGAAGTAATCTTGCAAAGTTTTTCTCTCTTAGTGTTTCGTTTCTGGTAGCAATTTTTTTTAATGGAAATATTATTCACTTTGCAATAATTTGTGGTTAGATATCAGCTTTTCAACACCCATTTCCGGTCCCTGAAACAAGCCCTTGAATTTGCGAGATAAAACATTCATGAACAAGGCAAGGTGCTGTTCAATTGATCAGATTATGCTTCAGTTTGTACAGAATTTTCATCTATCTTTAACCACTCTCTGAGCTCATCTTACCCAAAATATTAACATCCACTACTTCCATTGATTCCAACATTTTCTGTATTATTTCAAATTTCCAGCATCTGACCTTGTTTTCATTTTCTTTTTAGCCTTATTCTTCTCCCACGTCCAATCCATTTAGCTTCTCTTGATTATCATTTTGTCTCATTGGGCACTCATCACCGCTCATTAAATCTGTTGCCACCATCCCTTGTGACAACCAGCTTACATTTTGACTGTCTTTTACACCACCAATTACTGCCTTGGCCACAGCATAGTCATGGAGTCCGCGTTGTACAGCACAGGAACAGGATCTTTGGCCCACAACGTCTATGCCAATTTATGCCAGCACCGCCATTCAATGTGATCATGGCTGATCATCCCCGATCAGTACCCCATTCCTGCCTTCTCCCCATATCCCCTGACTATTTTTAAGAGCCCTATCTAGCTCTCTCTTGAAAGCATCCAGAGAACCTGCCTCCGCCGCCCTCTGAGGCAGAGAATTCCACAGACTCACCACTCTCTGTGAGAAAAGGCGTTTCCTCGTCTCCGTTCTAAATGGCTTACTCCTTATTCTTAAACTGTGGCCCCTGGTTCTGGACTCCACCAACATGTTTCCTGCCTCTAGCGTGTCCAAACCCTGAACAATCTTCCAAGCCCTTAACAATCTTTCCAAGCCCTTACAAATTACGAACATATCCTTCTATGCCTTGTCTACTTAATTGTCGGTCCAGATGCCTCTTAAACGCAGTACAATATTTGATTCCACCACCTCCTCTGGCAGCATTTACCTGATACCACAATCTGTGTAAAAAAACAGAACCCCCTTAAAACTCTTTTCTCTCCCTTTAAACCTATGCTTTTTTTTGTTTTTGATGCCAAGAGCATGGGAATTTTTTTTGACTATCTACCCAATCTCTTATAATCATATGTACTTCCATCAGGTCGCCACTTCTTACAGTGTGGTGACCAGAAATCCCCACAATGCTTCAAACGTGACCAAACCAGACTTTTGTAAAGTTGTAACAGAACATCCTAGCTTTCATATTCTAAGATCTGACCTAAGAAGGCAAGCATGCCATGTGCCTTCTTCAACATTTTACCGGCCTATGCTTCACTGAACTCTGGACTTGGACCCCTCTGTTACCAACACCCCATAGTGGCATATCATTTACTCTACACCTATTTGATTTCCCAAAATTCTTCACCCTGCAATTGTCAGGATTAAATTATATCTGCCAATGCTCTGCCCAACTTTTCATCTGATCTTTCTCCTGCTGATGCCTTAGATAACCTTCCTCACTTTCCACCAATGTTTGTGCATTCCACAAACCTATTAATCGTATCTCCGGCATTCACATCGAAGATTAGTATTTATCACAAACAATTCTAACACCAATCCCTGTGGGAAACCACTGGCCATAGACATTCAATCAGAAATAAATTCCTTCCACTGCTATCCTCTGCTTCCTATCACCAACCAATTTGTAGATCAAAATAGCCAGTTTACTTTGGATCCCATCTGCCTTAACCTTCTGGACAAATCAATCAAATGGGACCTTGTCAAATGTCTTAAAGTCCACACAGACAACATCCCAAACCCAGCGTTCATCAAAATTCTTTGTTACACCCTCAAAAGAGAATCAAATTAATGAATCAAGATTTCCTCCGCAGAAAGCCTTGCTGATTATCCATGATCAGTCTTTGCCCTTTCAAATGTACATAATCCTGCCCCTTAAGATTTTTTCCAGTAACACCACTAGCACTGACACTTAGCATTAGTGACAGAACCAAATGCTTGGGCTCCATTCTGCAGAAAGACCATTTCAATACGATTGTGTTTGTTCAAGATATTTCATTCAAGTTTGCAAGCATGTAGATTTCAATGAAAAGGAAAGCCATTGAATTTACTGTCATTATCACTATTTGATTAGGATTGGCTTAAAGGTTTCACTGCTGTGTGTCCCAGGGGTGGGACAATTAGAATTGATTTTCTCTCCACTCTCTTCAGACTAATTCTAAATGCAACAGACTATACAGAATGCGTTCCATCAAACCAGGCCTTGCTCAATTATTGGTTCAGGTCGTGCAAATGGCATGGTGCATGTTGAGCACAAGCCTGATCTTTGCATAAACCTTTGGAGTGAAAACCAGTCGCTACTCAAGGTTTGACAAGGACCTCCTAGCCATTCAGACTTGCGCTTGTGGCCAGAAAACAGCAGCCATCGAACCAGGCCAGCACTAATTCTGTTTAATGCAAATCCAAAGCCAGGATCCCTCTGTGAAATACAGACATCAGGAGGGCTGCACTCCAGGTCTAAGGCCAACATCTCCAGCATCAATATTTAGCATGCAAACAAAAGCTGCATAGCCTGTAGTTAAACTGGAGACCGGGCATTAATGCTTCGTTCCACACCCAGAATGTCTGCACCTCCATGTGGAATACGGGAAGCACGGCACACACAGGCTGGAAGAAGGAATCATTGGCGCAGTCCACACTTTAAAAATATCATGCCTATGTTATAACCACAGTTTAATATAATACAGATAAGAAAATGGAATGACCTGTAACAGCATAGATCAGCATCACACTCACCTTTATAAAGAATGCTAAGGGGTGGGGAAAGCTGATGGTCAGTGCGTGGTGCTGGAATTTCTGCTTCAAATCCACTGGGTAAGTTTGCCAACATAGCATCCACATGTCTCATCAAACCCAACCAAAGGTAAAAATCCACTTTTGCCTGTACGGTCCAGCCCGTAACATGTTTGCCTGGCAACTTAAAATAATATTAGTTTTTTTAATTACTTTGACAGCTGTTGTTATTATTTCTAATTAAAATCGATCAGATCATGCAAACCACAGACAATCAATGCCCTCAGGGTTGGGTAATTTGGATTTCCTTTAAATATTTCTCTTTTCACCTTAAACCTTTCCATTCTAGTTTTAGACTCCTCTATGCTTGGGAAAGTACTGAGATTACTTACCATTAATCATTTTATAAACCACTATCAGTTCATCCCTCAGCCTCCTATGCTCATTTGTGAACAATCCTAACATGCATGGTTCACATTTAATCTTGTCCCAGGTCTATGGCAACTTGCTGTCTTATTTTCATTGTGATTTTCCATTGGAATTCCTGATGGACATGGATCTGGGATACAATGCAGCTTGCAATATGAAACAGATAAGTAAATCTGCTCTAAGATACCATAGGGATCTTGGCTTAAAATTGTTTTTCATAAATTACAGAGGAGAAATGCTAGAAATACTAGAGAACAGTCCTACCTCATTAAAGACCCTCGGACTCTGTTTAATCTGACTTCACTGGACTTAATCTTGCACTAAACATTATTCAATTGTAATCGTAATGTATTTCAGCTGACTGGTTAGCAGGTGACAAAAGCTTTTCACTGTACCTCGGTACTCATGACAATAAACTAAACTAAACTGAACTGAGAATACAGGCACTAATAGCAATCAGATGTGGCTACATGGCCACAATTCCTCCTACAAAATAGAGTAGAAATTACAAAGCCTCTTCAACAAAAGGCTCTTGATTTAAGTCAACAGAAATCGTTTAAACCAAGATTGACTGACGTTTGAGAGTAAAATCAGATATGACGCTAATAGGGAGATTGGCCATGAACTACTACATTGGTGGTGGGACCAGTTCAAGGGGCAGAATGGCCCTCTCCTATTCCTATGAGCCCCGGCCCACCTTTGACTGCCACAAAACTTCCCAGGTGGTGGTCAGCCATCTTCCAATAATGAGCAGCAAATTATTAGCAAGCTTTGTCTTCTAGCATAAGTACACTTCCAAATGAAATGGCCATGGCTATTTTATAGATTGTTGGCCTGACTCATCCCCGCTATGTGAGATGTTCATCTACACTAATCTCATCTGTCTGCATTTGGTCCAGATCCCTTTATTCCATTCCTATCCATGTACTTGTCCAAATGCTTTTTAACCACCTTGTAGATCTCTTCTGGCAACTTGTGCTACACACCTGCCCCCTCTGTGTGAAAGACATGCCATTTGGATTTCCTTTAAATATTTCTCTTTTCCCTTTAAACCTGTGTTCTCTAGTTTTAGACCTCTATGCTTGGGAAAGTACTGAGACTACTTACTGTTAATAATTTTATAAACCACTATCAGTTCATCCCTCAGCCTCCATTGCTCATTTGAGAACAATCCTAACCTATCCAATCTTACCTAAAAATGAAAGCTCCTTGAGTCTCTTCTGCACTTTTTCTAGCACTATCACTTTCTTTCTCTAGTGTAGGGACTAGAACTGCACACAATATTTCAATTATGGCCCAAACGATATCTGGAACAGCTGCAATATGACTTCCCAATTATAATGTGTAGGAAGGAACATGTGTAGGAAGTGGTATGACCATTGAAATCTCCAACTTCAAGTAACCCTTGCTTTCCCTCTCTCTCCATTTGACCAATCTTACTGTCTCTGACTACATTTTATCTCTGTTTGCTTTGTTTTTATCTTCTCCCAGCTAACAATGATCTATTCTACATTCTCTGTGATTTCCATTCCCTTTTTCACACCTTACATTTTCTTATTTATGTACTCCTCTGTTCTCCTCTGACATCAGTCTGAAATTGGGTCTTGACCCGAAACGTCACCCATTCCTTCTATGCAGAGATGCTATCTGTCCCACTGAGTTACTCCAGCGTTTTGTGTCTAATCAATACCCCTACCTATTAAGGCAACCTAAGTCTCCTTCACGACCTGACCCAACTGCATTTTCAGGGAGCTATGAACTTGCACTCCAAATCCTTCTGTACATCATGCTTCTAAGGTCACAGACATTTATTGGATATATCCTGACAGAATTAGATGACCTAAACTACATTACCTCACACACTTGGCTAGATTGAATTTCACCTGCCACTATTCTGCCCAACCTTCCATCTGATCTCTGTCCTTCTTTATCCTTGGACATCAATCCTCACTCTCTACAACCCCACCGATCATCATGTCATCAGCAAACTTACTTATCAGACCACAGACATCCCAACACCAAGCCTTGTAGTGCATCACGGAATACAGACTTTTAGTCAGAAAGTCACTCCCCACTATCACTGTCTGTCACCTATCACCAAGCCAATCCTGGATACGGTTTGTCATAACACCTTGGATCCTGGGTGCCCCATCTCCCTGATCAGCCCATCATGAGGGACCTTGTCAAAAGTCTTGCTAAAGTCACAGATATATATCACAATTACCACCTTATCATTATAAACTGCCTTAGTAACCTCAAAATTTCCAGTCAGATATATGAGACTAGTTTTTCCATGCACAAAACCTTGCTGTATCATTGGAAATATCTTAAATAGAAGTTATGTGCAACTGGCAAGGAATAAAATGATCCTCCTATAATTTGATATTTGAGACATGTGAGAACAAAATAAAATTATATACTTTCAGAAAGAATGTCTTAATTTTTCCACAGTCCTTTCCTTTTTCATTTGTTTTCTCGGAAAACAGGATGTCTTTAGCCGGAATCCGTGCATATGCAATTCTCTTGTTACTGCTGAGCATCCAAATAAACACGTCCGGAATTGTATGCTGTGGCTGAAAATATTTTTAAAAAGATGTTAAAAAGATATTTAAAAACCTGGCTCAATTTTTAAATGTTCCTGCTGTGATTTTCTCAGTATCTATGGTGCTGCAAATACCTATTAATACAAGTTTGTCTTTTGTATTTCGATCTATTTATAGCTCAAAATTTTCCTTCTCATTGGCTATTTTTGGACTGCATACTCGCTGAATCAGAGAGAAGAGTGGAACGTGTTGCTATGGATACCTAAATGGCCCCCAGCATTGACCTTGACACAAATTACAAGGACTGAAGTCCCAATTCAAACCAGCAGGGTTCCTTATTATTAATGGAAGTTGGCACAGCTTAGAGCAAAACCTGATGGTTTTAGTGCAAATCCCTGGTCTCTCAGTACAAAGATAGCATTTTCAAGCTGCATTCCTCAATATAATGATTGTCTCGGCCATTGTGTGTTGTCACCCCTGTGATGAAAATGCCAAAGAGTTGAAGTGATGTAATTGTACTGCAGTCAAGTTTTGATTTGTTATGTCGTCATCAGTGACCATGATTATGTGTTAGACTGCAATAGTCTAGGAATGTTTGATTTATCAAACTTAGATCCTTTAAAAAAAATTTTTTTTTTAATAATATTTTTATTAGAAGTAATCCATCGTAACAACGGTATAACAACTTTTCAAATACACAGCCAACTTATTTCAATAAGTATACGGATATTACAAATAATTCTTATAACCTATTTTTTAGAAAATAGAAAAAAGAAAAGATTAGATTTTAATCAATAAGAATAGTGATTAAATAATAATTTTGATTATATAGAGAAAGAGAAAAGAAAGAGAAAAAAAAATTGTTATATATATTCAATTAAAACAAAGTGTTATATATATATATATATAAAAAGATTATAATATACATCTTAATAGTGAATAATACAATTTCAAATAACAATATCAATAGAGACATGTATACAAATTTTTAAAAATGGAATTATTTTCATCTAATCTTGCCGGGTACCCATTGAGTTGTGATGCCAAGAACAGCTACCCCTTCAAATATTCTGTATATGGAGACCATATCTGTTCAAAGAGTTCGTATTTGTCCATTAGGACAAATCTGATTCTTTCCAAATGCAACGTCTCCAACATTTCCACTGTCCACTGTGGGGGATAATGTTCACTTCCAAAATTTCAATATTAATTTTTTCCCTATTATCAAACAGTAATCCAAGACATTTCTTTGGTTTACTGTTAATATTAAATTTGAATCCGGAACTCCTAATATTATTAATTTTGTATCTGGGACCAGTTTAATTTTAAGAACTTCAGAGATAACTCTAAAGATTTCTATCCAATAATAATTGAGTTTTATACAAAACTATGCGTTAAATTAGCTTCCAAGTTCTGACATTTATCACAAATAGGAGAAATGTTAGGATAAATTCTATTTAATTTCGTTTTTTAATAATGTAATCTGTGTAATACCTTAAATTGTATCAATCTATGTCTTGCATTTAATGAGCAACGATGTATACGTTGTAGGCTTTCTTCCCAAGTTTCCTTCGTTATACATAAACCTATTTCATTTTCCCATGTTTGTCGATATATTTCCGAAGTTGGGATTTCCCTATCCAAGATAGTATTGTATATATACGCTATTAATTTTTCTGTATTTGGGTGTTTATTAAACAATTCATCTAATAATCTTGGTTTTCTATTTTTATAGTCTTGCGTATTTGATTTAATATAGTTTCTAATTTGTAAATACCTAAATATGTTATTTGACTGTAATCCATAGATATCCTGTAACTCTTGAAATGAAAGAAATGTTCCTTTCTTGTAAAGGTGTTCTATTCTTTTAATTCCTAAATCATTCCAGTGTCTAAACCCCTTGTCCAATACAGAGGGCTTAAACAAAGGATTATTCATAATTGGCAAACAGTGACAAATTATCCATATGTAGGGTCTTAACTATTTGTTTCCAAATACGTCTATTGCTATGAATTATAGGGTTATCACCATACGTTTTTTTTTTGTACTTCCCTTGGTGCAAAAAGAATCGAACCTACATCAAAAGGCAAACAGTCTTCCTTTTCCATCTTTAGCCAGCTTGGCTCATAATCTAAATTTACCAACCAAAAATTCATATTCTTAATCTGAACTGCCCAGAAATAATATAAGAAATTTGGTAGTGCTAGTCCACCATTTATTTTAGATTTACATAGAAGTTTTTTACTTATTCGATGATTTTTATAGTCCCAAATAAAACTATTAACCAAAGTACCTATTTTTTTTAAAAATCATTTTAGGGAGACATAAAGGAATGGCTTGAAATAAATATAACAATTGTGGCAAAAAAAATCATTTTTATAGCATTTATTCTACCGATCATTGAAATAAGTAGTGTTTTCCAATATAAAATATTTGTTTTTAGTTTATTTAACAATTGAGGGTAATTATATTTAAATAGACAGTTATAGGATTTAGATACATTAATTCCTAGATTTTTAAATTTGGCCGTGACTATTTTAAGTGGGAATTGTTCTAATATATTATATTACAGTTATAGCATAATTTCACTTTTATTCCAGTTAATTCTATACCCAGAAAATGTGCCAAACTTAGTTATAACATTAAGTAGATTGGGAATACTAATCTCCGGTTTTGTGATATAAATTAAGATGTCATCTGCGTATAGAGATATTTTATTCGTTGTAGTTTTGGTATTATATCCATATATTTCTGGTTCTGATCTAATCATTTCGGCTAATGGTTCTATTACCAGAGCAAATAGTAATGGTGATAACGGGCATCCTTGTCTACAACCCCTAAAGAGATTACATTTTGCTGATAACATTTGATTTGTTAATATTCTTGCAGTTGGATTCGAGTATATGATTTTACCCATTTGGAAAATCTATCCCCCAGTTGAAATTTCTGCATTATTTTAAATAAATATGGCCATTCAACCTGGTCAAATGCTTTTTCAGCATCTAAGGATATGACAGCTAGTTATTAATCACTAAACTTAGCCTCCAAGATAAAATTTTAGTTAGTATTTTTTTGATCAGTATTTAAAAGAGCTATTGCTCTGTATGACTCAGGGTCTTCCAAATCTTTATCAGCTTTAGGGATAAGTGTAATTGTAGATTCATTTAATGATTCTGGTAACTTTCCTTGTTCATAAGCATATTTATATATTATATGTAAACGTGGAGAGATCAGATCATAAAACTTCTTATAAAATTCAACACTTAAGCCATCAGGGCCTGCCGCTTTTCCGTTATTTAATGATCCAATTGATTCTTCAATATCTTTTGCTGATATATCAGCATTTAACAAGTCTCTACCTTCCTGATCCAAACTATTAATATGACATTCTTGTAGGAATGTTTCCATTCCATCTGATTGTCCTGCTAGTTTAGATGAGTAAAGATTTTGATAATATTGTAAAAATGTATCATTGATATCTTTTGGTAAAGTCAATATTTCTCCTTGTTCAGATCTAATTTTATGTATCATTTTCTCCTCATCTAATTTTCTAAGCTGGCGTGCCAGTAATTTTCGTGGTTGATCCCCAAATTCAAAGTGTACTTCTTTAGTCTGTTGAAAAAGTTTAATAATCTGATTTGAATACATTTTATTTAGCTTATATTTTAATGATGCAATGTTATTACTTAGCCCCTTTGAAGGGGAATATTGCATTTTGAATATCTAATTGTTTTATTTCATTTTCCAACTTTTGTTGAGTCTTTCGATTTTCCTTATTAAAGTATGCGTGTGCTGATATTATTGCACCACGCATAAATGCTTTAAATGTATCCCAAACCAGTGATGGTGAAATTCCAGGTTTGTCATTAGTTTCAAAAAATAATTTCTGTTTTACCAAGTAATCATAACAAGCCCTATCCTTTAATATTTGGGGGTTGAGTCTCCAGTTAGAGGTTTTAATAGTTATGTCTTTTAATTTTATCTTAAATGTTAATGGAGCATGATCCGAAATATTAATATTATGATATTTTGAGTCATACGTAAATGGGATTAGTTTTGAATCTATTAGAAAATAGTCTATCCTTGAATAGGTTCCGAATACAGGGGAAATAAATGAATATTCTCGACCAAATGGGTTATCTTTTTTTCACACAGAGAGTGGTGAGTCTCTGGAACTCTCTGCCACAGAGGGTAGTTGAGGCCAGTTTCATTGGCTATATTTAAGAGTGAGTTGGATGTGGCCCTTGTGGCTAAGGGATCAGAGGGTATGGAGAGAAGGCAGGTACGGGATACTGAGTTGGATGATCAGCCATGATCATATTGAATGGCGGTGCAGGCTCGAAGGGCTGAATGGCCTACTCCTGCACCTAATTTCTATGTTTCTATGTTTTCTATCTGTTCTCCAGATATCCTTAACATTTGCTGTGTTAATAAAATAATTTATAAGTGTACTTGACTTAGAAGTGGTTTTCCTTTTCATTGATGATCTATCTAAAATAATTATCTAAGGTACAATTAAAATCACCTCCAATTATTAGATTATGTTGAGTGGATATAGGGATATTGTTAAATATTTTCTTGAAGAATAATGGGTTATCAAAATTAGGGCCATATATATTCATAAGGATTACTTTTTTTAGAATGTAATTCACCTGTAATTATTATATATCTACCCTCATCATCTTCTATTATTGAGCTTTGTTTAAAAGGTATACCTTTACGAATAATTATTGCTACCCCTCGAGGCTTATGTGTTAATGAAGAGTGATATACTTTGGAAATCCATTTTGCTGTTAATCTATACTGCGCGTCTTTTTTAAGGTGTGTCTCTTGGAGAAAAATAATATCAGATTTCAATCTATTTAATTGAGCTAAAACCTTACCCCTTTTAATTGGTTAGTTAATTCCCTTAACATTCCAACTACAGAAGGTGATTCCATCACCCCCAATCCTAGTATTTATGTCATACATGTTATTATTAAGGTGGTTTATAATGGAGTAGATGTCTCAGCTCATCTAACCCAATCCTATACCCAAACCTCAGATCGATGAAATTTAATATCTGTGTCATTGTCTTATACACACGTCTCTTTAAACTAACAAAATAATACCAATCATACTTAAATCTATATAATATATAATATGAAATAAAATACATAATATAAAAGTAATAATAAAAAATGTGAGTAAAGTAAGTGATGTTAGTAAAGTGTAAGGGGAAAAAAAAGTGACTACAACTATAATTAGTGCAGTTAGTATTAGTGTAAGCCACCCTAGCATAGCTATTAATCTACGACTTCCGTGAAAAAAAAAGATGTTAATAATTCCAGCTCCGTTTTTGCCTTAAGGGCTATATATGTTGGGTCCTAGATCCTTAGATCCTTTAAGTGTAAAAATAACTTCATATGTATAGCTGTCAGACTTTGGGAGAAAATAAACTATTCTCTTGAGTAAATACTAAAAGAGGAAAAAAAATACAGAACTACAGGGAGAGGGTGTGTAAAGAGCCTGCCCCACAGCGGTGGACCTAATTCACGAGTTTAGAAGAGTTTGCCCTTGACTCATACTCGCAGCATGGTCGACGAGGTCCTAGGAAGTCTTTGTAACTCTCCTTCATGCTCGAGAGTGGTCCCCGCGTACTCGAGGCCTCAGTTTGGTAGTGGCTTTTTTTAGCATGTTGAAAATTGTTCACGATTAAAAAAAGGTCGCCATTGAACAAAAATCGTTTTTTTTTTTTTAACTCTGAGGTTTAGTCGAAGTAGGTCGGCATGTTATTCATAGGTAATCAAAGGCAATCAAAGGTAATCGAGGGTAGGCTTTGGAGGGGGTGCAGAAGAGGATTACCATGCTGCTGCCTGGATTAGATTTAGGCTTAAAGAATAGAATGGGATATATTGGATTGGGTTTTTTTCTGAAGCTTTGGAGGTTGAGCAGAGACCTGATGAAGTTTATAAAATGATAAGGGGCATAGATAGGGTAGACAGTCAGAACCTTTTTTTCCCAGGGTGGAAATGTCAAATACTAGACCAGGGGTCAGCAAGCTTGCATAGGGGCCAGGACACATGTCTGTGAGCGGATGGCGGGCCACATCTATCACGTGTGCACATGGATCCTGCCCCCATCCCGCCCCGGATGGCAGGCATCAAATCACGTGTTCACAGAAGGTAGACAAAAATGCTGGAGAAACCCAGCGGGTGAGGCAGCCATATGCAATCCTTGCATGTCCCACCCACTGAGTTTCTCCGGCATTTTTGTCCACCTTCGATTTCTCCAGCATCTGCAGTTCTTTTGCAAACATGCTCACAGAAGGTGCGCGCCCGTGGCGGCGTCTTTGCGCAGGATGCGGTACAGCCAGAGCTCAGCGCTTGGCTGCGCTCGGCGGGCCAGATGATTACCAGGGAAAAAATCTGCCTGCGTGCCGGATGATTTCGGGTTATGGGTCGCATTTGGCCCGGGGATCGTAGGTTGCCGAGCCCTGTACTAGAGGCATAGACACAGGGAAAGGGGATACGTTTCACGTTAAGATAGGGAAAGAGGGAAAAGACTTCACGTTAAGACTTGTTTCTTCATGAGTCCAAAGGTCACAGACAAAAGACATATGAAGAACCCTGAAGGAAAATCGAAAAGCTATGTCTCACACAGCTAGTCTTTGATTTTACTTCGGAGTCACGTGAGTGACTACGTGAATAGAAGCCCGTACAGCCGTTGGTGCGTCAATGACGTCAGACGCTGGTGCAGTCGGCCGGTTGGAGCAGCAGCGCTCCTCCGAGCGGTAAGTTTAAACCGCGGGTTATACGAAGAGCTGGAGAATTTAGGCGGGTGCAGCAGCATCTAAGGAGCGAGGGAGATGGGCGACGTTGCGGGTCGAGACCCTTCTTCAGACTTCACCCTCGATTCTCCAACATTTGCAGTTCTTCGTTAAACAAGTTTAAAGAGGTAAGGTTTTTTTAAAAATTTTTACCGCATGTCATTTTCTGCGACGGTTTGGGTAGAGAATGTTGCAGAAAGTGAAGAAGGTGTCGGCGAGGCGCTCCGGGGTAGAAAGGAAAAGTGGCAGGAGAGTGTTGAGGATGGAGTCCCGTCTGGTACACCCGGTCCGGTGCTGGCTACACAGCCAGTGGTTGCGGACCCACTGCCGGGGGGCAGTGGAGGCTTTGTCAGTAGGGCGGAAGGCCACTGTCAAGTCTCTGTGGCCCGTAAATGAGTCGGGCCTGGAGGTTATACCCTCCATAGGAGAGTCCGTTTGCTCACGGCTCTCCCACGTCGAGATTCTATTTCAAAAGAATGCTCGACAGGGACCAGCTCCGTGGGGAGGAGTGGTGCCCAAGCCAGGCTGATGGAGAGCTTGTGCTAGCAGCACCTGTTTCAGGGCTGCAGAAAAAGAACTATCCTGCCTGTGAGGAGGATGTTCCAGCTCCGTGAGGAGGAGTGGTGCCCAAGCCAGGCTGATGGAGAGCTTGTGCTAGCAGCACCTGTTTTCAGGGCTGCAGAACTATCCTGCCTGTGAGGAGGATGTTCTATCAGGGCAGTTTTGCTGACACTGTTTCTATGCGGGGAGAGCAGTAAAAGGTGTTCGGTTGGAGGTAATTCCGAACATTGCTGGGAAGTTTGCTGAGTGTAGAGAGGCAGGAAAGGCGATTGATGTAGAATTGGCCGAAGCCATTCAGTATATGCTCTCCCACCAGTTACAGGAGCAAGCTATGGATGAAGTAGCAAAAAACTATAAAGCCCTGTTAATTGTGATCTCCTGAAGGTACCGGTGGTTAATCACCAAATTTGGTCATAGATGGGTTTGCCTGCTAGGGCCCAGGAGATGAAGTTTTAAAAAAGTGCTTAAACTGTTGTCAGCAGGTATTACAGCTGTGGTGAAAGTTATTGATACAAATGATATTGTTGAAGCACACCAGGATGAACTGGGACTCCTTTGTAATGCATTTTGAAATTAATAATATCGGGAGGGCCGCTATTAGGCCAGTGCTAACCCGAATTTGGCGAGTTTGTGCAAACCGACCAGTGTACCACCACAAAATCTGTTGTTTGGTGGTAACCTTGCATAAAGGTCAAAGACTGTTATGAGGTTGTTGTAACCATGGCCCTCATGAAGCCAGCTGGAAGCAAGGCAAAAAAGGTTCTCTACAAGAAGTCGAGGACAACAAGGCCGCAAGGAAAGATGCTGGTAAGGAATATAACATTGACAGACGATGAATTAACTGATGTTCCTGTTCAAATTGGGGAAGGTTAAAATTGTTTGTCAAACAATGGCAAGCAATTGACATCAGTTTTTGTTCATACTTAGTGTATTGAAGGGGGGTGAAAAATTGGATTTTACTATAAGGACAGTCTACCTAATCAACATTTTCCTAGTCGTAAACTTATTTTTCAGATGAGGAAAAATGTGCTTATTCAAGCAGAGATTTCAGTCGTTACATAAGAAGGGTAATTGAGCCTTCTGTCTATCAAAGTCAACAATTTTCTGTCAAGTATATTTCCCAGATCTAAAAAGACTGGGGATGTAGAATTATTCTGGATTTATCGAATTTTATGAACAAATTTGTTTTGTTATAGGCATTTCAAAATGGAGACCTTTACCACGGGCAAACATCTAGTGTCCAAAGGGTATTATATGGCAACCATTGATTTAAAGAATGCGTATTACGCAGTGTCTATTCATGGTGATGATAGAAGATATTTGAAATTTATATTGGATGACTGAGCTGTGGCAATTCAGGACATTGCCGAATGGATTAACTTCAGCTCCTAGATTATTTACTAAATTGGTAAAACCTGTGTTAGCATTACTTAGACTCAGGGGCATGTGGTAATGGCCTATTTAGATGATATTCTGATTGTTGGAAAGACTCATAGCTGAAACTCAATCATCAGTTTCAGTTGTTAAAATCACTTTTGAACAAATGGATTTGTTATTCACCCAGATAAATCTAAATTATCACCAGTCCAAATTATTGATTATCTGGGATTTACCATTAATTCCAATCACATGTTGGTAACTTTGCCCAGGGATAAATTGAATCAGTTAATTGAGGACTGTGTTAATCTCGTTGGAGAACAACTGCCTTTGATTAGACAAGTAGCAGTTTTATTGGGAAGTTGTTGCAGCCTTTCCACTGTGCAGTATGGTCCTCTGCATTATCAACAATTACAACAATCAAAGGAACAGGCACTGAGAATACAAAGGGGCCATTTTTTTGATAGACCTATGCAGTTGTCAGCTGGGGCGATTGCTGACATACAATGGTGGATAGTACATGTTTCAAAAAATTTAAGGAAGGTTTTGGTGAATCACCGTCACTGATATTACAGACTGATATAAGTGCACTGGGTTGGGTGCAACAGATATGTCTTCTAGTTGTGGAGGCAGATGGAATGTGGAATGAGACATCGCTTCCTCAATTAAGAGGGATTAATTATTTAGAGTTGTTGGGCACCTGGTATGGGCTCAAAGCTTATTGTTCTACAAGGAGGGATCTGCATGTGCAGGTCAGATTGACAACACCACAGCAGTGGCATATGTAAAACCACATGGGTGGAGTTAAGTCACAGTCTTGTGATAGACTGGCTAACCAATTTTGGAGCTGGTATATTGACCAAAATATCTGGCTTTCAGCACTTTATTTGCCAGGAAGAGGTCACGTCAGTTTTAATGACAACATTGAATGGATGTTAAATCAGGATGTATTTAAACCAAATGATTGATCAGTATGCATTGCCAGATATTGACTTGTTTTGCATCTCGATTAAATCATCAGTTACCTAGATATGTTTCATGTAACCAGAATCCTGGGGCAGTAGCAGTGGATGCATTTTCGCTGCATTGGGGGAGGAATGTTTGTGTATGTATTTCCTCCATTCTGTCACATCAGCAGATGTTTTGCAAAAGATCAAGAGGACTCCGCTTCAGGGGTATTGGTAGTGCCAGATTGGCCTACACAAGCATGGTTTCCCGTTGTATTACAAATGGCTAGGGAAGCCTTACATGCTTATGCCCAAGAATAAAAATCTACTGGTAAATCCAGTCACTGGGGATCAAACGATCCTTTATAGGATCGTATTGATCAGTTAATTTGCAGATTTTAAGGAGGCCATACCTGGGGAGAGGACTGTCTCATCGGACTGTGGATGTTCTCACGTCGGCCTGCAGGGATAGTACACAGCAGCAATATATCACCTATATAAGGAAGTGGGAGCAATTCTGCCTACAGCAGGATATTGTATATCACACTGCAGGGGATCACGGATGTATTGGAGTTTGTCAACTCTTTATTTGACAAAAAAAATTAAGTTACAGTGCGATTAATTCAGCCAGAAGTGCTCTGTCTTCTTATTTACCTATGAATGCAGAATTGCATACAGTAGGGACAACATCCGTTAGTTTCACGATTCATGAAGGGAGTTTTTCAATTTTAATCCTCCTAAACCCAGGTATGCCGGTATTTGGAATGCGAATGAGGTTTTATGGCTCTTCGCCAGTGGCTCCGTTACAAGCCTATCAGTAGCCAAATTATCTATGAAGGTGGTCATGCTTATGGCGTTGGTTTCAGCTCAACGTGTATAAATGTTGCAAAAGCTACGGCTAGATAGAATGCATGTGTCGGCTGATGCCATTATATTTTATGTCTATGATTTGCTTAAACATAAATAAAAGAGGCATGAACCAGGATGTAAGATTGTGTTTTTCAGCATACCCCGCAGATGATCGCTTCTGTATAGTCTCACATTTATCTCGTTACATTGAGATTACTAAACCTCTGAGAGGAACAGAGTTGGCTTTTGTTATTAGTCACAAAAAACCACACGAGTAAGGTGTCGGTGCAAACGATTTCAAGGTCCTCGCGCCGCAGGATGGTCCAGTGAGCTAACTTTTCAGAGGTTTTTATCACAAGCCGATTTCAAGGCTCGGGGTGTTTGCTGATTCTGGTGTCAGTACTGTTACACTTTTCCCCTGAGTTAGAGGGTTTGTTATGATTTGTTTGTAAATAAACTGTTATTTCATTTAACAAATGTATTACGGATGCATGATTGATTGTTAACGACTTTTGAGTCAATCCAGGCAGTGTGAACGTCGGATTTGAGTCTGCGGCGTGAATTCACATTGCTTTGAAGTCTTCACGTAGTCACTCACGTGACTCCGAAGTAAAATAGTAAGATTAAACGAGAACTTACCAGTTTGAAGTTTGATCTTTATTTTATGAGGAGTCGAGTTGAGGGACTACGTGCCCTCCCGCTCCCCACCCTCATAGATCTCATCTGGTAGTTCCATTTTTTATCATCTTACCGTTATACTTCGGTCATGTTAACTGTGAATTCATTCCGCTGCTTTGAAGATTGACGCACCCAACGGCTGTACGGGCTTCTATTCACGTAGTCCCTCAACTCGACTCCTCATAAAATAAAGATCAAACTTCAAACTGGTAAGTTCTCGTTTAATCTTACTATTTTCTTTTCTGTTGATAATGAATTGCATGATCTGATGCTTTGATATCCGGTTACTGAGCAAAAAAATATTTTTCTATTCTTCACTATCCTCATCCACAAGGAATCGCAGTCTTTGTATGCAGCTCTGATTGCACGTAGCTGTTCATTCACAGACAATTTCTTCTTTCCAGAACAATATCCTTGGCTTCATGGACATTAACTCCTAGAATACAGATGAAGAATTAGGTGATAACAACAAAAATACAAATACATTTTTAATGATGCTTTCTCATTTTCTATCCAGAGATTATTTTTGAAAGACAAGCCGGCACGAAGTGCAGCTACAAGAGCTTCAACATACAACTCCAGTGACCAGATTCAATCCTGACCTCCGGTGCTGCCTATGTGGAGCTTGCATATTCTCCCTGTGACCCTCCATGTGCTCCGTTTCCTCCCACATCCCAAAGAAGTGTGAGGTGTAGGTTATATTGACCATTGCAAATTGCCTCTAGGACGTGGGGAGTGGTAGAGTGTGGGGGGAGTTGATGGAGTGAGGGGAGAACAAAATGGGATCAGTGTAAATGTGTATTTGATGGTTTAGCCACTAACTCAATGGGCCAAAGTGCTTCTTTCCATGTTATTTGACTCAGACAAAATTGTGCACAGCTGAACTCATACCAACAATCTAGTGAGAGGAACATAAATTTTATTTTTCAATCTTCCATAGCACAGCAATACGGACCAGACTTTTCACCCAAAGAAACTCCGGAACTGAGTGAGTCTGGCTTCCAGTCTATGATTGATGGGCTAAAGGTCTCCCCTTTCCTCTGCCTGTAACAACCACGTTCCAGCAGTCTACTCTGAATTCCTCATAAACATTGTCCCCTGGTGGAAAAAAGTACATGGTTTGCCACAAGATGTCACTGAATCCTCAAAAACCAAGAAGAGGGGCAAGTCGATGTGCTTGGTGGCCGGTGACCATGTAAAGGTGTTTGAAGCCATTGACATTGAGTGACTACCATGAAGTCCATTCCTACTGCTCATTTTCCAAGCGAGAGGGGGAGGATTGGAAGCAGAGTTTGGATATGAAAGGGCCGTTTTAGGAAAGCGCAGTGAATCAGATTGTTGCCCCTTTCCTTCACATGGAACAATGCATGGACTTGTTCACATGGCAATCTGTTCACCCTTCCCCCACAACTGTTACTGCCTAAACATTCACTTGCCTCAATAATACTCCACGCTATGATATGCACCAGCTACCTAATAACAACTTGCCAAGTAGTTAGTAGCTAGCCTTTATCAATTACCCCTGCACAAAATGTAACTTTCCTGGAGTAAAATCTAAATTTGAAGACCATGATCGAAGCCTTGATTGTTAACTAGCCAAAGAATGTGGATGGATACAGAAAAAAAAACATTTTAAGGATGTCACAGTTTACATTGAACTGTAGTTTTATGTTCTACGCTATCTGGAGGTATAGTTAGTTTTTATATTTGCACAGTGAGTGAGAGATGAATAAGTTGTCATACTGATAACATTTGGAAAGCCTTCAATATTTATTTTGACGTCATATTTGTGATAGGTATCTTTGCATTTCTATTGAGAATTCAAATTTTAAAACTGGTTTGATGGGTGGATATCTTCAGGTCTACTTTACTTTCACTAAGAATTTACATCCACCAGGAAATTACTGTATGCAACACGATCATTTGAACAATTAATGTATGTGTATAAAATTCCTTAATCCATTATTAAATACTTTAACTTAAGTAAGCAAAGAAATTTGCAGGCTTTGTTACTTCTACTTATAATGAGATACAACACTAAAATAATTGAAAGAAAGTTACTCCATGTACATAGCTGCAGTTGTCTCTAGATAAAGAAGACGTGATGGCAGTAAGACTTCGGGAAGCCGGACAGTATTGCAGCTGTGGCAGAACTTCAACAGAAAATTGCTGATTTAAAAATGCAGGTACCTAAAACAATTAGTTCCCCCCCCCCCTTTTGGTTGCCTGCCTGCATTTACTTGTTCGGAAGAGTTCAGTTATAGTTTCATGAATTCTGGAGATTTGCACTTAGTTTAACATCGATAGTCTTGACAAGGAAATCACTTGCTGATGTTGAAGTTTTCTCTTTAGTGGTAGTCATTATGCATCTGCAGTTGCTGAAACTAAATCAATTGATTAAACAAAATCAACGGATTATATCAGTTTCCTGTTGGTTCTGTATGCACACAATGGTATCAGGTGGTTTTACTGAACCAGTAGAGGCATGCAATGTGCTTGTGATTTCCTGTTTTCAATAATGTTTCACGTTTAGGGGGATTGCATTTTGTCAAATTAGAGAAGCACTATATTTTTTTAAAAAAACAACATGAAAAATGGTGAAAAGGAGGTCATTGTACAAAACAATCACTCCAGAGTTTGTTTTAATAGAGGGGAACAAATTAATATCATAGCAGTATTGCTGTTATATGGTTATAATAGTTAAAATGGGCATCATATTATGGAGTTGTGCTGTAGTAACACAGCAAGTCAGGCAGCACCTATGGAGGGAATGGATCGTGGTGTTTTGGGTTGGAACTCTTCTCCAGACTACTGGGGTCCCAGTCGAAAAAGTGTTTTGCTTGATTCCAGTCCCAAACCCCCCCCACCATATCCCTCGGGGGGGGGGGGGGAGGGGTGAGAATGCAATGGAGACTCCAATGAGAGATCTAAATGTATTTCTCCAGACTTCTAGTGACTAGGCAGAGCAGCCTTGAGGAAATTCCAGCTTTTATGCCAATTGCATTTTCCAATCGGATTGGTACAGTTTGGAAATGGGTCCTGTCCATGTACTGGTGCACCTTACCAGTTCCAGCCGGCTCATGGTGATTCGTTTCTTATCAAGCACTGTCTGGGTGAAGTCCATCCATCTGTCCAAAACTGGCAAAAATTTTCTAAGGCACAGGTAAATTAAGAAGAAACATAGGTGAACATTTGACCTCACAAATGTTTTTTTTATATTTGACTTTGAATTACAAAGTAACAATTTCATCGAGAAGAGTCCATTTGGACAATTACACAGGTATTGAAAAAGTTAGCCATTAATTGCATTGCTCCCATCCTTTAACAATGAACTCAATTTTCTATTTAAATATTTATCATGCCAGAGGATCAATCCACCCATTCTCTAACTTGTTTGTCTGCCTGAATTTACTGCAGTCCGCCTCAAGATTAACCTCTTGTTCACTATTTTTGTACCTGTTTATGGGGTGGAAGATTGCAACCTTCGCGTGGTCCGCCCTGTTTCGACTAATGCAATCAATTCGATGTGCACAAACGGAAGATCAAATAGAACAAGTTGTCCAACAACTTTAGGCTGTGCACGCCACACGAAGGAAGAAGAAGTACCTGTTTGCGGGGCACTGCTTTAATGAGTAAGGTGCTGACAAAAACAGCTGGGCAATGATAATGAACCGCAGCAGATTCCCCTACTGGGTGACATTGACTGATGATCCACTACGAACAAGGCAAACCAGCTGTCTTCTCAATCACTTGTATTATGAAGACCGAAAGGACTGCAGATGCTGAAATCTTGAGCAAAAAAGTGCTGGAGGAACTCAGCAGGTCAGTCAGCATCTATGGAGGAAATGGACAGACACGTCTCATGTTGGGACACTTTTTCAGACTAATGGAGTTACAATGGGGGGGAGCTGAAAAGAGAGGTGAGGATGGGAAAATGCCTGGCCTGATAATGAATACAGATAGTGTTGTGTGTGGGGGGGGGGGGGGTTGTAGATGAGTTAGTGAGGAATGCTGGCTAAATCTGAAATCAAATAATATAGGGATATCAGGAATCAATTATACCATGGTTTTATACTTTTAATACCTGATACAGTGAATTAAATATACTGTAAATAACAGTCATGTAGTGATATGCATTTTCAGCCCTTTTAATCTTCACTAATTGATAATTATATTTTGAAGATGATATGAAAATGCTCAATTTAAACACAAGAAACATAACAAGGGAAGTAAAGAACAAGATAGAAAGCTGTGATGGACTGAGAAATATTTTACCTGCAAGCAAAAATGATAACACTGGAATAGTTTAACATATCATGGACCATTTTTACCTCATCTGACTATAAAATTCTTCAAAACAACTTTCGTCGTCTTCTTCCCATTCGGGAATCCGAAACCTTCTTGGCTCTTTGATCTCTTACAACCACCCTTAACCCTTCTTCCTAAGCTAAGTATAAAGTTGAGACAATGAGTAAAGTGGCCACAGGCCTCCTGCACATACTCTGCAATGTTACGTCCAAATAATACAAAGTTTTGTTAGGTTCCAGCACTCAATCGTGCAAGACCAAGTGGTGCAACTGGCTTAGTATGGGAATTTATATATAATGTACAAGAATGATTGATTCCTGTTTTTTTATTAAGGATTTCAGTACTGGCTGACTGACCCTAGCTTTCATTCAGTCCTGTGTTCTTCGAGGTCACGTGAGTCCCATGGAGGGAGATTCAGATGGAATCAGGCAGATGTGTACACATGATCCCTATGTGTAAACTTTCACCACTTTGAGGGCATGGGTTATGGAATTACCACAATTCAGCAGAATTACTGTAATTCATGAAGGAAGTTTTTGTGAACAACCTTTAAATTAATAAATCTTTTCCTCTGTCGGTATCTCTTCTTCCATTTACAAAAGCAGGAAACCGAGACAACCAAGGAAAAATCCTTGAATCCAATTGGGTGTGTGGTTGTGCTCATTAACAACAGCAGCCTGGAAGTTAAAGGAGGTGCTATGCCCGTTTTTCAAATGGACAAAAGATAATAATGCCAATGGGATGATATGCAGTCTCAATGGAGCAGACCATGTTTTTGTGTAAATAAATGATCAACATTGAGAACTTTTTTTTTTTTCTGAGATAGGACACTGCCACTGGCTAATCTGTGAAAGGGAGGAGTGAGCCAACATCTCCAATGCAGATAGTTTTGAAATAAAACACGAACAAGCCTGTCAGCGATTTTGACTCCCGGAAATTAGAAATACACATCGAAAAATTTGGTCGCTCCCACAACTCTTGACTAAGACGCAAGGTTTCTAGCAATGAAAAGGCAGGTAGAAGGAATACCTGCAGACAAAGGAACATATCAGTCAGAATAGTCATCCAATAATCCACTGTTATCATAACAGCCAAAAAACATTTACATCCGAAGGGGAAAAGGCTGGAGGGCTCCAGATAAGATATGGAAGAACTTTAAATTCTAGTAATTGCTCTTTTTAATTTTTACAGCTGGACACTTGCATTTAGTCTGTAGGACAGATAGCATTTGTGCAAGAACAACCAGATGAAGTGGGAGAGACTTCTCATCTTTCCACACTCTTTCCCGCCAGCTTGTATTTTCACTGTCTTTGCTTTACCCAGGTTTCCAACACTTGCAATGTTTCCTTATATTCATTCTCCCATCTAATTGGGCCGATCTCTCCAGGCTCCATCACATTGCACCAATATTGCAACCATGATCTTAGCTTGCCTACAACCTACACTCCAGGAATCCCTTCCTTAAACACCCTACCTCTTCCTCTCAAAACACCCACTCGACCAAATGTTTGATTTTAATACTTCCTGCGTCCAGTGTCAAGCCTACATGATAACACTTATATGAAGCATGTAGGATCTTTTTAACGGGGGGGGGGGAGGCCTTTTATAAATTTGTAAGTCTGGGAAAAAAATCCAAAGGCACAACACCGTGGTATAGACATCAGATGGATACCAAGTAATGGATGGAGATATGAGAGGAACAACTAAGTAATATGGATGAATTTAAGAAGAATAGAGTGTACTGGAAGGATAACAGAACACGAGCTTGGACATGAAGGAAAGGTGTGAGGAGTAAACAGTGGAGTATACAGGTCTGAGGTCAGTTGTTGAGAAAGAGAGGTGCAGGCAGATGCAATTGATGAAGATTGTTCACCACAGGATGCGTAATATTTAATTCTGGGCGCGGATATCAATATGCAATGTTAAATCAGAAATAACATTACCATGTATGGGTGATTTGATGAGGTAATATTAGCTACAATGAGCAGAGTTGTGTATTAACTGTACATCAAAAAAATATGGGAGAAGGGTGGGTAGCGAAATGAAGCAGGTATATAATCACTTTTTATCTTTTTCTGTTTTTGTCTTTTATTTATTATGTATTTTTCTAATTTCTGTTACTTATTCACTCTTCTACTACACATATTTGGGTATTCTAGGGGTTCTATTATCTTACACCATTCACTTCTCTTTCATTTCTCTCTCTCTTGCTTTTTTCTCTCTTTTCTATTTCAATTTTAGCTAAAAATTAAAATTGAATGTTTTACAATAAATGTAATATGTCATATTTCGCGGTTTTATACTTTTGTACACTGCTATAAAAAACAAATTAAAAAAAAAGAAAAAAGAAAAATTATTATTTATTTTAATGTGGAGGACATATCATAAGAATTTGAATTGTTTCTCCTAACCATTATGCAAACCATGATATTACATTAAGGACAACCATGGTGTACTTATCAATTAGTTAATTTTGTGATAATAATGGATTTTCTGATATCGTTTCTGAAGTTTATTGAGAAGATGGAATCATCTCCCGCTGTTTCATCTTCACCAGGAAATTTAGATAGTTCTGATATTTTACAACATGACTCCATGGATCACCCTGTCTTTCTCAGTTACATCATAGTCTTATTTACAGACAAAGTAGGTCAATGTCCATGTTAGAAGATTCTCTGCAGCCATTAATAGACCAGCCATGGTTAGCACACTCACTGGGTGAGCAGGGTTGTAACTAGCAGCCATAAACTGAGAAGGAAAAACACAGGAAGGAATTTGCTCCCTTGTCCATCAGGTTTCCATCTAGTTACAGCATAAATAAATGTGAAATAACGAAAGCCAACAAAATAGGTAGCCATGAATCTGAGACTATATAATAGTTTGGCAAACCATCCACTGTTGTACCACAATGATCTATTAAGATAGTAAGCCCCAAAAGCCTCGTTATATAAAGCACTGGAAAGAGACATCCTATGTATGAGGTGCAATAATGTTTCATCAATCAGACAGTCCACCACAAAGTCAGCATTAAAGTCATTTGAATTAGAATTATGAATTAAATACTTCCCAAGAAACCATTTTTCTTAGTTAGTACAGTAGAATATTAACAGTTACCAATTGCCCCACGGTTAGCATCGGCTTCACAGGTTTGGGTATCTGATTGTCAGACACAAGGTTAGATCTGAACATGCTTGCAGCAAAGATGTAGCTTCTTCCTTCATGGTTCCCCTGGTGCGCGCTATTTGCTTGTGTGCAACTGGAAATAGCTCATCGCCATAACATTTCCGAAATTCCCTGCGACAATAAGGCG
>CM069134.1:99403318-99635845 GCA_035221665.1 Okamejei kenojei
TGCTGGCACTGGCCCCCGTGTGATGAGAAAATCTTTTTCACACTGAGGTGGTGAATCTGTGGTCATTCTCTGACACAGAAGGTGTTGAGGCCAGTTGTTGGCCATATTTCAAGAAGGGAGTTGGATGTGGCCCTTGTGGCTGTAGGGTTCAGGGGGGTTATGGAGAGAAGGCTAGGTAAGGGATACTGAGTTGGATGATCAACTCCATGATCATATTGACTGGCGGTGCAGGCGCGAAGGGAGAATGGCCTTATTCCCTGCTCTTATTTCTAGTGTCCGTGTTGAAAGGTTACTGGAATGCAAGAAGCGTACACCAACATTGCAGAATACATTGATCAATAAGTCATAAGGAGGTTCATAACTGAGTTAATATTGAGTGCTCGAACTTCACGGTCTTGATATGGTTTGCGGGGCTGTACTCCTGAATGATGCAGAGAGGATAAGAGGTCAGATAAAATGTAATTAATAAGCAGAGTCCTGGAAGGGGGAGATGACAAAAATATTAACAGATACTGGAGGTTCTTCGCACAACATACTACCATGAGGACATGCTTACAAAATTGCTTCTCTAAATATGATGTGTTTCTGGATAATAAGCTGTGATTATGTTTCCCCAGGAACATCGGTTTTAATGCAGGTTTGAAGGGCACTGTTTGTATTGATGTGTAACATTATCTTCACTGTTTATCAAGGGGACAAAAGCCTAAGCTTCATGTTACAGATAAAAAAATAATCACCCACTACATTGATTCTAAACCCATACAATATGCAGCCCAGTAAGTGGATTGTGGCAATGGCAGCCAATTGAGGAAAATGAGTTACAGGGTGTGTTTATGCTCTAAAACAGTGGGGTTTTACTCTGTAGGACTTCATTACAGCACAAAAACAGGCTCTTTGTCCCAAATACATCACATGTGGACAAGAAGCCTACCTGAGCGAGCTCTTACTTACCTGAATTGGGAATATCCCTCTAAACCTTTCCTATCCATGGCGTCTAAATGTCATTTAAAAACTTGGTATAATTGTAGCCCTAGGAAGGTTTAATCTACTGGAATGTCATTAGCACGTTATTATTTAACTTAGTTGCTGGAATTGTGAAAACCAAATGTTACTTTAGCAAAGGGATCTGAAAAGACCATACTGGTCAAGCAGGCAGAGTCCTCTCGACTGCATGATACATGTGGCTTTCTTAGCTGAACTCATGATCATCCTGTTCAATTTACAAGGAAATTCCAAAGATAGCTGTTAAATATTTGTATATGATTGCGAACTTTATTAGTTAATAATCTGTTATTTACATTACTAAGTATAGAGGTGAAAATTAAATAGGTTAATTTACACAAAAAACAGTGGAAAATATTTTATTTTCATTCCCTTTATTTGGTTATTTAATTTAAAAGTGTTTGTGTCTTAAATATTCCAAGTCTTTTAAAGGAAGTAATCTTGCAAAGGTTTTTCTCTCTTAGTGTTTCGTTTCTGGTAGCTTTAATTTTTTTTTTAATGGAAATATTATTCACTTTGCCAATAATTTGTGGTTCGATATCCGCTTTTCAACACCATTTCCGGTCCCTGAAACAAGCCTTGAATTTGAGAGATAAAACATTCATGAACAAGGCAAGGTGCTGTTCAATTGATCAGATATGCTTCAGTTTGTACAGAATTTTCATCTATCTTTAACACTCTCTGAGCTCTCTTAAAATCTTAACATCCACTACTTCCATTGTTTCCAACATTTCTGTATTATTTCAAATTTCCAGCATCTGACCTTGTTTTCATTTTCCTTTTAGATTTATTCTTCTCCCTCGACCAATCCATTTAGCTTCTCATTGATTTTCATTTTGTCTCATTGGGCACTCATCACCGCTCATTTAAATCTGTTGCCACCCTCCTTTGTGGACACAGCTTAACATTTTGACTTGTCTTTTTACCTGTTTGAACACCAATTACTGGAGCCTTATATTGGCCACAGCATAGTCATTTCCCCCCCCCCCCCCTTTAAAAATTTTTTTGTCAGCTGTACGGGGGGGGGAGCACAGGGGGGAACAGGATCTTTGGCCCCAATCGGTCTATGCAATTTATGCCAGCACCGACCATTCAATGTGATCATGGCTGATCATCCCGATCAGTACCCATTCCTGCCTTCTCCCCATATCCCTGAATATTTTTAAGTGCCCTATCTAGCTCTCTCTTGTAAGAGCATCAGAGAAACCTGGCTCCGCACGCCCTAATGAGGCAGAGAATTCCACAGACTCACCACTCTCTGTGAGAAAAAGCGTTTCCTCGTCTCCGTTTCTAAATGGCGTACTCCTTATTCTTAAACTGTGGCCCCTGGTTCTGGAGTCCCAAACATCGGGAAACATGTTTCCTGCTCTAGCGTGTCCAAACCTGTGAACAATCTTCCAAGCCCTTAAACAATCTTTCCAAGCCTTAAAAATTACGAACAATAATCCTAGCAGTCTATGCCTTGTCTATACTTAATTGTCGGTCAGATGCTCTTAAACGCAGTACAATATTTGATTCCACCACCTCCTCTGGTAGCATTTACTGAACCACAATCTGTGTAAAAAATCCACGAACCCCTTAAAAACTCTTTTCTCTCACTTTAAACCTATGCTTTTTTTTTGTTTTTGATGCCACAAGAGCATGGGAATTTTTTTTTGACTATCTACCCAATCTCTTATAATCATATGTACTTCCATCAGGTCGCCACTTCTTACAGTGTGGTGACCAGGAAATCCCCACAATGCTTCAAACGTGACCAACCAGACTTTTGTAAAGTTGTAACCATAACATCCTAGTTTTCATATTCTAAGATCTGACCTAAGAAGGCAAGCATGCCATTGTGCCTTCTTCAACATTTTACCGGTCCGATGACTTCACTGAAACTATGTGACTTGGACCCCTCTGTTACCAACACCCCATTAGTGGCATATCATTTACTCTACACCTATTTGAATTCCCAAATTCTTCACCCTGCATTGTCAGGATTAAATCTTTATTCTGCCAATGCTCTGACCCAACTTTTCATTGATCTTTCTCCTGCTGATGCCTTAGATAACCTTCCTCACTTTCCACCAATGTTTGTGTCATCCACAAACCTACTAATCAGTATCTCTGCATTCACATCCAAAAGATTAGTATTTATCACAAACAATTCTAACACCAATCCCTGTGGCAAACCACTGGCCATAGACATTCAATCAGAAATAAATTCCTTCCACTGCTATGCCTCTGCTTCCTATCACCAACCAATTTGTAGATCAAAATAGCCAGTTTACTTTGGATCCCATCTGCCTTAACCTTCTGGACAAATCAATCAAATGGGACCTTGTCAAATGTCTTAAAGTCCACACAGACAACATCCCAAAACCCAGCGTTCATCAAAATTCTTTGTTACACCCTCAAAAGAGAATCAAAATTAATGAATCAAGATTTCATACCGCAGAAAGCCTTGCTGATTATCCATGATCAGTCTTTGCCCTTTCAAATGTACATAATCCTGCCCCTTAAGATTTTTTCCAGTAACACCACTAGCACTGACACTTAGCATTAGTGACAGAACCAAATGCTTGGGCTCCATTCTGCAGAAAGACCATTTCAATTACGATTGTGTTTGTTCAAGATAATTTCATTCAAGTTTGCAAGCATGTAGATTTCAATGAAAGGAAAAAAGACATTGAATTTACTGTTCATTATCACTATTTGATTAGGATTGGCTTAAAGGTTTCACTGCTGTGTGTCCCAGGGGTGGGACAATTAGAATTGATTTTCTCTCACTCTCTTCAGACTAATTCTAAATGAACAGACTATACAGAATGCGTTCCATCAAACCAGGCCTTGCTCAATTATTGGTTCAAGGTCGTGCAAATGGCATGGTGCATGTTGAGCACAAGCCTGATCTTGCATAAACCTTTGGAGTGAAAACCAGTCGCTACTCAAGGTTTGACAAGGACCTCCTAGCCATTCAGACTTGCGCTTGTGGCCAGAAAACAGCAGCCATCGAACCAGGCCAGCACTAATTCTGTTTAATGCAAATCCAAAGCCAGGATCCCTCTGTGAAATACAGACAGGGAGGGCTGCACTCCAGGTCTAAGGCCAACATCTCCAGCATCAATATTTAGCATGCAAACAAAAGCTGCATAGCCTGTAGTTAAACTGGAGACCGGGCTTTAATGCTTCGTTCACACCCAGAATGTCTGCACCTCCATGTGGAATACGGAAGCATGGCACTAACACAGGCTGGAAGAAGGAATCATTGGCGCAGTCCACACTTTAAAAATATCATGCCTTTGTTATAACCACAGTTTAATATAATACAGATAAGAAAATGGAATGACCTGTAACAACATAGATCAGCATCAACACTCACCTTTATAAAGATGTAAGGGGTTGGAGAAAGCTGATGGTCAGTGCGTGGTGCTGGAATTTCTGCTTCAAATCCACTGGGTAAGTTTGCCAACATAGCATCCACATGTCTCGAATCAAACCCAACCAAAGGTAAAAATCCACTTTTGCCTGTACGGTCCTGCCCGTAACATGTTGCCTGGCAACTTAAAATAATATTAGTTTTTTTTAATTACTTTGACAGCTGTTGTTATTATTTCTAATTAAAATCGATCAGATCATGCTAACCACAGACAATAAATGCCCTCAGGGTTGGGTAATTTGGATTTCCTTTAAATATTTTCTTTTCACCTTAAACCTTTCCATTCTAGTTTTAGACTCCTCTATGCTTGGGAAAGTACTGAGATTACTTACCATTAATCATTTTATAAACCACTATCAGTTCATCCTCAGCCCTCCTATGCTCATTTGTGAACAATCCTACCACATGCATGGTTCAACATTTAATCTTGTCCCAGGTCTATGGCAACTTGCTGTCTTATTTTCATTGTGATTTTCCATTGGAATTCCTGATGGACATGGATCTGGGATACAATGCAGCTTGCAATATGAAACAGATAAGTAAATCTGCTCTAAGATACCATAGGGATCTTGGCTTAAAATTGTTTTTCATAAATTACAAAGAAAAAATGCTAGAAATACTAGAGAACAGTCCTACCTCATTAAAGACCCTCGGACTCTGTTTAATCTGACTTCACTGGACTTAATCTTGCACTAAACATTATTCAATTGTAATCGTAATGTATTTCAGCTGACTGGTTAGCAGGTGACAAAAGCTTTTCACTGTACCTCGGTACTCATGACAATAAACTAAACTGAACTGAGATGGTGCAGAATACAGGCACTAATAGCAATCAGATGTGGCTACATGGCCACAATTCCTCCTACAAAATAGAGTAGAAATTACAAAGCCTCTTCAACAAAAGGCTCTTGATTTAAGTCAACAGAAATCGTTTAAACCAAGATTGACTGACGTTTGAGAGTAAAATCAGATATGACGCTAATAGGGAGATTGGCCATGAACTACTACATTGGTGGTGGGACCAGTTCAAGGGGCAGAATGGCCCTCTTCCTATCTCCTATGAGCCCCGGCCCACCTTTGACTGCCACAAAACTTCCCAGGTGGTGGTCAGCCATCTTCCAATAATGAGCAGCAAATTATTAGCAAGCTTTTGTCTTCTAGCATAAGTACACTTCCAAATGAAATGGCCATGGCTATTTTATAGATTGTTGGCCTGACTCATCCCACCCGCTATGTGAGATGTTCATCTACACTAATCTCATCTGTCTGCATTTGGTCCAGATATCCCTTTATTCCATTCCTATCCATGTACTTGTCCAATGCTTTTTAACCACCTTGTAGATCTCTTCTGGCAACTTGTGCTACACACCTGCCCCCCTCTGTGTGAAAGACATGCCATTTGGATTTCCTTTAAATATTTCTCTTTTCCCTTTAAACCTGTGTTCTCTAGTTTTAGACCTCTATGCTTGGGAAAGTACTGAGACTACTTACTGTTAATAATTTTATAAACCACTATCAGTTCATCCCTCAGCCTCCATTGCTCATTTGAGAACAAATCCTAACCTATCCAATCTTACCTAAAATGAAAGCTCCTTGAGTCTCTTCTGCACTTTTTCTAGCACTATCACTTTCTTTCTCTAGTGTAGGGGACTAGAACTGCACACAATATTTCAATTATGGCCCAAACGATATCTGGAACAGCTGCAATATGACTTCCCAATTATAATGTGTAGGAAGGAACATGTGTAGGAAGTGGTATGACCATTGAAATCTCCAACTTCAAGTAACCCTTGCTTTCCCTCTCTCTCCATTTGACCAATCTTACTGTCTCTGACTACATTTTATCTCTGTTTGCTTTGTTTTTATCTTCTCCCAGCTAACAATGATCTATTCTACATTCTCTGTGATTTCCATTCCCTTTTTCACACCTTACATTTTTCTTAATTTATGTACTCCTCTGTTCTCCTCTGACATCAGTCTGAAATTGAGTCTTGACCCGAAACGTCACCCATTCCTTCTATGCAGAGATGCTATCTGTCCCACTGAGTTTACTCCAGCGTTTTGTGTCTAATCAATACCCCTACCTATTAAGGCAACTAAGTCTCCTTCACGACCTGACCCAACTGCATTTTCAGGGAGCTATGAACTTGCACTCCAAATCCTTCTGTACATCATGCTTCTAAGGTCACAGGACATTTATTGGATATATCCTGACAGAATTAGATGACCTAAACTACATTACCTCACACACTTGGCTAGATTGAATTTCACCTGCCACTATTCTGCCCAACCTTCCATCTGATCTCTGTCCTTCTTTATCCTTGGACATCAATCCTCACTCTCTACAACCCCACCGATCATCATGTCATCAGCAAACTTACTTATCAGACCACAGACATCCCAACACCAAGCATTGTAGTGCATCACGGAATACAGACTTTTAGTCAGAAAGTCACTCCCCACTATCACTGTCTGTCACCTATCACCAAGCCAATCCTGGATACGGTTTGTCATAACACCTTGGATCCTGGGTGCCCCATCTCCTGCTCAGCCATCATGAGGGACCTTGTCGAAAGTCTTGCTAAAGTCACAGATATATATCACAATTACCACCTTATCATTATAAACTGCCTTAGTAACCTCAAAATTTCCAGTCAGATATATGAGACTAGTTTTTCCATGCACAAAACCTTGCTGTATCATTGGAAATATCTTAAATAGAAGTTATGTGCAACTGGCAAGGAATAAAATGAACCTCCTAAAATTCGATATTTGAGACGTGAGAACAAAATAAAATTATATACTTTCAGAAAGAATGTCTTAATTTTTCCACAGTCCTTTCCTTTCTCGTTTGTTTTCTCGGAAAATAGGATGTCTTTAGCCGGAATCCGTGCATATGCAATTCTCTTGTTACTGCTGAGCATCCAAATAAACACGTCCGGAATTGTATGCTGTGGCTGAAAATATTTTTAAAAAGATGTTAAAAAGATATTTAAAAACCTGGCTCAATTTTTAAATGTTCCTGCTGTGATTTTCTCAGTATCTATGGTGCTGCAAATACCTATTAATACAAGTTTGTCTTTTGTATTTCGATCTATTTATAGCTCAAAATTTTCCTTCTATTGGCTATTTTTGGACTGCATACTCGCTGAATCAGAGAGAAGAGTGGAACGTGTTGCTATGGATACCTAAATGGCCCCCAGCATTGACCTTGACACAAATTACAAGGACTGAAGTCCCAATTCAAACCAGCAGGGTTCCTTATTATTAATGGAAGTTGGCACAGCTTAGAGCAAAACCTGATGGTTTTAGTGCAAATCCCTGGTCTCTCAGTACAAAGATAGCATTTTCAAGCTGCATTCCTCAATATAATGATTGTCTCGGCCATTGTGTGTTGTCACCCCTGTGATGAAAATGATGAAAATGTACTTTCCCAAGTGATGTAATTGTACTGCAGTCAAGTTTTGATTTGTTATGTCGTCATCAGTGACCATGATTATGTGTTAGACTGCAATAGTCTAGGAATGTTTGATTTATCAAACTTAGATCCTTTTTAAAATTTTTTTTTTTAAATAATATTTTTATTAGAAGTAATCCATCGTAACAACGGTATAACAACTTTTCAAATACACAGCCAACTTATTTCAATAAGTATACGGATATTACAAATAATTCTTATAACCTTCTATTTTTTAGAAAATAGAAAAAAGAAAAGATTAGATTTTAATCAATAAGAATAGTGATTAAATAATAATTTTGATTATATAGAGAAAGAGAAAAGAAAGAGAAAAAAAAATTGTTATATATATTCAATTAAAACAAAGTGTTATATATATATATAAAAAAAGATTATAATATACATCTTAATAGTGAATAATACAATTTCAAATAACGATATTAATAGAGACATGTATACAATTTTTTTTTTAAAGGAATTATTTTCATCTAATCTTGCCGGGTACCCATTGAGTTGTGATGCCAAGAACAGCTACCCCTTCAAATATTCTGTATATGGAGACCATATCTGTTCAAAGAGTTCGTATTTGTCCATTAGGACAAATCTGATTCTTTCCAAATGCAACGTCTCCAACATTTCCACTGTCCACATTTTAATTGTGGGGGATAATGTTCCCTTCCAAAATTTCAATATTAATTTTTTCCCTATTATCAAACAGTAATCCAAGACATTTCTTTGGTTTACTGTTAATATTAAATTTGAATCCAGAACTCCTAATATTATTAATTTTGTATCTGGGACCAGTTTAATTTTAAGAACTTCAGAGATAACTCTAAAGATTTCTATCCAATAATAATTGAGTTTTATACAAAACTATGCGTTAAATTAGCTTCCAAGTTCTGACATTTATCACAAATAGGAGAAATGTTAGGATAAATTCTATTTAATTTCGTTTTTTAATAATGTAATCTGTGTAATACCTTAAATTGTATCAATCTATGTCTAGCATTTAATGAGCAACGATGTATACGTTGTAGGCTCTCTTCCCAAGTTTCCTTCGTTATAGATAAACCTATTTCATTTTCCCATGTTTGTCGATATATTTCCGAAGTTGGGATTTCCCTATCCAAGATAGTATTGTATATATACGCTATTAATTTTTCTGTATTTGGGTGTTTATTAAACAATTCATCTAATAATCTTGGTTTTCTATTTTTATAGTTTTGCGTATTTGATTTAATATAGTTTCTAATTTGTAAATACCTAAATATGTTATTTGACTGTAATCCATAGATATCCTGTAACTCTTGAAATGAAAGAAATGTTCCTTTCTTGTAAAGGTGTTCTATCCTTTTAATTCCTAAATCATTCCAGTGTCTAAACCCCTTGTCCAATACAGAGGGCTTAAACAAAGGATTATTCATAATTGACAAAGTGACAAATTATCCATATGTAGGGTCTTAACTATTTGTTTCCAAATACGTCTATTGCTATGAATTATAGGGTTATCACCATACGTTTTTTTTTTGTACTTCCCTTGGTGCAAAAAGAATCGAACCTACATCAAAAGGCAAACAGTCTTCCTTTTCCATCTTTAGCCAGCTTGGCTCATAATCTAAATTTACCAACCAAAAATTCATATTCTTAATCTGAACTGCCCAGAAATAATATAAGAAATTTGGTAGTGCTAGTCCACCATTTATTTTAGATTTACATAGAAGTTTTTTACTTATTCGATGATTTTTATAGTCCCAAATAAAACTATTAACCAAAGTACCTTTTTTTTTTTAAATCATTTTAGGGAGACATAAAGGAATGGCTTGAAATAAATATAACAATTGTGGCAAAAAAATCATTTTTATAGCATTTATTCTACCGATCATGGAAATAAGTAGTGTTTTCCAATCTAAAATATTTGTTTATAGTTTATTTAACAATTGAGGGTAATTATATTTAAATAGACAGTTATAGGATTTAGATACATTAATTCCTAGATTTTTAAATTTGGCCGTGACTATTTTAAGTGGGAATTGTTCTAATATATTATATTACAGTTATAGCATAATTTCACTTTTATTCCAGTTAATTCTATACCCAGAAAATGTGCCAAACTTAGTTATAACATTAAGTAGATTGGGGAATTACTAATCTCCGATTTTGTGATATAAATTAAGATGTCATCTGCGTATAGAGATATTTTATTCGTTGTAGTTTTGGTATTATATCCATATATTTCTGGTTCTGATCTAATCATTTCGGCTAATGGTTCTATTAACCAGAGGAAATAGTAATGGTGATAACGGGCATCCTTGTCTTACAACCCCTAAAGAGATTACATTTTGCTGATAACATTTGATTTGTTAATATTCTTGCAGTTGGATTTGAGTATATGATTTTTACCCATTTGGAAAATCTATCCCCCAGTTGAAATTTCTGCATTATTTTAAATAAATATGGCCATACAACCTGGTCAAATGCTTTTTCAGCATCTAAGGATATGACAGCTAGTTCAATATCATTCACTCTTTTTGAGTATTTGATATTGAATAGACGTCTCAGATTATAAGATGAATAGCATTTTGGGATAAAACCTGTTTGGTCATGATGTATTAAGTTATTAATCACTAAACTTAGCCTCCGAGATAAAATTTTGGTTAGTATTTTTTGATCAGTGTTTAAAAGAGCTATTGCTCTGTATGACTCAGGGTCTTCCAAATCTTTATCAGCTTTAGGGATAAGTGTAATTGTAGATTAATTTAATGATTCTGGTAACTTTACTTGGTCATAAGCATATTTATATATTATATGTAAACGTGGAGAGATCAGATCATAAAACTTCTTATAAAATTCAACACTTAAGCCATCAGGGCCTGCCGCTTTTCCGTTATTTAATGATCCAATTGATTCTTCAATATCTTTTGCTGATATATCAGCATTTAACAAGTCTCTACCTTCATGATCCAAACTATTAATATGACATTCTTGTAGGAATGTTTCCATTCCATCTGATTGTCCTGCTAGTTTAGATGAGTAAAGATTTTGATAATATTGTAAAAATGTATCATTGATATCTTTTGGTAAAGTCAATATTTCTCCTTGTTCAGATCTAATTTTAGGTATCATTTTCTCCTCATCTAATTTTCTAAGCTGGCGTGCCAGTAATTTTTGTGGTTGATCCCCAAATTCAAAGTGTACTTGTTTAGTCTGTTGAAAAAGTTTAATAATCTGATTTGAATATATTTTATTTAGCTTATATTTTAATGATGCAATTTTATTACTTAGCCCCTTTGAAGGGGATATTGCATTTACAATATCTAATTGTTTTATTTCATTTTCCAACTTTTGTTGAGTCTTTCGATTTTCCTTATTAAAGTATGCGTGTGCTGATATTATCGCACAATGCATAAATGCTTTAAATGTATCCCAAAGCAGTGATGGTGAAATTCCAGGTTTGTCATTAGTTTCAAAAAATAATTTCTGTTTTACCAAGTAATCATAACAAGCCTTATCATTTAATATTTGGGGGTTGAGTCTCCAGTTAGAGGTTTTAATAGTTATGTCTTTTAATTTTATCTTAAATGTTAATGGAGCATGATCCGAGATATTAATATTATGATATTTTGAGTCATACGTAAATGGGATTAGTTTTGAATCTATTAAAAAATAGTCTATCCTTGAATACGTTCCGAATACAGGGGTAAAAAATGAATATTCTCGACCAGATGGGTTATCTGTTCTCCAGATATCCTTAACGTTTGCTGTGTTAATAAAATAATTTATAAGTGTACTTGACTTAGAAGTGGTTTTCCTTTTCGTTGATGATCTATCTAAATAATTATCTAAGGTACAATTAAAATCACCTCCAATTATTAGATTACGTTGAGTGGCTATAGGGATATTGTTAAATATTTTCTTGAAGAATAATGGGTTATCAAAATTAGGACCATATATATTCATAAGGATTACTTTTTTAGAATGTAATTCACCTGTAATTATTATATATCTACCCTCAACATCTTCTATTATTGAGCTTTGTTTAAAAGGTATACCTTTACGAATAATTATTGCTACCCCTCTAGGCTTATGTGTAAATGAAGAGTGATATACTTTGGAAATCAATTTTGCTGTTAATCTATACTGCGCGTCTTTTTTAAGGTGTGTCTCTTGGAGAAAAATAATATCAGATTTCAATCTATTTAATTGAGCTAAAACCTTACCTCTTTTAATTGGTTCGTTAATTCCCTTAACATTCCAACTACAGAAGGTGATTCCATCACCCCCAATCCTAGTATTTATGTCATACGTTATTATTAAGGTGGTTTATAATGGAGTAGATGTCTCAGCTCATCTAACCCAATCCTATACCCAAACCTCAGATCGATGAAATTTAATATCTGTGTCATTGTCTTATACATACGTCTCTTTAAACTAACTATATAATACCAATCATACTTAAATCTATATAATATATAATATGAAATAAAATACATAATATAAAAGTAATAATAAAAAATGTGAGTAAGTAAGTGATGTTAGTAAAGTGTAAGGGGAAAAAAAGTGACTACAACTATAATTAGTGCAGTTAGTATTAGTGTAAGCCACACTAGCATAGCTATTAATCTACGGACTTCCGTGAAAAAAAAAAGATGTTAATAATTCCAGCTCCGTTTTTGCCTTAAGGGCTATATATGTTGGGTCCTAGATCCTTAGATCCTTTAAGTGTAAAAATAACTTCATATGTATAGCTGTCAGACTTTGGGAGAAAATAAACTATTCTCTTGAGTAAATACTAAAAGAGGAAAAAAAATACAGAACTACAGGGAGAGGGTGTGTAAAGGGCCTCCCAGCGGTGACCTAATTCGCGAGTTTAGAAGAGTTTGCCCTTGACTCATACTCGCAGCATGGTCGACACGAGGTCCTAGGAAGTCTTTGTAACTCTCCTTCATGCTCGAGAGTGGTCCCTGCGTACTCGAGGCCTCAGTTTGGTAGTGGCTTTTTTTAGCATGTTGAAAATTGTTCACGATTAAAAAAAGGTCGCCATTGACAAAAAATCGTTTTGTTTTTTTAACTCGTAGGTTTAGTCGAAGTAGGTCGGCATGTTATTCATAGGTAATCGAAGGCAATCAAAGGTAATCGAGGGTAGGCTTTGGAAGGGGTGCAGAAGAGGATTACCATGCTGCTGCCTGGATAAGATTTAGGCTTAAAGAATAGAATGGGATATATTGGATTGGGTTTTTTTCTGAAGCTTTGGAGGTTGAGCAGAGACCTGATGGAAGTTTATAAAATGATAAGGGGCATAGATAGGGTAGACAGTCAGAACCTTTTTTCCCAGGGTGGAAATGTCAAATACTAGACCAGGGGTCAGCAAGCTTGCATAGGGGCCAGGACACATGTCTGTGAGCGGATGGCGGGCCACATCTATCACGTGTGCACATGGATCCCGCCCCCATCCCGCCCCGGATGGCAGGCATCAAATCACGTGTTCACAGAAGGTAGACAAAAATGCTGGAGAAACCCAGCGGGTGAGGCAGCCATATGCAATCCTTGCATGTCCCACCCACTGAGTTTCTCCGGCATTTTTGTCCACCTTCGATTTCTCCAGCATCTGCAGTTCTTTTGCAAACGTGCTCACAGAAGATGCGCGCCCGTGGCGGCGTCTTTGCGCAGGATGCGGTACAGCCAGAGCTCAGCGCTTGGCTGCGCTCGGCGGGCCAGATGATTACCAGGGAAAAAATCTGCCTGCGTGCCGGATGATTTCAGGTTATGGGTCGCATTTGGCCCGGGGATCGTAGGTTGCCGACCCCTGTACTAGAGGCATAGATACAGGGGAAAGGGGATAAGTTTCACGTTTAGATAGGGAAAGAGGGAAAAGACTTCACGTTAAGACTTGTTTCTTCATGAGTCCAAAGGTCACAGACAAAAGACATATGAAGAACCCTGAAGGAAAATCGAAAAGCTATGTCTCTTTGATTTTCCATTATATTTTGTTTTCTGCTGATAATGAATTGCATGATCTGATGCTTTGATATCCGGTTCCTGAGCAAGAAAATATTTTTCTATTCTTCACTATACCTCATCCACAAGGAATCGCAGTCTTTGTATGCAGCTCTGGATTGCACGTAGCTGTTCATTCACAGACAATTTCTTCTTTCCCAGAACAATATCCTTGGCTTCATGGGACATTAACTCCTAGAATACAGATGAAGAATTAGGTGATAACAACAAAAATACAAATACATTTTTAATGTTGCTTTTTCATTTTCTATCCAGAGATTATTTTGAAAGACAAGCCAGCACGGAAGTGCAGCTACAAGAGCTTCAACGTACAACTCCAGTGACCAGATTCAATCCTGACCTCCGGTGCTGCCTATGTGGAGCTTGCATATTCTCCCTGTGACCCTCCATGTGCTCCGGTTTCCTCCCACATCCCAAAGAAGTGTGAGGTGGTAGGTTATATTGACCATTACAAATTGCCTCTAGGACGTGGAGGAGTCGTAGAGTGTGGGGACAGTTGATGGGAGTGAGGGGAGAACAAAATGGGATCAGTGTAAATGTGTATTTGATGGTTAGCACTAACTCAATGGGCCAAAGTGCTTCTTTCCATGTTATTTGACTCAGACAAAATTGTGCACAGCTGAACTCATACCAACAATCTAGTGAGAGGAACATAAATTTTATTTTTCAATCTTCCATAGCACAGCAATACGGACCAGACTTCACCCAAAGAACTCCGGAACTGAGTGAGTCTGGCTTCCAGTTTTGATTGATGGGCTAAAGGTCTCCCCTTTCCTCTGCCTGTAACAACCAAGTTCCAGCAGTCTACTCTGAATTCCTCATAAACATTGTCCCCTGGTGGAAAAAGTACATGGTTTGCCACAAGATGTCACTGATCCTCAAAAACCAAGAGGAGGGGCAAGTCGATGGGTTTGGTGGCCGGTGGACCATGTAAAGGTGTTTGAAGCCATTGACATTGAGTGACTACCATGAAGTCCATTCCTACTGCTCATTTTCCAAGCGAGAGGGGGAGGATTGGAAGCAGAGTTGGATATGAAAGGGCCGTTTTAGGAAAGTGCAGTGAATCAGATTGTTGCCCCTTTCCTTCACATGGAACATGCATGGACTTGTTCACATGGCAATCTGTTCACCCTGCCCCCACAACTGTTACTGCCTAAACATTCACTTGCCTCAATGATACTCCACGCTAGTGATATGCACCAGCTACCTAATAACAACTTGCCAAGTAGTTAGTAGCTAGCCTTTATCAATTACCCCTGGCACAAAATGTAACTTTCCCTGGAGTAAAATCTAAATTTGAAGACCATGATCGAAGCCTTGATTGTTAAATGCCAAAGAATGTGGATGGATACAGAAAAAAAAAACATTTTAAGGATGTCACAGTTTACATTGAACTGTAGTTTTATGTTCTACGCTATCTGGAGGTATAGTTATTTTTTATATTTGCACAGTGAGTGAGAGATGATAAGTTGTCATACTGATAACATTTGGAAAGCCTTCATATTTATTTTGACGTCATATTTGTGATAGGTATCTTTGCATTTCTTATTGAGAATTCAAATTTAAAACTGGTTTGATGGGTGGATATCTTCAGGTCTACTTTACTTTCACTAAGAATTTACATCCACCAGGAAATTACTGTATGCAACACGATCATTTGAACAATTAATGTATGTGTATAAAATTCCTTAATCCATTATTAAATACTTTAACTTAAGTAAGCAAAGAAATTTGCAGGCTTTGTTACTTCTACTTATAATGAGATACAACACTAAAATAATTGAGAAAGTTACTCCATGTACATAGCTGCAGTTGTCTCTAGATAAAGAAGACGTGATGGCAGTAAGACTTCGGGAAGCGGACAGTATTGCAGCTGTGGCAGAACTTCAACAGAAAATTGCTGATTTAAAAATGCAGGTACCTAAAACAATTAGTTCCCCCCCCCCCCCCTTTTGGTTGCCTGCCTGCATTTTACTTGTTCGGAAGAGTTCAGTTATAGTTTCATGAATTCTGGAGATTTGCACTTAGTTTAACATCGATAGTCTTGACAAGGAAATCACTTGCTGATGTTGGAGTTTTCTTTAGTGGATAGTCATTATGCATCTGCAGTTGCTGAAACTAAATCAATTGATTAAACAAAATCAACGGATTATATCAGTTTCCTGTTGGTCCTGTATGCACACAATGGTATCAGGTGGTTTTACTGAACCAGTAGAGGCATGCAATGTGCTTGTGATTTCCTGTTTCAATAATTGTTTCACGTTTAGGGGGATTGCATTTTGTCAAATGTAGAGAAGCACTATATTTTTTTTAAAAAACAACATGAAAAATGGTGAAAAGGTCATTGTACCAAAACAATCACTCCAGATGTTTGTTTAATAGAGGGGAACAAATTAATATCATAGCAGTATTGCTGTTATATGGTTATAATAGTTAAAATGGGCATCATATTATGGAGTTGTGCTGTAGTAACACAGCAAGTCAGGCAGCACCTATGGAGGGAATGGATCGGTGGTGTTTTGGGTTGGAACTCTTCTCCAGACTACTGGGGTCCCAGTCGAAAAAGTGTTTGCTTGATTCCAGTCCCAAACCCCTCCCACCATATCCTCGGGGGGGGGGGGGGGGGGGGGGGGGGGGGAGGGGTGAGAATGCAATGGAGACTCCAATGAGAGATCTAAATGTATTTCTCCAGACTTCTAGTGACTAGGCAGGAGCAGCCTTGAGGAAATTCCAGCTTTTATGCCAATTGCATTTTTCCAATCGGATTGGTACAGTTTGGAAATGGGTCCTGTCCATGTACTGGTGCACCTTACCAGTTCCAGCCGGCTCATGGTGATTCGTTTCTTATCAAGCACTGTCTGGTGAAGTCCATCCATCTGTCCAAAACTGGCAAAATTTCTAAGGCACAGGTAAATTAGAAAGAAACATAGGTGAACATTTGACCATCACAAATGTGTTTTTTTATATTTGACTTTGAATTACAAAGTAACAATTTCATCGAGAAGAGTCCATTTGGACAATTACACAGGTATTGAAAAAGTTAGCCATTTAATTGCATTGCTCCATCCTTTAACAATGAACTTAATTTTCTATTTAAATATTTATCAATGCCAGAGGATCAATCCACCCATTCTACTAACTTGTTTGTCTGCCTGAATTTACCTGCAGTCCGCCTCAAGATTAACCTCTTGTTCACTATTTTTGTACCTGTTTATGGGGTGGAAGATTGCAACCTTCGCGTGGTCCGCCCTGTTTCGACTAATGCAATCAATTCGATGTGCACAAACGGAAGATCAAATAGAACAAGTTGTCCAACAACTTTAGGCTGTGCACGCCACACGAAGGAAGAAGAAGTACCTGTTTGCGGGGCACTGCTTTAATGAGTAAGGTGCTGACAAAAACAGCTGGGCATATGATATGAACCGCAGCAGATTCCCCTACTGGGTGACATTGACTGATGATCCACTACGAACAAGGCAAACCAGCTGTCTTCTCAATCACTTGTATTATGAAGACCGAAAGGACTGCAGATGCTGAAATCTTGAGCAAAAAAGTGCTGGAGGAACTCAGCAGGTCAGTCAGCATCTATGGAGGAAATGGACAGACGACGTCTCATGTTGGGACACTTTTTCAGACTAATGGAGTTACAATGGGGGGGAGCTGGAAAAGAGAGGTGAGGATGGGAAAATGCCTGGCCTGATAAGTGAATACAGATAGTGTGTGTGTGTGGGGGGGGGGGGGTTGTAGATGAGTTAGTGAGGAATGCTGGCTAAATCTGGAAATCAAATAATAGTAGGGATATCAGGAATCAATTATACCATGGTTTTATACTTTTATACCTGATACAGTGAATTAAATATACTGTAAATAACAGGTCATGTTGTGATATGCATTTTCAGCCCTTTTATCTTCACTATTGATAATTATATTTTGAAGATGATATGAAAATGCTCAATTTAACACAAGAAACATAAAAGGGAAGTAAAGAACAAGAATAGAAAGGCTGTGATGTGACTGAGAAATATTTTACCTGCAAGCATAAATGATAACACTGGAATGTTTAACATATCAGGACCATTTTACCTGCATCTGACTATAAATTCATTCAAAACATCTTTCGTCTTCTTCTCCATTCGGGAATCCGAAACCTTCATGCATTCTTTGATCTCTTCCAACCCTTCTTCCTAAGTATAAAGTTGAGACAATGAGTAAAGTTGCCAAGGCTCCTGCAAACTTTCTGCAATGTTACGTCCAATTATACAAAGTTTTGTTAGGTTCCAGGGCACTCAATCGTGCAAGACCAAGTGTGCAACTGGCTTAGGGAATTTATTTAATGGTACAAGTATTGATGCTGTTTTTAACTGATTCTGTACTGGCTGACGCTTTCATTCTAGTCCTGTGGGTTCTTCGAGGTCACTGTGAGTCCCATGGAGGGAGATGCCTGATGGAATCGGCAGATGTGTAACTTGTCCACTTTGTGTAACTTTCTCCACTTTGATGGGCATGGGTTATGGAATACCACAATTCAGCAGAATTACTGTATTTCTTGAAGGAAGTTTTGTGAACATCCTTTAATCTTTTCCTCTGTCGGGTAATCTCTTCCCATGACAAAAGCAGGGAATACCGAGAAAACCAAGGAAATCCTTGAATCCTATGGGTGTGTGGATGTGCTCATTAACAACAGCAGCCTGGAAGTTAAAGGGGGTGCTCTCAATGCCCTTTTTCAAATGGACAAGAAGATAATAATGCCAATGGGATGTTTTGGCAGTCCAATGGAGCAGACCATGTGTAAATAAATGATCAACATTGAGAACTTTTTTTCTGGGAGAGGACACTGGCACTGGCTTTAATCTGTGAAAGGGGAGGAGTGAGCCAACAGCTCCAATGCAGATAGTTTTGAAATAAAACACGAACAAGCCTGTCAGCGATTGTCTCCAGGAAATTAGAAATACACAATCGAAAAATTTGGTCCTCCCAGCAACTCTTGACAAAGACGCATGGTTTCTTGCTATGAAATGGCAGGTAGTAGTAATTCCTGCAGACAAAGGAACAGATTCAGTCAGAATAGTCATCCATTTATCACTGTTATCATAACAGCCAAAAATTTTTAGGGAGGGGAAAGGCCTGGAGGGCTCAAGATAAGATATGGAAGAACTTTAAATTCTAGTTAATGGCTCTTTTTAAATGTTTACAGCTGGAGCAACTTGCATTTAGTCTGTAGGACAGATAGCATTTGTGCAAGAACAACAGATGAAGTGGAGAGACTTCTCTCTTTCCACACTCTTTGCCCGGCCTGCTTGGTATTTCACTGGTCTTTGCTTTTATTCCAGGTTTCCAGCACTTGCAATGTTTCTTTTTCATTCTCATCTAATTGGCGATCTCTCCAGGCCTCCAGTCACATTGCTCCAATATTGGCAACCATGATCTTAGCTGCCTACAACCTACACTCTGGAATCCCTTCCTTAAACCACCCTACCCTCTTCCTCTCAAAACACCCTCTTCGACCAAATGTTTGATTTTAATACTTCCTGCGTCCAGTGTCAAGCCTTACATGATAACACTTATATGAAGCATGTTAGGATCTTTTTAAAGGCCTTTTATAAATGTTGTTAGTCTGGGAAAAAAATCCAAAGGCACAACACAGTGGTATTGACAGTCAGATGGATACCAAGTAATGGATGGAGATATGAGGAGGAACAACTAAGTTAAATGGATGAGATTTAAGAAAGAATAGAGTGTACTGGAAGGGAATATCAGAACACGAGTGCTTGGTCATGAAGGGATAGGTGTGAGGAGGAAACAGTGGAGTATACAGGGATGAGGTCAGTTATAGAGAAAGTGAGGGTGCAGGCAGAGGCAATTGATGAAGATAGTTCACCACAGGATGCGTAATTTAATTCTGGGCGCCGGATAATCAATAGGCAATGTTAATCAGCAAATTAACATTACCAGGTGATGGGTGAATTGGATGAGGTAATATTAGCTACAATGAGCAGAGTTGTGTATGAACTGTACATCAAAAAAATATGGGAGATGGGTGGGAGAGAAATGAAGCAGGTATATTATCACTTTTTTATCTTTTTTCTGTTTTTGTCTTTTTATTTATTTATGTTTTTCTCATTTCTGTTACTTATTCACTCTTCTACTACACTTATTTGGTAGTCTAGGGGTTCTATTCTTACACATTCACTTTCTCTTTCATTTTCTCTCTCTCTTGCTTTTTCTCTCTTTTTCTATTTCATTTTAGCTAAAAATTAAAATTGAAGTTGTACAATAAATGTATTATGTCATATGTCGCGGTTTATACTTTTGTACACTGCTAATAAAAAACAAATTTAAAAAAAAGAAAAAAGAAAAATTATTAATTTTTTTTAATGTGGAAGACTTATCAAAAGTATTTGAATTTGTTTCTCCGATCCATTATGCAAACCATGATATTACAGTATGGACAACATTGGTGGACTTTCAATTAGGTATTTTGTGATTATAATGGTTTCTGATATCGTTCTGAAGTTTTTGGAGAAGATGGGAATCATCTCCCTGGCTGTTCATCTTCAGCCAGGAATTTTAGATAGTTCTGATATTTTACAACATGACTCCATGGATCACCCTGTCTTTCTCTGTTCATCATTGTCTTATTTTCAGACAAAGGAGGTCAATGTTCCATGTTAGAAGGAATTCTCTGCAGCCATTAATAGACAAGCCATGGTTAGCACACTCACTGGGTGAGCAGGGTTGTAACTAACAGCCTTTAACTGAGAAGGAAAACTCAGGATGGAATTTTCTCCCTTGTCCATCTGGTTCCATCTAGTGTCAGCAAAAATAAATGTGAATACGAAGCCAACAAAATAGGATAGCCATGAATCTGAGACTAATATATTAAGTTGGCAGAACCATCCACTGTTGTACCACAATGATCTATTTAGATAGTAGCCCCAAATGCCTCTTATATAAAGCACTGGAAAGAGACAACCTATGTAGTGGTGCAATTAATGTTTCATCAATCAGACAGTCACCACAAAAGTCAGCAATTATGTCATTTGAATTAGAATTAGAATTAAATACGTCCCAAGTAACATTTTTCTTAGTGTTAGTACAGTAGAATATTTACAGTTACCTATTGCCCTCGGTTAGCAGCGGCTTCACAGGTTTGGTAGCTGGATTGTCAGACTCAAGGGTTTGATCTGATCCAGTGGCTTGCAGCAAAGATGTTGCTTCTTCCTCATGTGTCCCTGGTGCTCGCTTTTTGCTTGGTGCAACTGGAATAGCTCTCGCCATAACATTTCCGTAATTCCCTGTCGGACAATAAGCAACATTTAACTTCCTGTTCTCCTTCTGGCTCACTGTTCACTATAGTTTCACATATTTATTCGACCTAAATCTTTCTCCATTTGTTCTTCAGCTTGTTTCTTCAAATGTCTTTCTTATGACTTACTCTTGGGACCTTGGGATGCAGGCTATCCAAGTGGAGTATGAAGTTTTGTTCTTCCATGTAGCGTGTGGCCTCACTCTTGCAAAGAAAGAGGCCAAGAATAGAAGGCCTCTTTCGGGTATGGAAATGAGAAGAGAAGTTAAAAGGGTTAGCAACCGGTAGTTGCAGCAGGTTTTGGAGGACTAAGCACAAGCATTTGATGAAATGATCGCCTACTCTATGCTCGATTTTGCTGATGTAAAGGAGGATACATCAAGAGTACCAAATGCACTGGACAAGGTTGGAAAAGGTGCACATGACTCTCCATCTCACTTGAAAGGGCTGCTGGGGTCTCAGGATGGAAGTGAGAGAGGAGGCATAGGGACAGGTGTTACATCTCTTGTGGTTGCAAGGGAGGGGCCTGGGGAGGGCAGGTTTAGTGGGAAGGGACGAGTGAACCAAAGAGTTTTGCTGAGGGCGATCCTTTTTGAAAAGGGTGAAAAATGTGACTGGTGGTGGGATCACGTTGAAGGTGGCAGATATGAAAGAAAATGATGTGTTGCATGTGGAAACTAATGGAGAGAGAGACGAGGACCAGGGAAATGCTATCCTAATTCTGTTTGGGGGGAGAGAGAGGGCAATAAGAGCATAACTGCAGGGTACTGAGGAGCCACATGTGAGGGATCCACCACAACATCAGGAACGATACTACGTTTACTGAAGAAAGAGGGCATCGTGGACATTCTCAAGTAGAAAACCTCATCTTGGGTGTAGATACTTTGGAGACGGAAAATTGGCGAGTAAGGGATGGTGTCCCACTACCCTAGTCACCTCCTCTGTACTCCTCCATTGTCAGAGTGAGACCACTCACAAATTGGAGGAACAACACCTCATATTATACTGGGCTAGCCTACACCCCAATGGCATGAAAATTAAATTCTCCATTTTCAAGTAATACACTCATTATCTGCCCTCCCTTTTCCGAACACTCACTTCCCATCCCAGAGTCCCATATTTCCTTTTTATTCTCCCTCTTTTCTCACTCCAACACATCCTTCCATCTGCATCCCTCCATCTAGCTTTACATTTTACTTCTCCTCTTCTTTCCTTGTCTAACATCCTGTTGTCTTCTTCCTGCCTCTAGCCTTTGTCACTCACTCCACCCGTCAGGCAATCACCCCCCCCCCCCACCTGTCTCCACCTACCAATTGCCAGACTTTGCTTCACCCTCCCCTCCCTCTCTCTCTTTTCTAGATTTCTTTCCACTACATCACGGTGACGCAGCTGTATTGCTGCTGCCTTACAGCGCTTTCAGCGCCAGAGACCTGGGTTTGATCCAGATTATGGGTGCTGTCTGTAAGGAGTTTGTACATTCTCCACGTGACCGCATGGGTTTTCTCCAAAATCTTCGGCTTCCTCCCACACCCCAAAAATGCACAGGGTTGTAGGCTAATTGGCTTGATATATGTATATGTAAATTGTCCCTCGTATGTGCCGTTAATCGCCCAACCCACAATTTTTCAGGCAGCAAAATGCACAGATGGATAATGGTAAGAGAGGGGACAATATTTTGGAATTCATTAGCCAACATTAGTCTTGAAAGCCCATCCAATTGTACCAACGCAGGAGCCTCACCTGCTTTAAGGGGATCGTGCTTTGTTGCCTGTTGGCTCACGTGGGTCTTAGTGGGAGGGGCTGCAAGGTTTTCCAAGGCTACAGAGGGATTTTGCAAATTTTATTGCATTGGAAGTAAGTGAGGCACTTTCCACTACAGGGGAGAGTGGAATGGGAGAGATATTGCAGATCAATTATTACAATATGGTTCAATGGTTCTTTATTGTCACGTATGCACAGCACAGTGAAATTCTTTTGCACAACCCACAAATGTACAGTCGCCATATTTTGGTACCGTTTACAAAGAAAAAATAATATTCGGGTGTAAACATTTCTTCTTGTCACACACTTAATGATTGCACATTGTACACTTAGTACCTGATGATGTGTCTGAACATATTAATCTGGCGAGATGGTCAGTGTGAACATGTGAAATGACCTGCAAATCCTTACCTAAGGATACCTCAAAACTGATTGGCTTATCACCAAGTTTCCTGTCAATCATTGTTGCCTCAAAGAAGGTGCCGAACAGAAGAAAGCTCTGAAGATTTTCTTCATCGATCTGAAGAAAGACACAGCAAGTAATACACAGAATATAAATTATAGATAATATTTCAGATGAAAAATCTTTACTTCTTTGAGATTTTTCAAAAGGCAACATCCAAGAGAAAATTGAAAATAATTTCAATTGACATCTTAATATTTATTTAACTTTGGGTTTTTTCCCAGAACATTATTTTATCTGGAATAAAACCAACGTTGTGTTCCCAGATGTTGTGACATTTAGGTGTTGTAAAGCATTTCATTTGATTTTTGAGATGTAATGTGACCACATATTCAGGTAATGTTAAGGCCTAAGACTAATCTGTAAAGTTGTTGATCCATCTGCTAAATTAAAAGTATTTTCTAGTGTCCTGGGCAGGCTCATGTGGGTGCTGAATGTGGGTCTTAGGCCCATCATAAGCACCAAGAATATGTCTGTGATGGGCCTATGACCTATTGAAGGATCCCTCTATAAAATTTGTAACCATGACCAGAACAGACATTGCAATGGTCGTCAAGGGGATTCTTCAGTAACCAAATAAAAGTAAATACGTTTTACTAAAATTTTCCAGGAGGACCCTTGGATGGTTTCTAAAAAACTCTCCATCCATCCCTCCATCCCACAAACCATCACCTCACGCTTAGATTCAATTAGCTCCAGTAGAATGGGAAAGTGTTAATTGAATCTTGAAAGCCTCAAATCTTGTGGCCTAAATCCTGCCAGAGGAAAGAGTGGGAGACCGTTAACACTGACCTCGTTCATCTTCTGGAAGGATTGAAGGGATGTGTGGAAAGAAAACTGGAGAAGATGGGAGACACCACATACAACTATGGGGTGGAGAGATTTGGGGTGAAGGGCGTGAAACCGAGGACACAGAAGGAACCAGCACTCCAGTACAAGTCCAGGAGGCAGCAGGAGATCAAAAGACTGGTGAAAGAAAGGAGGCAGCTGAGAAAACAGAGGAGGAAGGCCACAGAGGCAGAAAGGAAAGGACTCGAGGCACTGCAGGCAGAAATAAAGCAGCGCCTGGCAATCCTGCGAAGAGCAGAATGCCTGAGAAAGCAACACAAGAAGAAAGAACGGGCGAGGACAAGTTTCTACAGAGATCCGTATAAGTTTGTCAAAAGCCTCTTTGTCAAGGAGAAGAGCGGGATCCTGAGAGTACCTGTAAGGGAACTGGGGGAGCACCTGAGGAAGATGTACTCTGACAACCGGAGGCATGAGCCAGTCACCATTCCAGATGACATGCCACCTATCCACCCACCTGAGCACCAGATGGACATAAGGCCTCCTACATGGAAGAAGGTGGAGAGCACAGTCAAACGGGTAAGAACAGCATCAGCCCCAGGGCCCAATGGCATTCCATACAGGCTCTATAAGAACACCCCTGGTGCCCTGAAATTCCTTTGGAAGTTAATGAAAGTGGAATGGGGGAAAGAAATCATACCTAAGGTATGGCGAAGGGCAGGAGGGATCTTAATTCCCAAAGAAAAGAACTCCTCAACCATTAGCCAATTCCGCCAGATCAGCCTTCTGAACGTGGAAGGAAAGATCTTCTTTGGTGTTGTGGCCCAAAGACTCTCAGCATTTTTGCAGAGCAACAACTTGATTGACACGTCAGTGCAGAAAGCAGGGGTACGTGGTTTCTCAGGATGTCCGGAACATGCAAATGTCATCTGGCACCAGATACAAACTGCCAAGAAGGAAAAGAGAGATCTGCATGTGGTTTTCTTAGATCTTGCCAATGCCTTTGGTTCAATACCACATGAAACTCTTTGGGCAGCTTTTAATTTCTTCCAGGTCCCAGAGGTCATCACAAAGCTAGTAAAAGCTTACTTCCAGGACCTCCAGTTCTGCGTCACAGCACAGGACAACAACACCGCCTGGCAGCATCTTGAGGTATTTCTCCTCAGGTTTTCACCATGGCAATGGAGCTCATCATTCGAGCATCACGATGGGTGGTCGGAGGGGAACGCTTGAAGAGTGGGCTGCGTCTTCCTCCAATCAGGGCGTACATGGATGACATGACTACAATAACAACAACAAAAGGATGCACCAAACGCCTGCTGGATAAACTCCAGGAAACCATCAAATGGGCACGAATGGAGATTAAACCCAGCAAATCCTGCAGTATTTCCATCGTCAAAGGCCTGCTCACTGACGACAGGTTCCGCATCAATAACGAGACAAGACCAACTGTCCTGGAGAAGCCGGTCAAAAGCCTCGGGCAATGGTACACCGCGTACCTCAAGGATGCAGAGCAAGTGGAACAACTCAGGCAGGATACAATCAGTTGACTCAAGCAAATCAACAATACTGCTCTCCCAGGGAAGCTGAAGCTTTGGTGCCTTCAATTCTGTCTACTGCCCCGACTCATGTGGCCAATTACCATCTACGAGGTCACTTTATCCCATGCCAACCAGCTGGAGAGACTGGTGAACTCACAAGTGAGGAAGTGGCTTGGGCTACCGAGATGCCTCAGCAGCATAGGGCTCTACGGGAATGGAGCCCTCTCACTGCCAGTCTCAAGCCTGGTGGAGGAATACAAATGTGCCAATGTGAGGCTGGACATGACACTAACAGAATCCCGGGACCCAATAATAAGAGGTGTCGCTCCAACCCTAGCAACAGGGAGGAAATGGACTCCAGCAGCAGTGGTACTGGACGCAAAATCCGCCCTCCAACACCGGGACATAGTGGGCCATGTCCAACAAGGCTGAGGGGGCTTTGGCCTGGGAGCAATGAAACCTACCTGGCAAAAGGCTACTCCAGCTGAACGTCGGCACCTGGTGGTGGAGGAGGTGCGCCACCAGGAAGAAGCAGCCAGGTGTGCCAAAGCCATATCCCAAGCCAAACAAGGCCGCTGGATGACGTGGGATGGCATTGAGAGGAGGAAGATCACATGGAGAGAGCTGTGGACCATGGAGCCAAATAAGTTGAGCTTCATTATCAGAGCCACATATGACGTCCTTCCCTCTCCCACAAACCTAAATCTTTGGCTGGGAGAGGATCCAGCCTGCCCCCTGTGTGCAGTTCCAGCAAACCTCAAGCACATCCTGGTCGGTTGTAAGACCAGCCTAACACAAGGCAGATACACCTGGCGACACAACCAGGTGCTGAGGTGTTTGGCAGCTGAACTCGAGTGCAAGAGAGTTACCACCAACACCATGCCTATCAATGCCCAGATAACATTCCCGCAAATACCATCCTTCATCCGGGAAGGAGAGAAATGGAGGACTAATCCCTCGCCTCTCAACTCATGCCCACTGAATGCCGCCAGGAACTGGGAAATGTGTTGACCTAGGCCAGAGGCTTTTGTTCCCAGTTGAAATCGCAGTTACCAACCTGCGACCAGACCTCGTTCTCTGGTCCAACTCCTCCTGTCAGTGTGTTTTCATCATTGAGCTGACGGTCCCATGGGAGGAGGCTGTGGACGAGGCTTATGAAAGGAAAAAGCTTTGATATTCAAACCTTGCAGCAGAGGCAGAGGAGAGAGGTTGGAGGGTAAGTGTGTGTCCAGTGGACGTGGGGTGCAGGGGCTTTATAGCCAGTTCCACCGCAAGGCTCCTGAGGGACGTAGGAATCAAAGGGCAGGCACAAAGGAGGGCAATAAAAGAACTTGCCAATGCCGCCGAACGGAGCAGTCACTGGCTGTGGCTGAAGAGGAAAGATGCTGTCTGGGCTGCCACGTGACCATCTAGAGGCTAACAATAAGACACACACCCAGGTCTGATCAACCTGTGGTGGGCCTGTCTCGACTGAGGGTGTCTTGTGATAAAAGGCCGAAACACCCAATGACGTTGAGGTACACAACTGAAGATGTGTCTGATTGTTAGCAAAATTCACCTAGTGGTCATACCCAAGAATGTCAATTGTAGTGAAATCTTAGGGATTGTAACATCCAGTCCTACTAATCATTCCATAAAGTTGTTTTATGTTTCAATAGACAATAGACAATAGGTGCAGGAGTAGCCACTCGGCCCTTCGAGCCAGCATAGCCATTCAATGTGATCATGGCTGATCATCCCCAATCAGTACCCTGTTCCTGCCTTCTCCCCATATCCCCTGACTCCGCTATCCAGAGAACCGGCCTCTGAGACAGAGAATTCCACAGGCTCACAACGCTCTGTGTGAAAATGTGTTTCTTCATCTCTGTTCTAAATGCCTTGCCCCTTATTCTTAAACTGTGGCCCCTGGTTCTGGACTCCCCCAACATCGGGAACATGTTTCCTGCCTCTAGCGTGTCCAAACCCTTAATAATCTTTTATGTTTCAATAAGATCCCCTCTCGTCCTTCTAAATTCCAGAGTATACAAGCCCAGCCGCTCCATTCTCTCAGCATACGACTGTCCCATCATCCCGAGAATGAGCCTTGTGAACCTACGCTGCACTCCCTCAATAGCAAGAACGTCCTTCCTCAAATTAGGGGATCAAAACTGCACACAATACTCCAGGTGTGGTCTCACTAGGGACCTGTACAACTGCAGAATTACTTATTTGCTCCTACACTCAACTCCTCTTGTTATGAAGGCCAACATGCCATTCGCTTTCTTCACTGCCTGCTGTACCTGAATGCTTACTTTCATTGACTGATGAACAAGGTCCCCCAGATCCCGTTGTACTTCCCAACTTGACACCATTTAGATAATAATCTGCCTTCCTGTTTTTGCTACCAAAGTGGATAACCTCACATTTGCCATGCATCTGCCCACTCACCCAACCTGTCCAAGTCACCCTGCCACCCAGCTTTGTGTTATCTGCAAATTTGCTAATGTTACTTTGAATACCTTCATCTAAATCATTGATGTACATTGTAAATAGTGCGGTCCCAGCACCGAGCAAAAGAAATGGCTAAAAAAGAGATGGCTAAAAAAAACTTTAACATTTCATATCCAATTTGGTCAAAGTTAGTGAAAATCAATGTTGCTTGTGGAGTCAAGTCTATGTTTTCTAATAATGAGAAATACTTCAAATCTCAATGATTATGTTGACATGCAATGGATCTTTGATACTTTCAAATATATTTCATATCAGACCATCGTTACAATTGAGCTGCGTAACATCTTGATACTGAAATTGAGAAAGAAACTAATTCACATTAAAGAAGGATAGCATCTGAAATTAACCTTCTTACTTTCTTCCCCAAAATTCTGTCTGAAATTGTAATCAACTTTGAGAATAGTTAGTGGTAATACATTTTAAGGAATAAGCAGAAAACCAAAGCACCCCTTCTCAGTTGAATACACCCTTTTCCCAGGACTAACATGAAAGAAATATTGATTGCAATACAAACCCATGTGCAAGGTTCTACTGATTCCACTTCAACTACAGTTGAATTTGCCTTTTCGGAACTGGATAAGTTGGAATCTTGCATTGCTGACTTGTAATCTTTTCCCAATTTCACTTCTTTGGGTGCAATCTTCAAATCCTTTGTCGGCGTTGAAAATGTGGTATCGATAATGCCGGCCGACAGAATCTCCACCGCAATTTCAATCAGGAGACGGCCCCTGAATGACACGCCTTCTCCAAAGCCCTCATTGAGCTCCTGATTGTCATCCATAAGTGTGTAGTTGCGGGTGGAGCCATACAGATTGATCCATGCTGGCCCAAACGTGGGCAAAAATCCTTAAAGGGTTTGAAATATTAACGTTTTACTTAGTGTTCTTGTTCTCTGTATTCCACAGCCAGTTCCAATGGGTTTCTCCATCTAAACTTCTCTCCTTTACATTTTTCACTAATTAATGTTAAGTAAGGGGAGGTTCAATACCCAGACAGTTGTCTGGATCTCATTGTAATTCCTTGGTCAACTTCAAGGAGTCTCACAAGTAATCGATTAATGTTCATTATATTTTTAATCATTTGTCGGAATGGAAGGCTTGCTTAAATTTATTTTATTAGTTCCACTTAATCCCAATGTCCTTCCTCAACTCACAGAAAAAAAAAAATCAAACCCATGCCATTACTTATATTTCTCATCACTTCTTAGGATGTATGAGTTGACCATTGAGTCAATTGTGCCCAATCCCATCAATTCCATCCGCTCACTTAATTCCCTGTAACTTAGTCTTTCACTATACCCATAAACACCCTCCAATTTTCTTGCCATCCAACTACATTCAGACTTACTGTAACACTTTTATTCTATTAGCACATCTTTGAGATATGGGAAGAAACCAGGGCACTAGGCAGAAACTCAATCATTGACGGGGACAACAAACAAATTTCATCAAAGCAGAGGTCAGGATCAAACCCAGGTCACTGGAACGGTGCAGTAACTGCTATGGATCAGGATCATACACTCAAGATCAGTCCTTGCTTTTCCTGCACATTCCCTCCCCCCAGCGTAATAAAACCTTCCAATTATGTGTAAACCAGAAGCAGTAAACGGGATCCCCAGTAAAGCTTTATATAACGATATCGGAGTCACTTTCTGGAGCCATACATTTGACACTGAACTTCTCACACCTGAAGCACAGATCTGAAATTCCCCAAACTTTTGAGACAATCAAATTAAATTGTCAATGAATTGCAATATACTTAAATGTGAAATGAGAACAAAAAGTAAGGTCTAGGGGCAAGTAGATTATACAGAAAAAGTCTACAAATTGCTGGTTGCAATAAAAATCAAAGTGACACCAGCAGAAGTAGAAAAAGGGCATTGAAAGCTGACACATTTCCTTAGAAGGGGTCAATTTTTGCTGAGAAATGCACATTATTTAGTTTACCTTTATCACCATCCTGTTCATTTGATATTTTCTGCAAGTCAATATAATGTGTTCCAATGACAACGTCATTGACATTTCCCTCGTCCCACACCTGAATTTTGACTCGACGGCAGAGCGGGGGAAACATTTCCTTGAAAATTATTTGTTCATTCCATACGGGGTCCGCACGGTTCTGCACAGATGTCCGACCCTGTAGACCAGAAGGGAACAGTAGTATTTCCGTCATTGGGAAGGTGAAGTGAAGGAACATTCAAAGAGCAACTCACAGCTCAAGGGTCCTCAGAGATTTGTTAATCAGCCGGATTCAGATGCCTGGGTGTGAACTGTACTGCGATCACGCTGAGATGATTGCATGAATTCCCTCTGAGACACTCTCCAACACCTTGTCAGATCATATTTTTCAAGTGTATTGAGGAAGTACAGGGAGAAATACATTAAGTGCTTTACAGTAAAGGGCAATTGATCTTTGGGTCATTTCAACAAAAATAAAGGTTTGGTGAACCAATGTGGCATCTACCATTGGTCCTCAATGGTAGATGCCACATTTTGCACTAAAACAAAATATTACCGAGGAGAATGTTTTGTGTTAGAAATATTCAGTAGTTCAAGCAGCATTATTGGAGGGAGGAATAGAGCTAGTGGTTCAGATCATTGACCTTTCAGCAAGACTGCTATCCTGTGTCTTGCTCTCACCTTTGTGTGGCACAGACAGTCTGCCAGGGTTGAAGCTGGCAGCTCACCAGCACCTTCTCAGTGGCAATTAAGAACAGGAAATAAATTCTGGAATTGATGGTCTCCCTATTTACGCTCTTAAACTATAATGTCCTCACTATGTAGGCATTTTGTTAAACTAAAAGTCGGCTCTGCATGACACCACCACAGCCCATAGTACATAATTATGAAGAAATGCCATGCTCGTATCAGTCAGTGGTTGATTCCAGATCTCAAACCTAGAGGGGCAGAATACATTGCAACCTGCCCATTGGTTGGATGCATTCAGTGCAGCCTAATTAGGCTTCATATTCACTGGAGCTTAGAAGGATGAGGGAGGATTTTATAGAAACATATAAAATTATAAATGGACTGGACAAGCTAGATGCAGGCAAAATGTTCCCAATGTTGGGTGAGTCCAGGACTAAGGGTCACAGTCTTAGAATAAAGGGGAGGCCATTTAAGACTGTGTTGAGAAAGGTCATTTAAGACTGAGGTGAGAAAAAACGTTTTCACCCAGAGAGTTGTGAATTTATGGAATTCCCTGCCACAGAGGGCAGTGGAGGCCAAGTCACTGGATGGTTTTAAGAGAGAGTTAGATAGAGCTCTAGGGGCTAGTGGAGTCAATGGATATGGCGAGAAGGCAGGCACAGGTTATTGATAGGGGACGGTCAGCCATGATCACAATGAATGGCGGTGCTGGCTCGAAGGGCCGAATGGCCTCCTCCTGCACCTATGTTCTATGTTTCTATGTTTCTATGTTAAACACTCCATTTCCAGCAACCAAACAGGGCTAAAATGCTACAACATGAAAGTCAACCTACTTTGTTGTCTGGCCAACAACAGTTCTGTTCAGGACTAAGTAATAAACTAATGAAGAATCTGTCTCCAATAAAGTGTTTAAAGTCTTTAATAAGGCAAAGGCAAAATTCCGGAAAGACACAATGAAGTTGACAAGAGATAGGTAAATCATTTTAAAGGTAATACCCTTTGACCAAAAAAGGTGATTGTGACATAAGGGTCCACGAAATCCTTGTTGTCTCCCATGAATGCTTTTGTTACATTTGCCACAAGGCTCGAGTTCATCTTCGGAAGTCCCTGGGCTTTGTAAATTTTGACAAAAAAGCGTGCCCACGGCCTCTCTGTTGGAAACCCCACCGGATTGAGAAGGTTCCTATTACAGATCAAAAATTACACTGAAAATGTAAATGCTGCACATTTTTACTTTTCCTTTAATAAAATAACAGCAACAAAATTCAAATAAAAACTGTTAAAAAACAATGGTTGTTTGGAACAGTGATCATTCAATTCTGCGGACCAAGGATGAATTTTATCTCTGACATGGCAATGGATCTTCGAAGCCACTGAACCAGCATTTAGTAGAGTATTTAGTTCTTCTTTTCATGGTGGAACTTTGCCAATTTGTTGAAAATCAATGAAAATTACCAAACAGGGCCAGTCAAAACCCAACTATCCCTGACAATCTGAGCACCTTGCCTCACCTTTTGGTGTTTAATCCCTCGCCCAATGTCAGCAGGTAATCTGGGCACATGTACCAGTGAAGAGGGTGGGGGGGGATTTCAGGATCAATCAGTCTCAATGATGGGAGGTGGTGGGGAAGAGAGCAGACAGGAGAAATGTAATGAAGCATCATTTAAAGGAGATCTGAGGGGTATGTTTTTCACACTCCAAAGACGTACAGGTATGTAGGTTAATTTGGTTTTGATAAAACTGGTAAATTGTCCATAGTGTGTAGGGTTGTGCTAGTGTGTGGGGATCACTGGCCGGCGTGAAGAGCCTGTTTCTGCGCAGTCTCTCTAACCTAAACTAAACTAAGTCTGCAGTTGTTTGGATTCGACATCCTGCCTCTTTTCTTCACCTATACCGCCTGATCAGACTTTAGTTAGTTTAAGCACTCCAGACTTCCAACCTATCACAACTTTAATTCTGTACTGCCCTTCTCATTACCATTGCCTCAACACTGATAGCCTTTGCATCTCAACACATTCATTTTGCTTCTTGCTCCACAGATGCTGCCTCATGGTGACCATTCCCAACATTTTCTCTTATTGCAATGGAATACGTTTTGTTCAGTTTGCTCAGCAGGGAAAACAAGAGTATCGCCATACTTTTCAATTTCTTCCTCGGCATCCTGACTGGTTTTCTGAAGCATTTGGATTCCGTCGCCTTTCCCAGTCACAGAAATGTCACATTTAAGGTAACCTTTCACCCCTGTCTTAATATCACTGGGATTAATAAGAGGTGCCCACTTTTGGCTGAAAAGATGACCTGCAGAATAACAAGAGAAAATGTTGAACCAGAAAGATCACTCAAATGCAATTTTTGAAATCGTAGATAACTACTCAAAGGTAGGTGATTTATATAGCAGCTTTTACAATCTCAAGATGCCCTAAGTGCTTTGCAATGTTGCAAGGTGACTTTCAAGTTGTGCCAGCGAGTTCCCACAATGTAAACATCGCCAATTGGCTGGGAGATATTATTGAGATTATTATTAAATTATTAAAGATTATTTCCATGTTTTCCTTCAGAATGGTAGACACAGCAGAAGTGTTGAATCCAAAAGATTACAACTCTAAGCGATCAGTTCCTCAGCATAGTCTAGTAGAGACTGCCTGAACACTTCCCGTGGAAACTGCTACTTTCTGACACAAACAAAAGTGTTGGCCAACTGAGCCACAGCTGGCTCCAGGTCTGAATGATGTGAGTCCAAATCCGAGTATGTTGGAATTGGTATGCTTTCACATTGCTGTTCAGATTTATAATTAGGAATTGAAATTTAGGTAGGTTCACAGCAACAGAGAGTCAGGATAATGTGTTTTAAATTAGAGGTCACATTCCAAGAATTAATCAGTTCTGGGTCCCCCACGAGACTGGAAAAAAACGTTGCATTTTCTCAATTTAAGTGGGACAATATCCTTCAAAATGCAATCTTTTCAATTTTACAAATATAAATTGATCTTTCCAAGAGAAGGATAAAGCACAGGATGAGGCTTCAAAGTAATATCTTCCATCATGGGCATTAGTGTTATTTAATTTTTGTAAAGTTCTTTGGATGTGGATGGCTTAACTTTATGATGGGAATTACACAGCCTAAGGGGCCAGAAAATAAACACTGCTCGATAACGATCCACATGCAAGATAGCTTGAAGTTTCCATGGCCAAACAGATGTTGTGAACAAATGGAACCCATCAGACTTTATCATGCCTGACAGCCGAGCGACCAAACCTAGCACCACACAGCAAGTCACAGCACATAGAAACACAGGTGCAGGAGTAGGCCATTCGGCCCTTCGAGCCAGCAGCACCATTCAATATGATCATGTCCACAATCAGTACTCTGTTCCTGCCTTTTCCCCACATCCCTTGATTCCTTTAGCCCTAAGAGCTAAATCTAACTCTCTCTTGAAAACATCCAGCGAATTGGCCTCCACGTCCTTCAGTGGCAGAGAATGCCACAGATTCACAACTCTCTGGGTGAAGAAGTTTTCCTCATCTCAGTCCTAAATGGCCTACCCTTTATGGCCCTGTCCCACTTTCCCGAGTTACTCACAAACTCTCCCGAGTTTTCCCCTTGATTCGAACTCGGAGAATTACAATAATAGCCATTCGTAGGTACTCGGGGCTATTTGTTTAACTCGTGGACATTTATCAACATGTTGAAAAAACGTCCCAACTTACCTGATGCCCCGAGTTCCTACAGCTGCCATTACAAGCCGCTACGAAACATCTATGGACTCCTACGGCCTCCTAAGGACCCGCTACCGACTGTGACCCCTGGTCTGGACTCCCCTAACATCGGGAACATTTTCCTGCATCTAGCCTGTCCAATCCTTTAGGAATTTTATATATTTCTATAAGATCCCCAACCATCCTTCAAAATTCCAGTGAATACAAGCCCAGTCAACCTATTCTTTCATCATATGTCAGCCCCGCCATCCTGGGAATTAACCTGGTGAACCTATGCTGCACTCCCTCTATAGCAATAATATCCTACCTCAAGTTAGGAGACCAAAATTGCATACCATACTCCAGGTGAGGTCTCACCAGAGCCCTGTACAACTGCAATAGGACTTCCTTGCTCCTAAACTCAAATCCTCTCACAATGGCCAACATGCCATTAGCCTTCTTCACTGCCTGCTGTACCTGCATGCTTACTTTCATTGACTGATGTACAAGCACACCCAGGTTCGTTGCATCCCCCCTTTGCCTAATCTGATACCATTCAGATAATAATCTGCCTTCCTGTTCTAGCCACCAAAGTGGATAACCTCACATTTATCCACATTATACAGCATCTGCCATTCATCTGCTCACTCACCCAACCTGTCCAAGTCACCCTGCAGCCTCATAGCATCCTGTATGCAGCTCACACTGCCACCCAGCTTTGTGTCATCTGCAAACTTGAAGATGTTACATTTAATTCCCTCTTCTGGACCCCAAGAAAGAGAGTTTGTGGAGTGCCTCCATGATGGATTCTTAGAGCAACTTGTACTGGAACCTACCAGGGAGAAGGCAATTCTGGATTTAGTGTTGTGCAATGAACCGGATTTGATAAGGGAACTCGAAGTAAAGGAGCCAGTAGGAGGTAGTGACCATAACATGATTAGTTTTAATCTACAATTTGAGAGGGAGAAGGATAAATCGGAGGTGTCGGTATTACAGTTGAGCAAATGGGATTATGGAGCGATGAGGGAGCAGTTAGCGAAAGTTGACTGGAAAGATACACTAGCAGGGATGACAGTGGAAAAACAATGGCAGGTATTTCTGGGAATAATACAGAAGGTGCAGGATCGGTTAATTCCAAAGAGGAAGAAAGATTCCAAGGGGAGTAAGGGGTGACCGTGGCTGACAAGGGAAGTCAGGGAGAGTATATAAAAAGAAGTATATGGAATTTAGGATGGGAGGGGATCTTATTCAAACATATAAGATTATTAAGTGTTTGGACAAGCTGGAGGCAGGAAATATGTTCCCAATGTCGGGGGAGTCCAGAACCAGGGGCCACAGTTTAAAAATAAGTGGTAAGCCATTTAGAATGGAGACGAGGAAATGAAATGTCACACAGAGAGTTGTGAGTCTGTGGAATTCTCGGCCTCAGAGGGCGGTGGAGGCAGGTTCTCTGGATGCTTCCAAGAGGGAGTCAGATAGAGCTCTTAGTGGATTGCGGAGTTAAGGGATATGGGGAGAAGGCTACTAATTGTGGATGATTAGCCATGATCACATTGAATGGCGGAGCTGGCTCGAAGGGCCGAATGGCCTACTCCTGCACCTATTGTCTATTGTCTAAATCGTTAATATATATTGTAAACAACTGGGGTCCCAGCACCGAGCCTAGCGGCATCCCATTAGTCACTGCCTGCCATTCCGAAAAGAACCCGTTAATTCCTACTCTTTGCTTCCTGTCTGCCAACCAGTTCTCCATCCATGTCAATACCCTACCCCCCATACCATGTATTCTAATTTTGCACACCAATCTCTTGTGTGGAAACTTGTCAAACGCTTTTTGAAAGTCCAGATACACCACATCCACTACTCCCCCTTATCCATTCTACTTGTTACATCCTCAAAAAATTCCAGAAGATTACTCAAGCATGATTTCCCCTTCATAAATCCGTGCAGACTTTGACCGATCCTGTCACTGCTTTCCAAATGCACTGCTATAACATCTTTAATAATCAACTGACATGGATAGAAAATTGGTTGGCAGACAGGAAACAAAGAATAGGGATAAACGGGTCCCTTTTAGATTGGCAAGCAGTGACTGGGACCTCAGCTATTTACAATATACATTAATGATTTAGATGAAGGGATTAAAAGTAACATTAGCAAATTTGCAGATGACACAAAGCTGGGTGGCAGTGTGAAATGTGAGAAGGATGCTAGGACGATGCAGTGTGACTTGGACAGGTTGGATGAGTGGGCAAATGCGTGGCAGATGACGTTTAATGTGGATAAATGTGAGATTATCCATTTTGGTGGCAAAAACAGGAAGGCAGATTATTATCTGAACGATGTCAAGTTGAGAAAAAGGGAAGTATAACGAGATCTGGGGAGAAGGCAGGAACAGGGTATTGATTGTGGATGATCAACCATGATCATATTGAATGCCGGTGCTGGCTCGAAGGGCCGAATGGCCTACTCCTGTACCTATTTATTGACTGCAGCTTCTTCCCCACTACCGATGTAAGGCTAACTGGTCAATAATTCCCTGTTTTCTCTCTCCCTCCACTTTTAAAAAGTGGGGTTACATTGGCTACCCTCCAGTCCACAGGAACTGATCCAGAGTCGAGTGAACATTGGAAAATGATCACCAATGCATCCACAATTTCTAGGGCCACCTCCTTGAGTACTCTGCGATGCAGATCATCAGGGGATTTATCTGCTTTCAGTCCCAACAGTTTACCTGACACCATTTCCTGACTAATGTGGGTAACATGAATGACAATGTGCTTATCGTAAGTTGTCAATTGATAAGTGACATTTCGTAGTCATTTCCCAAGATCAAGGAATTACTTGTTTCTTATTTTCTCAGACAGTTCCTCAGATTTGTCTGGCTTGCACTCTGGTTCTGTGAGACCTTCCGCCTGTGAACACGTGAATTTCCTCCCACATCCCAAAGACACATAGGTGGCAGGTTAAATGGTCACTGTAAATTGTCCCAGTATATAAGTAAGTAGTAAAATCTAGGAAAGGTTGATGGATATGTGCGAATAAATAACTATTGCGTAATCATAGTCGGCAGACTGTGGCCAAAGAGCTTATTTCTGTGTGATATGACTCTATATGTTTTAAATATTATTGAGATAACACCTTCTGTTGGCCTTATCATTATCATCATTGGCCAGGAGTTCCAAACATCACTTGACCCCTTGCTCATTTTCTAGGCTGAGACTTGATGAATCTGGGTGCCATTAAGGAAGATGTTTACTCTTAATAGGAAGCAAACCTAAACAGTGGCAAGATGGGCACCTTGGCCGCAAGACAGCTGATGAGAAGAAGATTAAGGGCCAGAAGAACCCAAAATATTAGATTTTTAAATCCTGTTAAAAGATCTGACTAAGCCAATGGGCATTAAAACTAAGAATTTCTCCTAAAGACATGAGCAGACACAGGACTTAGAAATCACTGATTAGCCATTATTTATATTACTATCATTCTCACGACTGTCCCAGAATGACAGAGAAACTGATTAGACAGTGCCCTTTTTCCCTACCATTCATGGGTATGCTTTGCCCCGGGAGAAAGGACACAACATTAGATTTGCAAGAGTCCAAGTGAAAATACAGCTAGTTGGTCCTTCATTTGCTCACTGGTAATTTTACTTCATTTATCATGCTAATTTCAAGTAGTAATATTGAGGAAAACATGGTCTTTCATCTAATTGTTGCATGTTTGCCCATGTAACCACCATAGCAAAGACTAAATTCACAGCAGGTTAAACCACATCATGTGAATAAATGTAGATCAATGTAATTGTACTTTTCTTCATAAATTCCACTAGGAATCCAAAAGATGTTGCCAAGTTTACTGTTTCTTCAACAAATCCTAGCCTAATGAAGTTAATCCAACCATGGAATTAAGGCTTCAAGCTGCATTGCATTGACACAATTATTCCATAGCAACATAGAAACCAATATCTTAGAAGGAATCAAAGAGCTTGAAAATGCAGAAAGGTGAGACCGTGGGTGAAAGTATATGGTGAGCTTTGATTACAATATTTGAGGCAAAATGCCAAGAAAAATGTTTTATTTTAAGAAAGCCAAGAATTGCAATGAACTTACATTTAATTAACTAATTTATAACATTTAAAATTATCTATTTTATTGTTTCTAATTTTAAATGCTCCACTTCAAAATTCTTAAGAAATAATGAAATACATTATGGAGAAACTTAGAAACATTAATACTGAATGTAATACAGTAATACATTCTCCTGGATCTGGTACTAGATTCAACCACAGAGTTGACTTTAGAAACATCAGATGGGCCAAACATGATCTCAGTACTGGAACTAACCCAAATTTATTCCAGGTGTGTGGTGCTATGCATCCATGTTTCCAACATTTTAAGGAATTCAGGTGCTCAGAGCAAACCACCAGACGCTTTGTATTTAATGTTGAACCAATAGCCATTGTACCTACCTGGTTCATTGTAAACTGTTCCGACATCCAGTTTAAAAACTCCAATCAGCGTTCCACCGATCAATTTGGAATGCCTGACCTGCAGGATTACACCAGTGTTGAGAGCAATAGTAAATTGGATGCAAACATTCACTGAAAATCTACACATTTCCTAATGAATATTAAGATAAAACGGGACAAACCCGCCTGTAAATAATAATATAATAAAAGGGAAATGCAGATGTTGGCCTATACCAGGGGTAGACACAAAATGCTGGAGTAACTCAATGGGTCAGGCAGTATCTCTGGAGAAAATGAATAAGTGAAGTTTCGGTTCGGGGGCCTTTCTTCGGATGGTAAATAATAGCCTTTAAATAAAATATACAAATCAGAAAAGAGGGTGTTGAGGGTGCATGCTGAAGATTAAACTAACAAGAGTTTGTTCTGGGAGAATTTCAGGTGAACATGTAAAGGTTATCGGAGGGTTTTCTCCCTGCAGTTGAAGGGGTGACAGTCTGGGCTAGGGTATATCTACATCCAAAACTGCCTTGTGACAATCTTCTGGCCCTCAAGGTGAGCAGAAATATTCAGTTCCAAATAGGTTTTCCCACAGAACGATTGGTTCAAATCCTGATAATATTGTCAATGTGATCAACATATTTTAGAGATGGGATCTCATTTTTTAAATCACACCATCGCTTAACCCTATCCCACCCAACAAACATCTCATCCCATTCCCATCCCCATCCACGCCACCAACTCCGCACCCCATCTCCAATCTCTATACCAACATCCCATCACCATCCATTCCACAAAAACCTCATCCCATCCCCATCCCCATCTACTCCACCACAAACACCTCATCCCACCTCACCAACATCTCATCCCATCCCCATCCACTCCACCAACATCTCACCCCATCCACTCCACCAACAACAACCCATCCCACCCCATGAACATCTCACACCATCCCCATCCCCATCCCACTCCACCATCACCTCAACCCATACCACCTCACCAACATCTCATCCCATCCCCATCCACTCCACCACCACCTCATCCCATCTCATTCCATCACCATTCAACCCATCCCATTCCACCACTATTCAATCAATCTGACCACTACCTCACGTCTTCCAACCTCACCACCACCGCACGCCAACCGGCTCCTCCACCGCCTCACCCAATCCCATTCCACCACCATTGCACCCATCCAACTGCTACCGCACTCCACCCCATGCAACCACCACCTCACCCTAACCCACTCTGCCAACTCCTCATCCTATCCTACCCCACCATTATTTCACCCCAATCCACTCCACTACCGCCTCACCCCATCCTATTCCACCACACTTGACCCAATCCCATTCCACACAATCTCACCACATTCCACCCCACCACCATCTCACCACAGCCCCCCCCCCCCCCCCCCCCCCCCCACCAACCTCATCACCATCACTTCCCACAACCACCCCACCCCAAAAAGGTTTTGGTTAAGGGAGAAATAGTTTCTGTGTAGGAAAGAACTGCAGAGATGGTAGACACAAAATGCTGGAGTAACCCAGCGGAACAGGCAGCATCTCTGGAGAGAAGGAATGCATAAAGTTTCCAGTCGAGACCCTTCTTCAGGCTGGTTTCTGTCAGAGAACTGGTTTCTGTCAGAAATAGTTCCTGTCAGATTCCAGACCAGGAAACCAAAACATTTCCACCTCAATCATAGGTTTGTGCCAAGTAAGCTTAACCTTGAATGAGTTTGCAGTGATAAAAATATAACATTTTAAGCTAGAATTAACCATATAACCATATAACCATATAACAATTACAGCACGGAAACAGGCCCTCTCGGCCCTTCCAGTCCGCGCCGACCATTTGTTTTCCCCTAGTCCCATCTACCTGCACTCAGACCATACCCCTCCATTCTCTTCACGTCCATATACCTATCCACTTTACTCTTAAATGTTAAAATCAATCCTGCCTCCACCACTTCTGCTGGAAGCTGATTCCACACAGCCACCACCCTCTGAGTAAAGAAGTTCCCCCTCACGTTACCCCGAAACCTCTGTCCCTTAATTCTCATGTCATGCCCTCTTGTTTGAAACTTCCCTACCCTCAATGGGAAAAACGTATCCACGTCAACTCTGTCTATCCCTTTCATCTTTTTAAAGACCTCAATCAAGTCCCCCCTTAACCTTCTGCGCTCCAAAGAATAAAGACCTAACTTGTTCAACCTTTCTCTGTAACATAGTTGCTGGAACCCTGGCAACATTCTAGTAAATCTCCTCTGTACTCTCTCTATTTTGTTGACATCCTTCCTATAACTAGGCGACCAAAATTGTACACCATACTCTAGAATTGGTCTTACCAATGCCTTGTACAATTTTAACATTACTTCCCTACTCCTATATTCAATGCTCTGATTTATAAAGGCCAGCACACCAAAGGCTTTCTTTACCACCCTATCTACATGCGATTCCACCTTCAGGGAACTATGCACAGTTATTCCTAGATCCCTCTGTTCCACAGCATTCCTCAATTCCCTACCATTTACCATGTACGTCATATTTTGATTTGTCCTGCCAAGATGTAGCACTTCACACTTATCAGCATTAAACTCCATCTGCCATCTTTCAGCCCACTTTTGCAAATGGCCCAAATCTCTCTGTAGACTTTGAAAATCTACTTCATTATCCACAACACCACCTATCTTAGTATCATCTGCATACTTACTTATCCAATTTTCCACCCCATCATCCAGATCATTGATGTACATGACAAACAACAGTGGACCCAACACAGATCCCTGAGGCACCCCACTGGTCACTGGCTTCCAACCTGGCTTCCAACCTGGCTTCCAACCCGAACAGCCATCCACCATTACTCTCTGACATCTCCCATTCAGCCACTGTTGAATCCATCTTGCTACTCCGCCATTAACACCCAAAGATTGAACCTTCTTAACCAACCTTCCATGGGGAACCTTGTCAAAGGCCTTACTGAAATCCATATAGACAACATCCACTGCTTTACCCTCATCAATTTCCCTAGTTACCGCTCAAAAATGGATGTATGCTGAAAAGAATCAATCAAGCACTTGATCGCATCCTGAAGAACCTGCAACTCCAAAAGAACAACACTTGAAGCAAAGTTATTAGCTAATTGCAACAAAACTTAGTTGTTCTTGGCCTGAGCATCTTGACATCATGTTTGCCAAGGAGGTTCCAAAATACCTTTACTAATCCCCACCACAGTGTTCAGATCGAGAGCACTAAAACGACAAAGCTCTTTTAAAGGGTACACAAAAGGCTGGAGAAACTCAGCGGGTGCAGCAGCATCTAAGGAGCGAAGGAGATAGGCGACGTTTCGGGTCGAGACCCTTCTTCAGACTGGTCAGGGATCAGGAAAACAAGAGATATAGACGGTGATGTGGAGAGATAAAGAACAATGAATGAAAGATATGCAAAAAAGTATTGATGATAAAGGGAACAAGCCATTGTAAGCTGTTTGTAGTGTGAAAATGAGAAGCTAGTGTGACTGGGGTGGGGGAGAGATAGAGAGAGAGGGGATGCCAGGGCCCGAGGGCTGAGGGAGAAGTGGGAAGGGGAAGAGACAGCAAGGGTTAACAGAATTGAGAAAATTCAATGTTCAAGCCCAGAGGTTGCAGATTCCCCAAGCGGAATATGAGGTGCTGTTCCTCCAACTTGCGGTGTTGCTCACTCTGGCCGTGGAGGAGGCCCAGGACCAAGAGGTTGGATACGGAATGGGAGGGGGAGTTGAAGTGTTGAGCCACCGGGAGGTCGGGTTGGTTAATGCGGATCAAGCGGAGGTGTTCGGCGAAACGATCGCCAAGCCTCCGCTTGGTCTCACCGATATAGATCATCTGGCATCTGGAGCAGCGGATGCAGTAGATGAGGTTGGAGGAGGTGCAGGTGAACCTCTGTCGGACCTGGAAGGACTGCTTGGGTCCCTGAAAGGAGTGGAGGGGGGAGGTGAAGGGATAAGTGTAGCATTTCTTGCGGTTGCAAGGGAAAGTGCCCGGGGAAGAGGTAGAGCGGGAGGGAAGGGAAGAATTGACAAGGGAGTTGCGGAGGGAGCGGTCTTTGCGGAAGGCAGACGGGGGGAAATGGGAAGATGTGGCGGGTGGAGGGGTCACGTTGGAGGTGGCGAAACTGGCGGAGGACTATGTGTTGTATTTGGTGGGGTGAAAGGTGAGGACCAGGGGGACTCTGCCCTTGTTGCGAGTGGGGGAATGGGGAGAGAGGGCAGTGTTGTGAGGTATGGAGGAGACCCTGGTGCGAGCCTCATCTATAGTGGGGGAGGGGAATCCCCGTTCTCTGAAGAATGAGGACATTTGTGATGACCTGGTGTGGATCACCTCATCCTGGGAGCAAATGCGGCGTAGACAGAGGAATTGGGAATAGGGGATGGAGTCCTTACAGGAAGCAGGGTGGGAGGAAGAGTAGTCCAGGTAGCTGTGGGAGTCAGTTGGTTTGTAGTGGATGTCGGTCAGGAGTGTATCACCTGCAATAGAGATGGTGAGGTCATGGAATGGTAGGGAAATGTCGGAAATGGTCCAAGTGTATTTGAGTGCCGGATGGAAGTTGGTGGTGAAATGGATGAAGTCAGTCAGTTGTGTGTGGGTGCAGGAGGTGACACCAAAGCAGTCGTCGATGTAACGGAGGTAGAGGTTGGGGATGGGGCCCTGGTACGCCGAGAACAAGGATTGTTCGACGTACCCGACAAAGAGGCAAGCGTAGCTGGGGCCCATGCGTGTGCCCATAGCTACGCCTTGTGTTTGGAGGAAATGGGAGGAATCAAAAGAGAAGTTATTGAGGGTAAGGACCAACTCCGCTAGGCGGAGGAGGGTGTCAGTGGACGGGTATGGGTTGCTCCTCTGGTCGAGGAAGAACCGGAGGGCTTTGAGACCGTCCAGGTGGGGGATGGTGTAGAGTGACTGGACGTCCATGGTAAAGATGAGAGGATGGGGGTCTGGAGAATGGAATGCGCGGAGCCGACGGAGAGTGTCTGAGGTGTCTTGAACATAGGTGGGGAGGGATTTAACAAAGGGGGATAGGATGTAGTCAAGGTATGTGGAAATGTGTTCGGTGGGGCACGAACAGGCAGAGACAATAGGTCTGCCAGGGCAGTCGGGTTTGTGGATTTTGGGGAGAAGGTAAAATTGGGCTGCACGGGGCTGGGAAACGATGAGGTTGGAGGCTCGGGGGGGGTAGGGAGCCGGAGTTGATGAAGTCGGTTATGGTGCTCAAGATGGTGACCTGGTGCTCGTCAGGGGGGTCATGGTCCAGGGGTAAGTAGGAGGAGGTGTCCGAGAGTTGGCGCGCGGCCTCTGCTTTGTAGAGATCGACTACCACGGCACCTCCCTTGTCGGCGGGTTTGATAACCCAGTCTGGGTTGTTACGGAGTGAGTCGATGGCAGTACGTTCGGGGCTGGAGAGATTGGAGTGAGACAGGGGAGTGGAGAAGTCGAGGCGGTTGATGTCCCGACGGCAGTTCTGGATAAATAGTTCTAGAGCCGGAAGGCTACGAGGGGGGGTCCAAGTGGAGGGGGTATGTTGGAGACGCGGACTTCTTCCCGTGGAAGAACGCTGTGAGGCGGAGGCTCCTCCGCCTACTTACCCCTGGACCATTTAAAAATCAAGTCTGCAATTTATCCCATCAGATAAAGCATAAAAAAGAAGTTTAATTTGACACCTAATTCACTTTCATATCTTCAGTATTAAAAAAGTTATGGCCATTTTCATACTCGGAAATTAGCATCTTGTTCCCCATTGCCTTTCCATCGACTTAACTCAAAACCTGTGATCTAGGACAGTCAAAAGCCCAAAACTCTCTTAAACATTAAGAGAACTCAATGACATTTTCAGTTATTATAGATTGAAGCATTCTGAAACAAATATGAAACAATCTTACTTGGATGACCTGAAATTAAAGCATAAGTTAGTTGTCTAATTCTAGCTAATTACAAAATTCAACTACTAGATCTAAACATCTATCCAATTCTTAAGAAATGATAAACATTTTTAAATTGCTTAAGTGTCCAAATAACATTCACACAATAATCCACAATATAACATGATTTTTAAATCCCATTTTCATGAATTTATAGGCCAAATGGAAGGAATTTAGTGTTTAATTCCTGTAAATTAATGGCCATTTAAATCAACTTAAATCAACTCAAGCGAGGGTTTTAGTGGAATGCGGTGGATTGGAACGTTGTGGTTTGCGGTGAATTTAACCCACAGTCGGCAGGAAAAATACTGGCGGTTCATACATTTTTTTTTTGTCCCCATTTCGCAACATGAAAATGTGATTAAAGGCTTCCTAAACACCAAGTTTTCATGTAAAAATAAACTGCACTTTATTTTCTCCCCTACGTTAGGTCCGTTCTGCTGTCGGCGTTCAGAGCTTTAGAAGATGATTTTTAAACTACTCTAGTTAATAAATAATGTAGCGTAGTTTAAAAATAGCTTCATGAATGAAATGTCGGAGCGATTTCTCTTTAGCGACGAAATCGCCCAACATGGATCGATTTGGACTGTTTAGGGAAAAAATTATTTTTTAAACCCGCCTCCCCCCTCTGAAAGGCTCCAAAGTCATGCACACGGGGAGCGGCAGAACTGCAGCGCTGCTCAAGGTAGGCATTGTAACATACCTCTTTGTTAAATCCCTCCCCACCTATGTTCAAGACACCTCAGACACTCTCCATCGGCTCCGTGCATTCCATTCTCCAGGCCTCAATCCTCTCATCTTTACCATGGATGTCCCGACACTCTACACCTCCATCCCCCACCTGGACGGTCTCAAAGCCCTCCGGTTCTTCCTCGACCAGAGGAGCAACCCATACCCGTCCACTGACACCCTCCTCCGCCTAGCGGAGTTGGTCCTTACCCTCAATAACTTCTCTTTTGACTCCTCCCATTTCCTCCAAACACAAGGCGTAGCTATGGGCACACGCATGGGCCCAAGCTATGCTTGCCTCTTTGTCGGGTACGTCGAACAATCCTTGTTCTCGGCGTACCAGGGCCCCATCCCCGACCTCTACCTCCGTTACATCGACGACTGCTTTGGTGTCACCTCCTGCACCCACACAACTGACTGACTTCATCCATTTCACCACCAACTTCCATCCGGCACTCAAATACACTTGGACCATTTCCGACATTTCCCTACCATTCCTTGACCTCACCATCTCTATTGCAGGTGATACACTCCTGACCGACATCCACTACAAACCAACTGACTCCCACAGCTACCTGGACTACTCTTCCTCCCACCCTGCTTCCTGTAAGGACTCCATCCCCTATTCCCAATTCCTCCGTCTACGCCGCATCTGCTCCCAGGATGAGGTGTTCCACACCAGGTCATCACAAATGGCCTCATTCTTCAGAGAACGGGGATTCCCCTCCCCCACTATAGATCAGACTCGCACCAGGGTCTCCTCCATACCCCGCAACACTGCCCTCTCTCCCCATTCCCCCACTCGCAACAAGGGCAGAGTCCCCCTGGTCCTCACCTTTCACCCCACCAGCTGGCAAATACAACACATAGTCCTCTGCCAGTTTCGCCACCTCCAACGTGACCCCTCCACTTGCCACATCTTCCCATCTCCCCCCCAGTCTGCCTTCCGCAAAGACCGCTCCCTCCGCAACTCCCTTGTCAATTCTTCCCTTCCCTCCCGCTCTACCCCTTCCCCGGGCACTTTCCCTTGCAACCGCAAGAAATGCTACACTTGTCCCTTCACCTCCCCCCTCCACTCCTTTCAGGGACCCAAGCAGTCCTTCTAGGTCCGACAGAGGTTCACCTGCACCTCCTCCAACCTCATCTACTGCATCCGCTGCTCCAGATGCCAGATGATCTATATCGGTGAGACCAAGCGGAGGCTTGGCGATCGTTTCGCCGAACACCTCCGCTCAGTCCACATTAACCAACCCGACCTCCCGGTGGCTCAGCACTTCAACTCCCCCTCCCATTCCGTATCCGACCTCTCGGTCCTGGGCCTCCTCCACGGCCAGAGAGAGCAACACCGCAAGTTGGAGGAACAGCACCTCATATTCCGCTTGGGGAGTCTGCATCCTCTGGCCTTGAACATTGAATTTTCTCAATTCTGTTAACCCTTGCTGTCTCCTCCCCTTCCCACCTCTCCCTCAGCCCTCGGGCCCTGGCATTCCCTCTCTCTCTATCTCTCTCCCCCACCCTAGTCACACTAGCTTCTCATTTTCACACTACAAACAGCTTACAATGGCTTGTTCCCTTTATCATCGATACTTTTTTTGCATATCTTTCATTCATTGTTCTTTATCTCTCCACATCACCGTCTATATCTCTCGTTTCCCTGATCCCTGACCAGTCTGAAGAAGGGTCTCGACCCGAAACGTCGCCTATCTCCTTCGCTCCTTAGATGCTGCTGCACCCGCTGAGTTTCTCCAGCCTTTTGTGTCCCCTCGATTCTCCAGCATCTGCAGTTCCTTCTTTAAAGCTCCTTTAGAGAGCTTTATGTTGGTCATAATATAGTGTGTTTGAGTCATCCAGTAAGGAAACAGCCTATCAGCTCCTTACGTCCATGACAGCTATCAAGTACCTATCTATACTAATCTGTTTTAGACAGACATAGACATAGAAAATAGGTGCAGGACGAGACCATTTGGCCCTTCGAGCCAGCACCACCATTCATTGTGATCATGTCAGATCATCCACAATCAGTAACCCATGCCTGCCATCTCCTTATATCCCTTGATTCTGCTAGCCCCTAGAAAGTGTTTTCTAACACTTACCTATGCCATGTGTTAAAGGTGTTATTGTGAGACCCCCTGCCTTCACCTCCCCCTTTTGCAATGCTTTGCAAATTCAAACCTTAGTTCAAGCTGAAAATATTGTTCCTCCTGTTCTGTCTAAATAGCCTACCCCTTACCTTAAACATATAGCATCCATAGTAGACACAACCGCTAAGGGAAATGTTTCTTGCTAGCTACACTATCTATGCTCTCTTACTTTTATATGCTTCAATCAGGTCGCCCTTTAGTCTCTGCTCCTTAGGAAACAGAACCAGCCTATCCAGCCTCTTGTCTGAAATGATCCATCTCAAGATACATGTTGGCGAATCCACCCTCCAGTGCAATCACATCCATTATTAACTATGGTGATTCATGGCATCCCAATGATCATTATATATCACATCATATACTTATTAAGACTCTGATCTTGTGTGTGTGTATATGTATGCGTCTTTACATCTTCGTGAAAAAACTACGCGGTAACGATATAATTCTTACTCATTCCGGTTGACATTTTTCCCGTCGAGGCCGATCACCTTATCTGAACATTGCATGCTTTATTTCTTGACCTTTTACAGATTAAAGTTGAAAATCGGCAAAAGACTTTGAATTTAAAATGATCGGCTTTCACTGATGATGTCACAATGGGTCTGCTCCGAGCCATCTCACTCACAGAATCTACCGCGCACTTCAAGTGATGTCACCCCCCCCCCCCCCCGAATTATTTAAAAGACGCCGCCGGTGGAAGAAACGATGAGCCCGGAGATAAAGACAGGCCCTGGACTGGAGACTGCAGTGGCCAAACTCACGGTCCTAGGGTCGATGCCCACCCGCCACCTCGCTCGGGGTTCTCGGGTCGACACCCTACCTCCCACCGCCTCACTCAGGGTCCTCGGGTCGACGCCCGCAGCCTCCCTCAAGTCCACGTCCGCCCGCAGCCCTCTCCCTGTCTCTGCCCTCTCCCTGTCTCTGCCTTCTCTCTGTCTCTGCCCACTCTCTGTCTCTGCCCTCTCTATCTCTGCCATCTCTCTGTCTCCGCCGTCTCTCTCTCTCTCTCTCTCTCTCTCTCTCTCTCTCTCTCTCTCTCTCTCTCTCTCTCTCTCTCTCTCTCTCTCTCTCTCTCTCTCTTTCGCTGCCCTCTCTGCCTCTCTCGCTGCCCTCTCTGCCTCTGTCTCTGCCCTCTCTCTCTCACACCTCCCTCTCCCTCTCTAGCCGCGCCTGCGCAATTGGGGGCTATGTGTGAGTGGATAGGGCGGGGGATGGGGAAAAAGGCGCGAATGAATAATGTTAATATAATATCAAGATGGTGTGTGTGTGTGTGTGTGTGTGTGTGTGTGTGTGTGTGTGTGTGTGTGTGTGTGTGTGTGTGTGTGTGTGTGTGTGTGTGTGTGTGTGTGTGTGCGTGTGCGCGCGTGCATGTGTGTGTGTATGTGTGTGATGCCGCCTCCCAGCAACCACACGTTGAGGGGATGGGACCCAACGGGTCCCACTTGGTCTAGTATCTTATTACATGCATCTTCTTGGGATTAAATTCCTTCTATTATTGCTGGATCAGTTATCAACTTTTCAATCTTGTTTTGAAACAAAAACAACTTTCCTCACTATCCACGACATCACCAATTTGCTTCCCAACTGTAAACTTAGCTTTGCCTACATTTGCATCAAGATCACTCACATATATAACAAATAGCATAATCTTCACACATCTTTTTAAAGGTTTTTTTATTACACATAGGTCTTTTCACCTGCCCAATATCCTGTGTTTTTGACCACTGAATAATGTATGACTGATGATTTGAACAGGCAGTTGGTTTTAAATATTTATTGGCTTTAATAGAGATAATAAATGGGTGTGTGTATAAAAAGGTGAACCTTGCTACCATATCTTTTACTCAGTTTAATTACAATGAGCACATTTCTACTTTTGAATGGTCAACCTTTTCCGAAATGTTAATGACATTCATTATTAACATTCATTAAAATTTAATTTAATCACTTTTAAAATACAATTAAAAATTGTGTTTAAGAATATGAATTCTCACCGAAAATGTAATGATTCTGTCAAACAGTATCTCTGCTGGACCAATGTAATCAAAGACAAAATACTGCAACAAAAGAATAAAAAATAAGGTTTACAAAGGTCTACTGAACAGTCTATAGCAACACAGAGACAGAAGAGTCACAAATGTTGCTGGGTATTAATCAATAATAATAACACAGCAAGCACCAGAGGAAGGAGCTTCAAAGAACTTAATTTAGGGAAGTTACATTCTTAGGTCTGAACCTTCCTTTACATATAAATATACACTTCTACCAAGATGCAGAAACATTTGCAATGTTATGAAAGTGATGCCACATTTCACTCTGTTGTCAATCCTTGGAAATGACAATCCATGGAAATGACATCACTTAAAAGTGCACAAGGGATACATTTTACTTTGTATACTAAAAGGTTAACAATGACTGAAACAGCAAAAGAAACTGCAATTTACACGTGTCCAAATGTAGCTAATTTCTATTTGGAGTGATCTATGTGATCGTAGTCTTTTTCTTTAAAATGAAACTGAAAATGAGAATGATTTTCTTCTGTCCCTTCTCTACCTTATTCTTGGCAAAGAACATGGGATGTTGGGTGTCACAATGTGGGTCTGATGGATAGCCCACGTCCTTTGGAGTATTAGTCGGTAGCTATGAGGAGCAGGAATTTCCAGAGGTTCCTCGGCAATATCCTTTCTCTATCTCTATGGGAGAAGTGCTATTCTCCACTGCCAAATCCCCACAGTCAGGGAATGAGTCAACATGCACAACTGCTCCAGAGAAAATCCAATGTCTTCCAATCTGAGCAAATTGCCTGAGAGTCCTCAGATTGATGCAGCATATTTAGGATTTTTAAATAGAGATGTCAGAGGGTTTATGGCTTGAACTTCCAGGTCACCCCATATGGTGCAAACAGGGTGGCAGTGAAATAAAAATAAAGTGCAAAGACATGGTGCCATTGCCATTTTGACTGGGATCCTCAGGGTAGGCTCAAGCGGCTGCCTGAACTGGATGGCTGTATCTCAATTTAATTTGAGATACATTGACGTTAAATGCAAACTCATTTTAAACATAGCTAGATGTGCTTAAAGCTACACACACCCTGCCAACTGTTAGCCTGTGCTCCAACAAACTCTCCTGACACCCATAGGCCCGAGATTTCCTCCGAGCTGCGCAAACCTAGCCCAGACTTCTGCCTCTCTGGCTCATATCCTCACCTACAGTGTCAGGTCCACAACAAATACTCAACAGGCTGCTACTGTGCAGCTCTGCGTCCAGCCGACTGCTTGTTTAACCCTTCCGCTGGTGCCAACCAGCAGACAACCAGCTCGCCAGAACATGCACATTCAGAATTACATTTTTCCAAATAACCAACTTACTTTTGGAATTCATTTGATCTTTTCAAAACTAAATCTAAACATCAGCATGCAGACCCACCACCCACGAATGACACAAGAGATTCACTGCATTTACCTCATTGTAAAAAGGGAAATTTGTTCCTTCTTTCACTGTTGTTTGTTTTTTCTCATCTCCAACTTCAATTATCACCATAGGGTCGATATTTTCCCCAGCTAACTGACGTCCCTCAGTGATTGTAATGGCAATCTGTCAGACACGTGAAACAACAATTCTCTGGAGAATAGTTTTCAAGTCATATGTCACAAATATTAGTTGCTTGACCAAATACCTTTACAGTAAATGTTCTTACCTGATAGTGTTGAGATCTGCTTTCAGTTGATTGTATTTTGGACAGTGGTTTTGATCTGTACAACATAGTTTGTTAAAGATGTGCGATTCATCCATATTTATGGTTTAGAATTTCATAAAGTAAATTAATTAGTGAACTCAATACTTAACACCAGCCCTCTTAAATTTAAAAAAAAATTACTGGAAAGAAAAATAGCATAATAGTCTTTTTGGTTTGATAACAGCTAAAATGTTTTCAAACTTTTCACCAGATGACCTGAAACATTAATTTGGTTTCTCTCTCCTCAGATGCTGCCTGATCTGCTGAATATTTATTTCTGATTTGATTTGGAGATATTAGGAGAGGAAGCCAAAAGGTTGATCAAAAGGCAGGATTTCAGGATTACCTTAAAGCTGTGGTAGAGACGTGGATAGTTTAGAGTTTTGGGGTAGATAGCTGTAGACTTGGCTGTCGATGTGGAGAAATTTAATTGAGCAAGGAAAAAGAGGCCAGATTCTCTGAGGCCAGAGGGGGGCAGTAATTTGGAGAGCGTTTGGACTGGAAAATGTTGTAGAAAGGTGACTTTTTAGGTGAGTGCAGGAGACTCTGCGCTCGTCACATGGTCGCCACATGCTCGCTGGTGGTCTCTGGTGAGTCTCCTTCATGGTCGCGAGGAGTTCCCGCAATTTGGGAACTAGTCGCGGGCTCAGTAAGGTCGCCGCAAATTTTTGAACATGTTGAAAAACTTTCTCTGACCAAAAACTGGTTGCCATGGAGATAATTGATAATCCTGTAGTCGTGGGTACAGTTGTGGTGGGGTCGCCATGTAGTTATGGGTAGTCGAGGTAGTCGTAGGTAGTTTTAGTTAATCGCCTTTGCTGACCGGTCATTTTCATTGGCTCATTGGGGGAAAAAAACGTAAGCAGTAGTTTTCAGAGCAAGGATAACTGACTGGTAATGTTAAATGTTCGCCGAACTTCACAGCCGTGTATCTCTGGCTTATTAAAAATTGTCTGGCTTCTTAAAAGTTGTCACCCCGCCCTTCTCCCCTCCTTCTCTCCCCCCCTCTCTCCCCCCCTCTCTCCCCCCCCCTCTCTCCCCCACCCTCTTTAAAAGGACGTACCATACACTGTGCTAACCATCTTATAAAACGGGCCAACCTTCCTGTTCATCGTGTGTCTGTATCACCTTGGCTTTGCACCATGGGAATTTTTTAAACAGCGCTCCCCCGCTTGCCCTGGCCCCTGCCTTTGTGATGTGTTTGTGTGTGTTCCACTCTGACAGTCACAGTTCCAGTTCCCGGTTTTTCAGGCGACTGCCGGCAACTTGACAGTCGTCGGCAGTCCGCTGAAAAATCGCCTCAGTGGGACAGGCCCATTAAGAACATGGAAGGAGAGTCAATTCTCTGGCGAAAGAGTCATGCCCATGGAGTTATGTCCGAAGAGGAGGAATCAAGCCAATGCAATGAAAGTTAAGTCCACAAAGGTACAGTCAAGTCAATGGAAGGAGAGTCGATTCCATGGAGGGAGAGTCGAGTCTGTTGAGGAATATGAAAATAAATATGGGAATTTTAAAATCCAGGCATTGCCATATTAAGAGACAACATAGGATGTTAAGCACAGGAGTGGGTAAAAATGATTTGGTGCAAACGGGATTACAAGTAACAGGTATTTCGATGTTCATGTTAATGCAGAGTAGATGCTGGGAGGCTGAATATTATGCTGTTGGAATAGGCAAGTAGAGAGGTAGTAAAGGAATGTTGTGGGTTTCACTACCCATGTGAGCTGGGTAGTGAACAGGTGATGTCATTGAGGTAAGTAGCCAATCTCACTGTGCCTACTAACTGATCTCTGAATTAAATGAATAATAACATTCATTTCAGCCACAGATTCAGCAATAAGTTCTGCAGTTTCTGAAATGTGAATGGAAAATTTATCCGATGGGCTCTTATTGTTGGACGGGAATCACGCACCTTTTTTTGTGGGAAATATTACTGGAGAAACTGCTGGATAGAATGTCAGTACTGGCTCCATAAACATCTGCACCGGCGATTTCTGAGCTGCACGGCTGAGTGTCAAAGTCATCTTGTTCATCTGGGAAGCAATCACAGTGAAAGAACTGATAACTAGTGGTTTCAAAAATTATTAATTTATTATTTGAGAGACGCAGGGAAATGATTAATTCATGCTGAAGAATCGGTGGTGTTGCTGTTTCAATGGCCCTTTGTATCACTAAGTTTTCTGAGGTAAGTATTGTATATTTCAAGTACTCAGCTATCCTTTATTATTCCCAACTTCAAAAGATTATCCTCGAATTTCTCTATTTACCAGTAGCCAATACTCATGACCTCCATAAAAGAAAATGCCAAATTACAGGCATTGGCTTTGCGCTATTAATTCACTACAAATCATATAGAAATTCTCCATATAATGAACCAACATCATCTGACACACACCCACTCTCAGCTAGTAATAGGCAAAGTATTGCAGCTGGTACTTCTGTGCTTCTGTGTGGAGTTTGAACATTCTCCCTATGACAGCGTGGGTTTCCTCTGGGTGCTTCAGTTTCCTCCCATGTCCCAAAGACGTGTGGGTAAGTAGGTTATTTGGCCTCTTTAAATTGCCCCTGATGTGTAGGGAATGGTTGTGAAAATGGGATAAGATAGAACTAGGGTGGACTAAAGTGCTGGAGAAACTCAGCGGGTGCAGCAGCATTTATGGAGCGAAGGAAATAGGCAACGTTTCGGGCCGAAACCCTAGAACTAGGGTGACCAGGTGATAGATGATCGGCAAGGACTCGTTGGGCTGAAGAGCATGTTTTCATGTTGTATCTTTCAATCAATCAATCATATTACAATCAAATCTGATACCACCATCCAATCAACTCATGTCAATGTGAGTAATGAATGCGTTCCAACACAGGGTCTCAGACCTGCTATATTAATTGTTTCTCCCCACAGATGCTGCCTGAGTTGCTAATTTTATTCTTTTGCAAAATTGAAAATATAAACTTAGTGTTAACTCGCAATTTTTAAAGACAAACTATGGGTCACAAAGTAGCACAGCCAGTAGAGCTGCTGGCAGAAACTTGGGTTAAATCTTGACCACAGGTGCTGTTTGTGTGGAGTTTGCATGTTCTCCCTGTTTCCTTAGGGATCTCCGCCTTCCTCCCACATCACAAAGACTGATGGGTTTGGAGGTTAATTAGAAACTGCAAATTGCCCCCGGTGTGTAGCTAAGTGGTAGAATCTGCTGGTGGTTGATGAAAATGAAGGGGGAATAAAAACAGTGGGAATAATGTAAAATTAATTTACGTAAATGGGTGATTGATGGTTTGTTCGGACTTAATGAGCTGAAGGGTCTGCTTCAGTTGATATCTCTCTGTGATAATGACTCCGAATAATATTACATGGTGCAATGCAAAATTATTTCCAAAGTTTGCTGTTGTGTTGATTACATTGGAAAATAATTTCTGCTCATATGAATGTCAAGAATTTGGTGGCCCCAACTCTGGTTGTGTGGCCATATTTTACTGCCCTTCACATTCTCCCTGTATTTGAATCTTCCTGTTATGCAATTCTAAAAACTGACAGAATTACTGCAGCCATCATGAAGTATAGGTCAGAAAAGGACGTCAGCCTTTCATTGTGGCTGGGTCAGGATCCTGGAATCCCCTCCCCAACAGCACCATGGAAGACCTTTCACCAGGTGGACAGGAGCAGTTCAAGCTAATATCACACCATGACCTCATAGGGGGAATTAGGAATGGGCAATAGATGATGGCCAGATCCCAGATCCCAGTGACACCCAGATCCCAAAAAGTAAATACATCCAATGACAACCAACAAAAACCTTCAAAGAGTCATATTACCTCCCATTAGTGTAAAGGTAAGGAGATTCCACATCCCAGCAATATCAAGAGGGATCACCTACAGTGTGGGCAAACCACTCTGCCAACCTTCTGACGAGAAGCAAGGGCAGCACTGGGCATTTTGGTTTAGGTTTATTATTGTCACATGTCCGAAGGCACAGTGAAGAGTTTTGTTTTGCATGCTATCCAAACACATCAGATATACCATATCTAAATATAATCGTCAAACTCGTATAATAAATAGCGCAAATGGTGCAGAAAATAGTTCTCAGCATTGTAGTGCATCAGTTTCATAGACAAACTCCAATGTCCACAATGGGGTCGAGCTGAATTGAACAGTACCCTAGCTTATGGAAGAACTGTTCAGAAACCTGATAACAGAGGGGAAGAAGCTGTTCCTGAGTCTGGTGGTGTACACTATCAAGCTTCTGTATCTCCTGCCAGATGGGAGCAGGGAGAAGGAGGAATGACCATGGTGGGACACCGTGGTCCGAAATAACATGAGGCATAGATAGAGTCATTGATGGGAAATTTGATCTGTGCGATAGACTGAGCTATATCTACAACTCTGCAATGTATTGTAGACTTGGGCAGAGCTGTTCCCAAACCAAACTGTGATAGAACCCAATAGTATGCTTTCTGAAGTGCATCAGTAGAAGTTAGTAAGAGTTTACAGCAGTATCTGCCAGTTTAAGGGTTGCACAATATATCCATAATCGAACAGATGCCAATGTCTGGATCAAGGTACAAAAGACAATGGCGTAAAGGATAGCAAGTTTGCTGCAGTATGCTTTGTATTTAAATTCTCCTGCTGTTGATTTATTTGCTGTTGAAATAATTGAATCACAAGGAAAGATTTGCATGAAATAATCACTCACAAGCTATTTATCTTTTGGGTTGGGACAATGGTGTATCATCACTGCGTTTCCTGGAAACTGGATAAAAGTTAGCAATGAATTGGTAAACCAGTTTTTTTGATAACTTAATTTCAGATCTTGAGCTATTAGATATCTAATTCAAATTTGAGAAGCATTTATATTCAAGTTTCAAGTTCAAGTTTTGAATTTATCGTCACATGCACCAATTAAGGAACAGTGATATTCGAGTTGCCATACAGCCATACTAAGTGAAAAGCAACAATACACACAGCCACATAAAATAAAATGTAACAGAAACATCCACCACAGCGGAATCTACATTCCTCACTGTGATGGAAGGTAATAAAGTTCTTCCTCCTTTGTTCACCCGTGGTCAGGGCTGTTGAACCCTCCGCAGTCGCTGCTGCTGACGGTTCGATGTCCGAAGCCCTTGCGTCAGGATGATTGAAACTCCGGCGTCGGGACGAAATGGAACACTCTGCGGCATGGAGCTCCTGAGTCGGCCTCTTCTTGCCGGAGGCCGCAGGCTTCACGGTATTAAAGTCCACAGGCCCCGCGGTTGGAGCTCTTTCACAGGCGATCCTCGGCAAAGGATCGCAGGCTCCTTTGATGTTACGGTCCATCGCCTGCGGATTGAAATGCCAGGCCGGTCTTCAGGAAAAGCCACACCACTCCACGTTGTTAGGCTGCTGGGGGGGGACGAAGATACGACACGGAGAAAAATCGCATCTCCGTCGAGGTAAGCGATTGAAAAAAGTTTCCGCCATTTTCCCACCCCCCACATAAACCAGGCCAAGAAACATTAAAATATACTTTTCAAACATACTTAAAATAATAAAAACAGAGAGGGGAAAGACAGACTTTTGGCGAGGTGGCCACTGCACTACATATTGGAATGTATGGGGCGCTTGGATAGGAGTAGTACTTCTGGTTGGGGAGATGTTTGACAAGCTCATAGCAGGCTCCTCATCCACCATTAGTCCCCACCTGACACTTAGCTCTCACCTGTGGCTCCAAGCTACAGTTGCACATGTCAGTGGCCGCAGCCCAGGAAATGGCTTCATCATGCCGGCTAAACAAGGTGAGAGTGCGTCTCAAACTCTTGGGGCTCGCTCATCCCAACATTAGAGACTATTGAATCAAGATTCAAACATCAAGATGGTTTAATTATCTTGTGCATCAGGACCATAACCACAAGTTGCTTACTTGCTGAAGCTTTACAGTCACATTAGACACACCAATGCAACAAATAAATATACAATAAATTATTAATTATGCTGGGTAACCAGGCTATAATGGTGCAAACTAAAATAAGCAAAGCAACTGAAACAAAGTCCATTGTAGATCGTTGCTGAGGTTGGATTGTGGTTAGAGTTGTGCAGTGTGGTTCAAGAGACTGTTGATTGATGGGAAGAAGCTGGAGGTAATTGTTCTCAGGTTCTTGTTCCTACATCCCCATGGTAGCAGCAAGATGAGAGCATGGTCACGGTGGTGGGAGTCTTTGATGATATTAGCTTCCTTCTTGGGGCAGCACTTCCTGTCGATCCCTTCGATGGCGGGGAGAACAATATCTGTGATGGACCGGGCAATGTCCACCACTTCCTGCAGCTTTCTTTATCCTCGGGCATTTAAAATACCAAACCAGGCCATGATGCAACCTATTAGAATGCTTTCCACCGTGCTCCTGACGAAGTTTTCGGGGACTTGCCAAATCTCCTGAAACTTCTGAGGAAGTAGACTGTTCCACCAGACTAGGTGAATGAAATCAATCGTATGATTTGACAACGAGAAAGGTGGTCCAGCAATGCACTGTGGAGTGCATTGGGCACATCTGTGCACGGAGGAAGCCCAGTCCATTCATTGCACGCGAAGAAGTCCCAATCATGTCTCATCATGCCACATTGCCCTCTGTGGCCAAGAGGGTAGGATTACTCCGTTGCAAAAAACGGAGTACTCAACTCCTCTTGTTTTCAAGGCCAACATGCCATTCGCTTTCTTCACTGCCTGCTGTACCTGCATGCTTACTTTCATTTCATGTTTTAACCATTTGTATGCTATTGCATCCAATCATGACTTTTAGTTCTTATTCTCTTTCTATAATTCTTTCCCAAGAGGTTACAACAGTGGGACTTTAGAACCTCTGGCATTTTATTCAATCAGCTGCTTTTTTTTCTGTGAAGCTCGGCTCGGTGTATGAGCATTGAAACGTTCATTGGCTTGCAATTATTGGCATGGGACAAAGGGACTGCTGAAAAATTGATTGTCTACTGAATATTATGCAACTAATCTTGTTATTGAAACATAGCAATCTATGTCTTACCTTCTAACACCAAAGTAAGCCAAGACATGTTTCAGCAGAAGGTAAATAAGATCTACAGGGGCTGGAAGAAAGCAGTAGAAATAGCAGGGGAGTCAATGTCTTTTCTTCTAACACCAATATAACCATATTACCATTTACTTGTGGGGAAGGATAGCCATTTGATTCATTTTAGAATACAGATATCTGAGTGTGAGCCTAACAATCCCTTGCTACGTCCTAAAGCACAGAGTTCACTTTATATTGGCAATAGATATTTACTTTTGTTATCTTACCTAGAGCGTCTTTGTTTGCTATAAATAAACCTTTCTCTTCCTTTTTCTTCTTTTTCAGTTTTATACCAGCAAACGCCTTCTTTCTAAAAAAAAATAAAACATATTCTGTGATTGTGAGCTAATGGTATAGCTTTGAAGCAAAAAGAGAAAAAAATTGATGTGAACAATGTAACAAATGGATGATTTTACATTGAGATATCGGTTTGAAAGAACCTAATGGAAATAAACATGCAGACATCCTTAAATATCCTTCCACACATCTCCCGCACTGTTACCTCTGTTAGTACTAAGTTCTTCACAGGACTAGACAGTAAATTATTAATTCTATTGTTTTGTTCTAGTATTGGCAATATTCACAGTGAATGGTAGGGCCCTGTGGAGTACTGGTGAGCAGCGTGATCTAGGACTGTTGTAGAGTAGAGGGGTGTAGGACTACAGGTACATAGATCTCTGAAAGTGGCATCAAAGGTAGAGAGAGTGGTCAAGGCATTTGGTACATTGACCTTAATCGGTCAGAATATTGGGTATGGTGGTTGGGATGTTAAGTTACAATTGTACAACATGTTGGTGAGACCACATTTGGAGTTTTGAGTTTAGTTTTGGTCACTCTGCCATAGGAAGGATGTCATTAAGCTGCAAAGAGTGCAGAGAAGATTTGCAAGTATGTTGCCAGGACCCGAGGGTCTGAGTTACAGGAAAAAGTTGGGCAGGCTAGGACTTTATTCCTCGGAGCGCAGGAAGCTTAGGAATTATCTTATAAAAGTGTATAAAATCATGAGGGGAAGAGATGAGGTGAATGCACAGAGTATTTTACCTCGAGTAGGGGAATAAAGAATCAGAGGACATAAATTTAAGGTTAGCACAGAAAGTTAATAGGAACCTGAGGGACAATGTTTTCACACAGAGGTTGGTGGCTATATGGAATGAGCTACCAGAGGAGGTAGTTGAGGCAGGTACAATAATAATTTAAATATATATTTGGATAGGTATATGGACAGGATAGGTTTAGAAGGATATGGGCCAAATGCAGGCAAATAGCACTTGCATGGATGGGGCATCTTGGTCAGCATGGATGAGTTTGGCCAAAGAGCATGTTTCTGTGCTGTGTGCCTCTACTCCAAGCGGCAAATCACTAATTATGGAAGTGCCAGTATCTTTGTCATTTTCAAGCATGATAAAATATTATGTGAGAAAGAACTTCCCACTTCATCCACCTTCTGCCTGTAGTCACTGAGGTCCCTGAATCCATTGTGTTAGCTTATCATGTTGACAGCCCTGCTTGCGACTGTGGACATCCAGACCAGACAATCCCCACACATCGTGAATGACTGCTCACTGTGGCTTTTCCCTGGGGGATCAAAGCCATCCACCCAGTAACTGATGCTGTCCTGGCCTGGATGTCTATCCTTGATCTACAACTTTAGGCTGTGCACGCCATACGCAAGAAGAAGAAGATCCCCCTCCTTATTGCTCCATATTCTATGCTGGCATCTATCTCCCACTTCTTACTCCATATTACTCCTTATCTGTGCAGCCATTTGAAGTTGTTGATAAACATCTGCAATGGCCTCCAGATTCCGTATGTGACGAAAATCTTTAGTCAGGATAGGAACATGGTTAACAGCTGTCACTATTTCCAGTTCAAAAGCAATGAACAAACTAGCCTTCTTTGTTGTTAATCTGTACGATAGTGTGACCACCATATCCAGCCTCAGCAGCACTCAGATGGAGACAGAAACAGAAAAGGGCTTGGACAGACCTGAATATCAAAATGCATCAAAATAACTGATGAGTTTAACAAATAAAATAAAGTGAACCTGACTTTTTTTTCAATTTAGCCAATATTCTAAATTATTACTATAGGTATCAGCAACTAGTATACACACTACATCACAGTAATTCTCACTTTCTGTTGATCCCATAATTCAGAATGCCTGTGGATTGCCAGTTAATTTGTTTTCTAGCCGTTTGTTCACTTTTTGGAGCGCTATTCAGTGCTAAAAATTTCAAAAACAAACCTATACTCATTTAGTTGCTCCATTATGCCTACAAGATCAGATATTTATCACAGCTTTCCACTGAAGTGCCCTTGTGTCAACCATGCTCCATTGAAGTGCACTCTGTTTGAGAGCAATGTTGCAATGGCCAGGCAGCGTGCTCAGCTGCTGCTGCAGTTTGATATGCTGTACAGATCTATCAAAGGAAGGATATCACTTTTTTATTTTAAGCAGCAAAAATGTATTTAAATACAAGAGGCAGACAAGTGGGTCACGGTTAGGAAGGGCAAGGGGCAGAGGCAGGGGCTAGAGAGTACCCCTGTGACCGTACAACTGGAAAATAGGTACTCAGGTTTGAGTACGATTGGAGGGGACAGCCTAGCTGGGGGCAACTACAGCGGCAGGGCCTCCGGCACAGAGACCGGCCCTGATGCTCAGAAGGGTAGCAAAAAGAGGGCAATTGTAATAGGGGACTCTATAGTTAGGGGGTCGGATAGGCGATTCTGTGGACGCAGTCGGGAGACCCGGATGGTAGTTTGCCTCCCTGGTGCCAGGGTCTCGCATGTGTCAGAACGTGTCCAAAAGATTCTGATAAGGGAGGGAGAGGAGCCTGATGTTGTGGTACACATAGGTACCAATGACATAGGCAGAAAAAGTGACGAGGTCCTAAAGGGAGAATTTAGGGAGTTGGGGGGAAAGTTAAAGAGAAGGACCAAAAGGGTAACGATTTCAGGATTACTGCCTGTGCCGCGTGACAGTAAGAGTAGGAATGAAATGAGGTGGAGGCTAAATGCGTGGCTGAGGGACTGGTGCAGTGGGCAGCGATTCAAGTTTCTTGATCACTGGGACCTCTTTTGGGGAAGGCATGATCTGTACGCAGAGGACGGGTTGCACTTGAACCCGAAGGGGACCAATATCCTGGCAGGGAGATTTGCAAAGGCTACTGGGGAGACTTTAAACTAGAAAGGCTGGGGGGAGGGACTCGGGTAGAGGGGGCTAGGGGACAGGGTGTGGGGCAAGAGGCAGAGAAGGGAAGCACTCAGACCCAAAATGTAGGCGAGAAAGATGAAAAAGATAATAGACAGAGAATAAAGGATGGTGGGTTTATAAAATGTGCATATTTTAATGCTAGGAGCATTGTAAGTAAGGTGGATGAACTTAGAGCCTGGATTGACACCTGGAAATATGATGTTGTGGCAATCAGTGAAACATGGTTGCAGGAGGGCTGTGATTGGAAACTAAATATTCCAGGATTTCGTTGCTTCCGGGGTGATAGAATTGGAGGGACCAGAGGTGGAGGTGTTGCATTGCTTGTCAGAGAGGATATTACAGCAGTGCTTTGGCAGGATAGATTAGAGGGCTCGTCTAGGGAGGCTATTTGGGTGGAACTGAGAAGTGGGAACGGTGTAGCAACACTTTTAGGGGTGTACTATAGACCGCCAAATGGGGAGCGAGAATTGGAAGAGCAAATATGTAAGGAGATAGCAGATATTAGTAGTAAGCACAAGGTAGTGATTGTGGGAGATTTCAATTTCCCAAAAATAGACTGGGAAACACATTCTGTAAATGGGCTGGATGGTTTGGAGTTTGTAAAATGTGTGCAGGATAGTTTTTTGCAGCAGTACATAGAGGTACCGACCAGAGAAGGGGCAGTGCTGGACCTCCTGTTAGGGAATGAGGCAGGACAGGTGACGGAGGTATGCGTTGGTGAGCACTTCGGGACCAGTGATCACAATACCATTAGTTTCAATATAATTATGGAGCGAGTCAGAACAGGACCTAGAGTGGAGATTTTTGATTGGAGAAAGGCTAACTTTGAGGGAATGCGTGAGGATTTTAAAGGAGTGAATTGGGACACTTTGTTTCATGGGAAGGATGTAGAAGAGAAATGGAGGACATTTAAAGGGGAAATTGTAAGAGTACAGAATCTTTATGTCCCTGTTAGGTTGAAAGGAAATAGTAAAAATTGGAAAGAGCCATGGTTTTCAAGGGAAATTAGACACTTGTTTCGAAAAAAGAGAGATATCTACAATAATTATAGGAGGCATGGAGTAAATGAGGTGCTAGAGGAGTATAAAGAATGTAAAAAGAATCTTAAGAAATAAATTAGGAAGGCTAAAAGAAGATATGAGGTTGCTTTGGCAAGAAAGGTGAAAGTAAATCCAAAGGGTTTCTACAGCTATATTAATAGCAAAAGGATAACGAGGAATAAAATTGGACCATTAGAGAACCAGAATGGACAGCTATCTGCAGAGCCAAAAGAGATGGGGGAGATATTGAACAATTTCTTTTCTTCGGTATTCACCAAGGAGAAGGATATTGAACTCTGTGAGGTAAGGGAAAAAAGTAGAGTAGCTATGGAAACTATGAGATTCAAAGAGGAGGATGTACTGACACTTTTGAAAGATATAAAGGTGGATAAGTCTCCAGGTCCTGACAGGATATTCCCTAGGACATTGAGGGAAGTTAGTGTAGAAATAGCAGGAGCTATGACAGAAATATTTCAAATGTCATTAGAAACGGGAATAGTGCCGGAGGATTGGCGTACTGCGCATGTTGTTCCATTGTTTAAAAAGGGTTCAAAGAATAAACCTAGCAATTATAGACCTATTAGTTTGACGTCAGTGGTGGGCAAATTAATGGAAAGGATACTTAGAGATAATATATATAAGCATCTGGATAAACAGGGTCTGATCAGGAACAGTCAACATGGATTTGTGCCTGGAAGGTCATGTTTGACAAACCTTCTTGAATTTTTTGAAGCGGTAACTAGGGAAATTGATGAGGGTAAAGCAGTGGATGTTGTCTATATGGATTTCAGTAAGGCCTTTGACAAGGTTCCCCATGGAAGGTTGGTTCAGAAGGTTCAATCTTTGGGAGTAAATGGCGGAGTAGCAAGATGGATTCAACAGTGGCTGAATGGGAGATGTCAGAGAGTAATGGTGGATGGCTGTTTGTCAGGTTGGAAGCCAGTGACCAGTGGGGTGCCTCAGGGATCTGTGTTGGGTCCACTGTTGTTTGTCATGTACATCAATGATCTGGATGATGGGGTGGAAAATTGGATAAGTAAGTATGCAGATGATACTAAGATAGGTGGTGTTGTGGATAATGAAGTAGATTTTCAAAGTCTACAGAGAGATTTGGGCCATTTGGAAAAGTGGGCTGAAAGATGGCAGATGGAGTTTAATGCTGTTAAGTGTGAAGTGCTACATCTTGGCAGGACAAATCAAAATATGACGTACATGGTAAATGGTAGGGAATTGAGGAATGCTGTGGAACAGAGGGATCTAGGAATAACTGTGCATAGTTCCCTGAAGGTGGAATCGCATGTAGATAGGGTGGTAAAGAAAGCCTTTGGTGTGCTGGCCTTTATAAATCAGAGCATTGAATATAGGAGTAGGGAAGTAATGTTAAAATTGTACAAGGCATTGGTAAGACCAATTCTGGAGTATGGTGTACAATTTTGGTCGCCTAGTTATAGGAAGGATGTCAACAAAATAGAGAGAGTACAGAGGAGATTTACTAGAATGTTGCCAGGGTTCCAGCAACTATGTTACAGAGAAAGATTGAACAAGTTAGGTCTTTATTCTTTGGAGCGCAGAAGGTTAAGGGGTGACTTGATTGAGGTCTTTAAAATGATGAAAGGGATAGACAGAGTTGACGTGGATACGTTTTTCCCATTGAGGGTAGGGAAGATTCAAACAAGAGGGCATGACATGAGAATTAAGGGACAGAAGTTTAGGGGTAGCGTGAGGGGGAACTTCTTTACTCAGAGGGTGGTGGCTGTGTGGAATGAGCTTCCAGCAGAGGTGGTGGAGGCAGGATCGATTTTAACATTTAAAAGTAAAGTGGATAGGTATATGGACGTGAAGGGAATGGAGGGGTATGGTCTGAGTGCAGGTAGATGGGACTAGGGGAAAACAAATGGTCGGCACGGACTGGAAGGGCCGAGAGGGCCTGTCTCCGTGCTGTAATTGTTATATGGTTATATGGTTTATATGGTTAATACCTGGAAAGGCACTTTATAGTTCTGAAGAAAACCTTAAAAACTTACTGATTATTCATCGGAAAGGGAACTATGAGCAGCGTTTTGACACAGCCAGTAGAGACACTCACTCATAGCTCCAGGGACATAGGTTTAATCTTGATGTCTGGTGCTATTTTTGTGGAGTTACCATCTTCTCTGTGGTCCTATGAGTTTCCTCTGGGCACTCTGTTTAGTTTAGTTTTTAGTTTAAAGATAAAGCGTGGAAACAGGCCCTTCGGACCACCAAGTCTGCACCGACCTGCAATCCCCACATATTAACACTATCCTACACACTCTAGGGACAATTTAAACCTAAAGAAGCCAATTTACATACAAACCTCTATGTCTTTGGCGTGTGGTAGAAAACCGACGATCTCGGAGAAAACCCACGCGGTCACGGGAGAACGTACAAACTCAGTACAGGCAGCACCACTAATCGGGTTTGAACCCGGGTCTTCGGTGCTGCAAGCGCTGTCAGGCAGCAACTCTACCACTGCGGCACCTCTGGTTACCTCCCTCTTCTCAAAAACAGGTTAGTAGGTTAATTTCCATAAATTGCATTTGTGTAAGATAATGCAAAAGTGCGTCTTTGATAGTCAGTAGTCTCAATGGGCCAAGGACAGATTTCCATAAAACTATGAGAGGGACAAATGGAGAAATGCACCTTCAGTCACCAGCCCTATGCAAGAATATCAATTGTGGCCAGAACTCCCTTCTCCTCTAATTGTGGCAAAGTCAATACTCTTTGTACCAAGGGCAATGATTAACGACAAATTTTCCTCGGCACTACTTTGAGATAAGATGCATGATGCTAGCATTATAATTCTTATTTAAATCCGAATTGAATAACTGATTGTAAAAGAGTAGAAAGTGATATTATAAAGAATGAGGAAAAGCGATTCAAACTCTGGAACTGGAGAGGAGGTCTGTAAAGTGGAATTACTTACTGGGCAGTTTTACCTCATGGAACAGAAATTGAATAATTCCCAAAGCTCTTCCCATATTTCTCCTCTGAACAATCCCATCAATTTCTGTTACCCATTCCTTCACACATGCCCTGTCTCCTATCACCCTCCTATACTGGGGGTAACATACAAGCACAGGATTGGGATGAAGGAGAAAACCAGAGCACTCAGGAGAAACCAGCACAATATGGGGTGATCATGCAAACTCCATACAGGCAGCAGCTAGGATCAAGCCCGGGTCGCTGGAGTTGTGAGGCAGTAACATCAATTCCTGATGATAGTTAATTCTGGAAATCTAGTTTAAACATTTTTAAGAACCAATTAAGAATCCCATTTATCATCACATAAGCAATATAAAATACTGTATTACATCTGTTTGCAGTCCGGACACTATCAAGAAACAAGTTCCACTAAGTTCCATTAAGCATTATAAACTATGAAAACTATAAAACATAGTCATGCAGCATGGAAACAGGTAATTCAGCCCAACTCATCCATGACTAGTAAGCTAGTCTCCTTTGCCAGTGTTTGACCCAGATCCTGCGAAACGCTTCCTATCCAGGTACCTGTCCAAATGGTTTTTTTTAATGTTGTTATTGTACCCGTCTCAACTGCTTCCACTGGCAGCTCATTCCATATACACACCATCCTCTGTGAGAAGAAGTTACCCCTCAGGTTCCTATTAAATCTTTCCCCTCTCAGCATAAACCTATATCCTATATGTTAATTCCAAGCACGACAGAATTTAGCTAGTGGTTTCTCTCCGGTTATTATTGCTGGGTGTATATGCGAACACCATGCAAAAATAGATTTTGTTTTGATGATCCTAAAGCTATTATCCTCACATTTTCTAATGTAGTATATTGAGTAAATCATGTGAAGGCAGATACTTCTGTGCATTTCAACTTACAGGAGAAGATTGTATAGGAATAAAAAAGAAAAAGAAAACCTAGAGAAAGTAAGTGATATTTTGTACAACTTTCTAATCATCAATTTTACAAGATTTAAAAATTAAAATGTAATATTGTATATAAAACGAGAGAGGGTTCTGTGGAAATATGTGGAGGATTTCTATGAGTGCTGGCTTAGACACAATAGGGTGAATGGACTATTTCTAAATCATAAGGAAACTCAGGAAAATGTCAGCGGGAGAGGATTCCTCCTAAGAAATTGGGACTCCCAGTAAAATTATGAACACACTGATATTGTTTTATTTGGAAACTAAATTATTAATTTTCATCACAATTTATCAATCTTATTTTAATGATAATCAAGGAGAGAATTGAACATTACCAATCCGCCTCTTGTCATTATACAAACATTATGCAGAATTTCTTAAAAAGCAAACTAATAAAAACATACAATATCAATATATTACCTTGCACATTTATCATTATTTAATTTAGACTCTGTTAAAAAGTAATATATGGAGGAGCTTATAGACCATCTCCATATTTAGAAAATGTTGCAAATATAATTTATTTTCTGTTTTTCCACTGCAAGGAACTCAAATGTTATTTGATTTTTCTCTCTTTAATCACAGTTTGAATTAAATTCACTTGTCCCTGACATAATTTGTAATTAGAATGTAATGCATCACTCATATGCTGAAAGTACACATCGATAGCTGCCACTTACTTTTGTTGGATGCTAGGATCCATCAGTGTAAAATACTTGTTGCTCCAGTTGCAGGAGGTGCAGAAGATGGATGGCACTAATTCACCAAATTAAAATGGCAATGCTTTTTCATCAACTCTACTCCAGCCTGGCTGTTCAGCCTTACAACGTCGAAGCAACTAAGCACTTACTTCTATGTTTGAGTTTTGAATAGTAATCATATTGTAATAAAAGAGGGAGGTGCATAATTTGTGATAGGTTGCTCACACATTGCATTCAGTTTGATTACATGGAAATAACTTTCCTGATAAGTCTCAAAATTGGACGTTAAGGTTTTAAACAGAGCTGTCGCCGCGGAGTTGCTTCTACCAAAGCTCTTTGACCTTGTGACCTGAAGTGGAATGTCAGGTGTGTTGTGCACAATTGAGGATGATTAAAGTTTATGGGGAGAAGGGACTATAATAAATAACTTTAACCCTTTACCTTCACTGTTACTTATTTGGATAAGTTGAACTTCTGTATCAATACTTTCTGCAAGGGAACAGGGAAGAATCAGTGATAAAGGAGTCACAGTGCAGGTGACTCATGTTGCCTGGAATAATCCTTTGCATTAGATCCAACGTAGATATACCCCTGTAGACACGTGGTAGACAAAACACGGAGCGTTTGATAAGACTGATCCATGCACTTCAGAGTTGTATTCATGATATGAAGATTATATATCTGAGTGGGGTCAGATCTGCACTTTGGGGATGCATGTTCTGGTGTTCTTAGTGATAAGCAGCAAGAAGTTGTAGGTTCCTCAGTGTTCCTGTGGGGAGTTAAAGTTCAATACACTCGCTTGCTGCTTCAACCCAGAAGGGGTTTTGGGCTCAACCATCGGACACTGATGTTCCCACCCACTTCATGAGTTACTAACACTGGATAACTGCATGCAAAATAAATCTTAGGGCATCATAACGAGTAAAGAAATAACATATTTACCTCTGAGTTTCCTGAAACACAATAATTGAAAATCTCAAGTCAACTTTTCATCCCTACAAAAGAATATCTCTGACCAAAGTCACAGGTGACCAGTCCTGTGTAATACCTCTGTTGTTTCTGATATGCCAACCAAGGCATCTTCCTTCTTATTGGACCATATTTGCGACAGCTTGAAGGAGCTTGAAAGGTCAGGAGAAGTCCAGGCAAATGATTTTAATTCCATTTACAATTTTCTGCATCACTTCAGACTCAAAACATTTGTCAATTGCTCAATACTGTTGAACTGTATTGGGTATGACCGTGTGCCACAAGTTATTACAATATTTAATAAGCAGATGATATGGTTAATTTGTTGTGAGGCCAACCACACTCATCTGTAAACTAGATTTTACATTTTCACAAAAAGACTGTCACGCAACATCTCAGATGTATGTTTACCAAGGGCTGATTTGAGAACAGATGTAAAATGAGTCCCTGGGAGTGTGATTAGTGTAAGATCATGTGATACTTACTGTGCACAGTTGTAAACTATACATAATGATTGCTTTGACGGTTGTTTTGCTGTGTGTTATCAATTTGTAATAACAATTTGTAATGACAACATTCCTGGATGCGTTCTAAGAGACTGCGCCAAGCAACTGAAAGATGTCTTCACAGACATTTTTAACACCTCGCTCAGCCAGGCAGTAGTGCCCAACTGTCTTAAGAGTGCCACCATCGTTCCTGTCCCGAAGAAACCAAACCCAGCCTGCCATAATGACTTTCGACCAGTGGCTCTAACACCCATAGTAATGAAGTGTTTTGAGCGACTGGTTATGCAGCATATCAAAAATAGCCTACCTGCCGACCTAGACCCACTGCAGTTCGCCTACAGAGCCAACCAATCCACAGAGGACGCAGTCTCAACAACACTGAACCTCGTACTGCCACACCTTGATCGGAAAAATACTTATGCCAGGATCCTCTTCATAGACTTCAGCTCTGCTTTTAACACAATCATTCCGCAGCAGCTGGTGGAGAAGTTGGAGTTATTGGGGGTTGATGCTGGCACATGTAACTGGGTCCTGAACTTTCTATCGCAATGGCAGCAGGCAGTCAGGGTGGGCAGTAGCACTGGCACGCCCCAAGGCTGTGTCCTAAGCCCCCTGCGGTTTAGTCTGCTTACACACACACTGCTAGACTCAACAACAACTTCATCAACAAGTTCGCTGATGACACAACAGTGGTAGGTCTCATCAGTGACAATGATGAGTCGGCGTACAGGATGGAGGTGGAGCTGCTCACAGGATGGTGCAAATCCCACAACCTCATTCTCAACGTGGGAAAAACGAAGGAGATGGTGGTTGACTTCAGGAGGGCGGGAAAACAACGCCATACACCTCTGCACATCGATGGAGCTGATGTGGAAAGGGTCAGCAGTGTGACGTTCCTAGGACTCCACCTGTCAGATGACCTGACATCCACGACCAACACCACAGCACTGGTCAAGAGAGCCCAGCAGCGACTACACCCTTTCCGAAGACTACGGAATGCAGGTCTCCCCACTGCACACCTACGAACTTTTTATAGGGGGACAATCGAGAGCACATTAACCTACGGCATCACCTCCTGGTTCGGGAGCTGCAAGGCGTACGAACGGCACCAACTGGACAGGATTGTGAAGACCGCCAGCAGGATTATTGGTGCTCCACTCCCTTTCCTGCTGGACATATACAGGAAGAGATGTATTAGCAGAGCCATCTCCATCATCAAAGACCCCTACCACCCATCGCATCACATATTCTCCATCCTGCCATCTGGGAAGAGGTACAGGAGCATCAGCTGCAAAACCAGCAGGATGCTCCTCAGCTTCTTCCCGCAGGCAATTAGACTGATAAACGGACTTTGCCCCCTGCCAAAGTATCGCGCACCAACCACCAACCTGGACACACTGAAGCAGAGCCATTGTCGTGCCGCTGCCGATTGGAACTCATGATATATGTATTTTTATTTTTATTTCTATTTATTTTTTACCGCACACTGAATGGACACTGGTTGAGAAACGCTTTTTCGTTTCCTCTGGGTATGTAAGTACTCAGGAAAAATGATAATAAAGATATACAATACAATATACAATACAAGTAGATGAGAACTTAAAGAATCGCTCACGGGAGTTTAAAACCCAGTTAAAGTATGCTGGTGATCAGTTTTTCCTATTTTTCGGTTTCGACAAAAACATCTTTCATTTTTACAGTGCTCTTAATATGTGGAAAAATATCTTGAGGTACAATCATGTGAAAGTGGACTCTGATCAAGAAAGATACAATAGCTGGGATGATCGAAATGCAATGTGTGAGTGTTCTATTGCAAACACTTGTCAGGGCTGTTGGCAGAATTTCAAGACAGAGATCAAAAGGACATAGAGATAATATATAGACCTATTGGCGATGGGATAGTACTAGACCTTGAGAAATTAAATTGGACAGGTGGTGGAAGTGTCAGTTTCCCAAGAACACTTTGGGAATGGTAACTATAATACTGTAAGTTTCATTAACTTATGGAAAGGGATAAGTTAAGATTTTGAGTTGGGAGAAGTTGACTTCAATAGCATAAGAATGAAACTTGGGAAAGTAGATAGGAAGCGAGGGAAGAAATACCTGAGGCCCTAAGGATGATTGCTGCATCCTTGTTAGCTACAGTTAAGGTGCCAGAGGACTGGAGAATAGTTAACGTTCCTTTGTTTAAGAGGAGCAACAGAGATATTTCAGGAAACGAGAAGCTCATGAGATTACATTAGCGTAGAGAAATTATTGGAGAAAATCCTTACGGATATTGGCATTTATGTATATTTTAAAAGTTATGGGCTTGGCAGAGAAAGTCAGCATGACTTTGTGCAGGAGCATTCCTGCCTCACTAATTTGATTGAAGTAACTAAAAAGATGGATGAAGATGGCAAAGATGTGTCCAAAATGGACTATAGTCTGGGATTTGACAAGGGCCCACTCGGTAGACAGGTCCATAACGTTAAGGCGCATGGGATCCAAGGTGAGCTGCTGATTAATTAGATGCTCGGTGCGTGGTTTTGCAGATAGTGAAGATGGTTGTGAAAGATTGCAGCAGGATCTGGATAAATTGGCCAGGTGGGCTGAGGGATGGTTGATGGGCTTTAATACAGAGAAGTGTGAGGTGTTGCATTTTGGGACGTCTAACAAGGGCACGCCCTACACAGTAAATGGTAGGCCTTTGGATAGTGTTGTAGAACACGAGGGATCTAGGAGCGCAGGTGCACAGTTCCTTGAAGGTCGAGTCGCAGGTAGATAAGGCGGTCAAAAAGGCTTTTGGCACATTGGCCTTCATCAGTCAGAATATTGAGTATAGAAGTTGGGAGGTCATGTTGCAGTTATATAAGACGTTGGTGAGACCGCATTTAGAATATTGCGTTCAGTTCTGGGCACCATGTTTTAGGAAAGATTCTGCCAAGCTTGAAATGGTTCAGAAAAAGATTTTTGAGGATGTTGCCAGGACTAAAGGGTGTGAGCTATAGGGAGAGGTTGAGTAGGTTGGATCTCTATTCCGTGGAGTGCAAGAGAATGAGGGGTAATCTAATAGAAGTGTACAAAATCATGAGAGGAATAGATCGGGTAGTTGCACAGAGTCTCTTGCCCAGATTAAGGGAATTGAGGACCAGAGGACATAGGTTCAAGGTGAAGGGGAAAATATTTAATAGGAATCCGAGGGGTAACTTTTTCACACAGAGGGTGGTTGGTGCATGGAGGTAGCTACCAGAGGAGGTAGTTGAGGCTGGGACTATCCCATTGTTTAAGAAACAGTTAGGCAGGAACATGGATAGGACAGGTATGGAGGGATATGGACCAAATGCAGGCAGGTGGGACTAGTGTAGCTGGGACATTGTTGGCCGGTGTGGCAAGTTGGGCCGAAGGGCCTGTTTCCACACTGTATCACTCTATGATTATGAGCATAAAACTAACAATGGTAAAGGAAACAGGACATTATTAGCCGTGGACTAGGTGAAAACGAGTTTCAGACAATGAGACTCAACAAGACGACTTTGAAGCTGGGGAGGTTCGGAGAGAGAGGATGTGCAAGGGTTGAAGTTAGAGAAATCAATATTCATACTGTTGTATTTGTAAAATATGAGATGCTGTTCCTCCAATTTGCGATTAGCCTCACTTTGACAATGGAGGAGGCCGAGGACAGAAAGATCAGTGTGGGAATGGGAAGGGGAATTAAAATGTTTGGCAAACTGGAAATCAGGCAGGCCCAGGGGGACTGATCGAAGGAGTTCAGCAAAATGATCACCCTGTCTACATTTGGTGTCTCCAATGTATAAGAGTCCACACCTACAACAACAGATAAAGTAGATGAGGTTAAAGGAGATGAGAGCGAACCTGTGCCTAACCTGAAAGGACTGTTGGGGTCCCTGGACAGAGTCGAGGTAGGAGGTATAGGGGCAGGTGTTGCGTCTCCTGCGATTGCTGGGAAAGATACCTGGTGAGGGGATGGTTTGAGTGGGAAGGGACGGGAAGGGGTGAGTCCCTCCGCAACTCCATGGTTAACTAATCACTTCCCACCCAAACCACCGCTTTGCAGGAACACCTCAGAAGAGACGGCAAGTAATGGTTTAACCAGCTTTTCAAATTGAGCAACAATTAATAGAAATAAATATTGTGAGAATTTTCCAATGGATATACTGATTTAGGGACACCATCACTGCACTTAGCAATTGAAAAAAGGATCCACTTCTTCTAAAAATTCCATCAAATATCCGTTTATGCAACATTAATCGAAAGGTATTCCAGATTCTCTTCCACAGGATAAAAACTGTCACAGATCTGAAAACTAAGGGGAAGAAACCTGAAATGGCAGCTAACAGGAAAGCAACTCTCAACTTTACATAACTCAGCTGTTCATGACTGTGGAGTTGAAACGTTCATTCTGAGTCAGCTTCTCAAATTTCCTTTTGTAATGCAAGAGTAACTTTTTCCCATTATGTTAAGAATATCCTTGTATGTGGTTTGGCAAGTTCTGTTCCTGAAATTTATTTTGCATTGAACTCACCTTTTTTTACCATCAAAACTTTTTTTTTTCAACTCATGTATTTTGATGCGTGCAATTCATGCCATTTTCTTGAAATGCAACACTCCTGTGATGAGCCATAGGGTCATAGAGCCAAATAACATGGAAACAGGCCCTTCGGCCCAACTCAGTCATGCTAATCAAGCTGTCTAACCGTGCTGGTCCCATTAGTCTGCACTTGGCTATATCCTGCCAAAATATTTCTTATCCATGTACCAATCGAATTGTTTTACGACTGTCAAAAATGTACCTGTCTCTCCCACTTCCTCAGGCAGCTCGTTCCATGTACACACCATCTTCTGTGTAAAAAGTGGCCCCATTTAAAACTTTCCGCTCTAAACTTAAACCTATTCCCTTTAGCTCTTCATTCTCCTACCCTGGGGAAAAGGCTGTGGCTATTTGCCTTTTCTGTCCACCCTCATGGTTTTAAATACCTCCATAAAGTCACTCCTCAGGAAAAGAAAGACAGCCTGTCCAACCTCTTATAACTCAAACCGTCCAGACCTGGCAACAACCTTACGGGGTTTTTTGCACCCATTCCAGTATAATGACATTCTTTCTTTAACAAAGTGACCAGAACTGTGCAGAGTACTCCAACTGTAGACTTACCTATGTCCTTGACATCTGTAACATAAAGTCCCAACTACTGTACTCAATACATTGACCAATGAAGGCAAGCATACCAAAAGCCTTCTTCACCAACCTGTCCATCTGTGTTGCCACCTCCGTGAAATTATGTACCTGCTCCCCGTGCCCTCTCTGATCTACAACACTCCCCAGAACCCTATCATTTACTATGTAAGTTCTGCCCTGGTTGTCCAACCAAAATGCAACATTTATCTGAATTAAACTCCATCTGCCATTCCTTGGCCTATTGGGCCAGTTGAGCAACATCCTGTTGTAATCGTAGATAACCTTCTGCACTGTCCACTCAACATTAACTTTAGTGTCATCCGCAAAATTACTAACCACCTAGTTACATTCATATTCAAAATGGTAACATTACGAACAAACAAAGGCACAGTGATGCCGTTGCCTCACAGCACAGGAGACCTGTGTCCAATAATGACCTCGGCTGCTGTTTGTGTGGAGTTTGCACATTCTCCCTGTGACTGTGTAGATTTCCTCTGGTGCTCCAGTTTCCTCTCATATCCCAATTAGATGAGCATTTACCGGTGCAAAATGTCTCACATTCAAAAAAATACAAAACCATGGAGCTTGAGTTAAGGAATCTCATCAAATCTAATGAGTTTTGGAAAACAGAAACAAGAAACATGTCCGATTTTCCAAAATTCGTCAATGAAAGGCTTTAATGGTTAGCTTGAATTTACTTGTTCTCATGCACATTATTTATCTGAAGCTAGCAATTACATGGAAATCATCATCATTATGACCTTCAGATATCAACCTTAATTTGTTCTGCAATTTATTTTAAATTTGATTTATGTTTTTATCAAACAGGACACGCTCACATTCTTATTCAAATGAACTTCAGTGACATTAACACAGATCACCAGCAGTAATGCTTATCAAGTTGTCATCTGTGAATAATTTGGAGAATCAGAAGGAATTATTAACCACATAGCGAATTAAACAAATTAAAACAATGCAAATGATGTGGTTTGTTTGCAACTTCGCCATGCTTTCCATAATGATCCTTTGTTTAATGTGAGATTTTGACATTGTGGGGGGGGGGGGGGTGTGAGGGGGGGGGTGTGAGGGGAGGAGGGGGGGGGTGAACGGGGAGGTGTAGGATGGGGAGATGGTGGTGTGGGCAGGGGGGGTGTGGGGGAGGGGGAGAGATGGTGGTGTGGGCAGGTTGGGGGGAGGGGTGTGGGGGGTGGTTTTGGGGGTCGGGGGTTTGTGGGGCAGGAGGAGTGTGGGAGTGGGGGGGTTGTGGGGGCGGGTGGGGTTGTGCGGGCAGGAGGGGTTGTGGGGGCAGGGGATGTGTGGGGGCGGGGGTTTGTGGGGTCGGGGTTTGTGGGAACGGAGGGGGTTGTGGGGGGGTTGTGGAGGCATTGTTATGGGCGGGGGGAATGTTTGTGTGGGTGGGGGGTGTGTGGGCAGGGGGGCTTGTGGGGGGAGGGGGGTGTGGGCGGGGGGGTGTGTGGGGCGAGAAGGGTGTATGGGCGGGGGGGAGGGGGGAGGGGGGAGGGCGGGAGTGAGGTCGGAGAGCCTCCGCTAGCCATCCTCAGCTCCAGTAAAGACGCGATGGCGCACGAAGGGGCTGACCATCACAGGGAGTGACAGGGGAAGAGACTAATCAGCACAGCGCTAAATGGCAGGAGAAGAGATCATCTGTGCCATGCGGTTTTAAAGATATTTAAACCTTGCTAACTTTTACGACATTCAACCAATCGGAACGAAACTTAGTGCACTCGCAGCACAGGAGAACGGTGAGTGAACTGGTGAAAAATAGTAGCGCTATCGCGAACTGTTTTTGCGCAAATAGAACGACCATGCAAACCGGAAGACAACAAGAAGATGGATGACGGATGGAAGACGGATGGAAGACGGACAGACGACAGACAGACGGACAGACGGACTAGATAGATAGATAGATAGATAGATAGATAGATAGATAGATAGATAGATAGATAGATAATCACCATGCAAGCTAACCTACATTGGCTGCTGGTTAAAAAGGGGCTCAAATTTAAAATTATCAATGTTATTTTCTAATTTCACTATATCAACATTCTTTCTTTAGCTCTGCTACCTTCCAGCCCTAAAACAAAATCATAAAATTACAATGGAAAGAGGACCCTTGACGTTCACAAGTTATAGGAGCAGAATTAGGCCATTCGGCCCATCGTCTACTCCGCCATTCAATCATGGTTGATGTCTGCTTTCTAATCCCATTTTCCTGCTTTCTCCCCATAACCGTTGACACCTTTTCTAATCCGGAAATTGTCTATCTCTGCCTTAAAAATATCCGCTGACTTGGCCTCCACAGTCCTCTGTGGCAATGAGTTCCACAGATTAACTACCCTCTGATGAAAGAAGTTCCTCCTCACCTCTTTTCTAAAATAGCGCCCTTTAATTCTGAGATTATAACCTCTAGTCCTAGACTCCCACACCAGTAGAAACATCCTTTCCACATCCACTCTATGCCTTTCATTATTCTGTATTTTTCGATGAGATTATTCATTCCATAACCATGTAAATTATTCCCTCAAAAGTGCCTTTCCAATTCTTCCTGCGAAATTCCTAACAGTTCATAGTCCTCTGCACTAAGCTGGAACTCCCGGCAGGCTGCACATGGCAGAGAAATACCCAACGGGCCACGGCTATTCCCTTGCAGCAGGTCTGGCTCACCCATCAGGGAACCGGGAATCCCGCCTGGAGCAGGAGCCTCATCCAAGGCTGGTCTCCTGTTCATCCCCGAGGACTGAGCACCAGAGAGGAGATCGATGGAGTCAGCGAAGATGGTGGACACTTTAAAAGGGTTGGTAGGAAAAAACGAGTGTCTTACCTTCTGTGCACTCAAGGTCAGCTGCGGGAGGCGTAAAGGCCGGGCGAAGGGAGGGATAATAGCGGATCCGGATCGTGACAAAGTCTGTAATATGATAATCAAGAACCATTGCAGTGAGCATCTGATCATAACTGCACCTGTTCACATGACCCTATAGTATTAATTTTCCAAAATTGTTAAATGTGTCCCCATATTTCCAAGTAATTTGCTAATGAGAACAATGTGCCCTTATCTTCTCTGTCTAAACCATTCATTATTTTATACACCTCTATCACATCTCCCCTAAATCTTCTTAACCCCAAGGATTGTAACAATAGTTTCGTCAATCTAAGCTTATAGTTGAAACTGCGGCTAACCAGTGGATAAATACTGGGATTTCTCATTCCATTTTGACCTACATTGTTGCCAGATGTGTCTTGTGTTGCCACTGCCCTGGCTTTGCAATTTCCTTCCTAAACCTATTTGCCTCCGATTCCCCCTTCAGTACATGTTTTAGAATTTATTTCAATGACTAAGCTCACTATCTGACATTTTCGCCACCTCCAACGTGATCCCACCACTTGCAACATCTTCCCATCTCCTCCCCTGTCTGTTTTCTGCAGAGACCGCTCCCTCCGTAACTCCCTGGTCAATTCGTCCCTTCCCACCCGAACCACCCCCTCTCCGGGCACATTCCCTTGCAACCACAAGAAATGCTACACTTGTCGCTTTACCTCCTCCCTTGACTCCATTCAAGGACCCAAGCAGTCTTTCCAGGTGCGGCAGAGGTTCACCTGCACCTCCTCCAACCTCATCTATTGCATCCGCTGCTCTAGATGTCCGCTGCTCTACACCGGTGTGACCAAGCATAGGTTTGGCGATCGCTTCGCCGAACACCTCCGCTTGGTTCGCAATAAGCAACCTGATCTCCCGGTGGCTCAGCACTTCAACTCCCCCTCCCTTTCCGAACCCGACCTTTCTGTCCTGGACCTCCTCCATGGCCAGAGTGAGGACCACCGTAAATTGGAGTTGCAGCATCTCATATTTTGCTTGGGCAGTTTGCGCCCCAGCTGTATGAACATTGACTTCTCTAATTACTTCTTACTTTCTCCTCCCCTTTTCTCCTTACTTTCTCCTCCCCTTCTCAGCTCTCCCTCAGCACTCTAGCTCCACCTCTTCCTTTTTTCCAAGGGACATTTCTGAATGTAATAATAAGGTTACAGCATTTGCTAATGTTCTAGATATGCTGCTATGTTACTGTTGCCAAGGTGACAGACCACATTTGTAGAGAAATGCTTCAATGCACATGATTTTTATTTTTACAATTCCAAGATTGTTTGGTAATTAGATTTCCATACTACCATAAGTCGACAATATAATATGTCAATAGAATAGTGAGAGGTGATTTGCACAACAAGATTGTCATTTTAAGTGCATCATTAAACTAAACCACTACCTAAAAAACAAACTGCAAAGTTCTGAAAGATAATAGATGCTGATAATAGATGCTGATTGGTTCAAAATCATAAAAACTCTAACGTGATTGTTAAAATAACATATCTTTCTATTTGTTTTGAATCCTCCCATTGAATGGCATCATGATTGAAAAGATGCTTTAAAGCTGAAATTAATGCATAAATTATTACCATACCAACTAATTTTGAAGATCAGTTTTAACACAATGTCAACGAATGGATAAGATCAGGGTCTTAAATACAGACAAGACAGCATTAAAACTACTTAGGATTAGTAAATTAGTAAATAATTCACTATTTAAATAAAAGTGAGAAGTACTGTCATGATGTTGAGATAGAATTCAAATTGTTTGCATTCAAGCTACTTTTTCTTACTTTCTCATTCATTTAAAAGAAATTTAACTTTTGTCATGTGCATATGATTGTGTGTAACCACTGAAATATCTCCCCTCATACATTGTTGACCTCCTGATTGTTCACAAATCAAATTGTCATGTTTTTAAAGGTTGTCCTCGGCAGTTAGTGCTACTGCAGCTCCAGTAATCCAGGTTCAGTCCTAATCTTGTCTGTCTAGATTGTTCCTGTGACTGCAATAACCCACAGGAACTCTATGGGATAGAGTTTTCACCCACATTCCATAGACATGCTGGTTGGTTGGCTAATTGGCCACTGTAAATTACCCATATTGTAACAGAATCAGGGAAGGAGTTTATGGGTATACAGTGCATTCAAAAATTATTCAGACCCCTTCACTTTTTCCACATTTTGTTACGTTACAGCCTTATTTTAAAGTTGATTAAATTCCTTTTTTTTAATCATCTATCTACACACAAAACCCCAGAATGAAGAAGTGAAAACAGGCGTTTTGAAATTTTTGCAAAGTAATTAAAAACAAATAACTGAAATATCACATTTAAATAAGTATTCAGACCGTTTGCTGTGACACTCAAAATTGAGCTTAGATTCATCCTGTTTCCATTGATTATCCTTGAGATGTTTCAACAACTTGATTGGAGTCCACAGTGGTAAATTAAATTGATTGGACATGATTTGGAAAGGCACACACCTGTCTATATAAGGTCCCACAGTTGACAGTGCATGTCAGAGCAAAAACCAAGCCATGAATATGAAGGAATTGTCTGTAGATCTCCAAGACAGGATTGTGTCGAGACACAGATCTGGGGAAGCATAGTGGCCTCCGTCATTCTTAAATGGAAGAACTTTGAAACCACCAGGACTCTTCATAGAGCTGGCCACCCGGCCAAACTGAGCAATTGGGGGGAGAAGGGATGTGACCAAGAACCCGAAGGTCACTCTGACAGAGTTCCAGAGTTCCTCTGTGGAGATGGGAGAACCTTCCATATAGTTATCTGCAGCACTCCACCAATCAGGCCTTTATGGTAAGGTGGTCAGACGGAAGCCACTCCTCAGTAAAAGACACATGACAGCCCACTTGGAGTATGCCAAAAGGCACCTAGAGGACACTCGGATCATGAGAAACAAGATTCTCTGGTCTGATGAAAACAAGATTGAACTCTTTGGCTTGAATGCCAAGCGTCATGTCTGGAGGAAACTGGCACCGCTCATCACCTGGCCAATACCATACCTATGGTGAAGCATGATGGTGGCTGCATCATGCTGTGGGGATGTTTTTCAGCAGCAGGAACTGGGAGACTAGTCAGGATCGAGGGAAAGATGAACGGAGCAATCCGTGATGAAAACCTGCTCCAGAGCGTTCTGGACCTCAGACTGGGGCGGGGGTTCACCTTCCAACGTCTCTGGAACTCTCTGCCACAGAGGGTAGTTGAGGCCAGTTCATTGGCTATATTTAAGAGTGAGTTGGATGTGGCTAAGGGGATCAGAGGGTATGAGGAGAAGGCAGGTACGGGATACTCACCATGATCATGGCGGTGCAGGCTCGAAGGGCTGGATGTTTCTGTTTCTATGACCCTAAGCGCACAGCCAAGACAACGCAGGAATGGCTTCGTGGCAAGTCTGTGAATGTCCTTGAGTGGCCCCACCAGAGACTGGACTTGAACCCGATCGAACATCTCTGGAGGGACCTGAAAATAGCTGTGCATCGACGCTTCCCATCCAACCTGACAGGGCTTGAGAGGATCTGCAGAGAGGAATGGGAGAAATTACCCAAATACAGGTGTGCCAAGCTTATAGCGTCATACCCAAGTAGACTTGAGGCTGTAATCACTGCCAAAGGTGCCTCAACAAAGTACTGAGTAAAGGGTCTGAATACTTATGTACATGTGTTATTTAAGTTATTTCTTTTTAATTGCTTTGCAAACATTTCTAAACATCTGTTTTCGCTTTTTTTATTATGGGGTATTGTGTCTAAATTGACGAGAAAAAAATGAATTTATCCATTTTAGAATAGGCTGTAATGTAACAAAATGTGGAAAAAGTGAAGGGGTCCGAATACTTTCTGAATTCCTTGTATGTGAATATGTAACAGGGAAATAAATGAGACCGATGAAAGTGCTCCAGGAGTCAATATAACCTTGTGTAGGAAAGAACTGCAGATGCTGGTGTTAACTGAAGATAGACACAAAATGCTGGAGTAACTCGGCAGGACAGGCAACATTTCTGGAGAGAAGGAATGGGTGATGTTTCTGGTCATCTGCAGAAGGGTCTCGACTCTGCTGCCTGACCTCTGGAGATACACCAGCACTTTTGTGTATTAACCAGCATCTGCAGTTCTTTGTTTCTAAACATGATATGATACTCATTGAACATCAAACATTTTTCTTCCAACAAAAATAAAGAAAGAGGAAACATCTGAAATAAGCATTGACTTTAGAAGATGTTTAAAAACTCTTTAATAATCATCAAGAAACCATCTGACACTTATAACCTCGTTCATATTCTCCTGTCCTCTCCTAGCTGATTGAGATTTGTATGTTACCTTTGTCTACAAATTAAAATCTTGCTTTGTACCCAAACAGCAAATATTGTTTCAGCTTGAAAAATATTTTTATATGTTTAACCATGTACTATATATGAATTCCTTCAGATTCCTGTGTCCAGAATTGAGCCAAACAAACTGCAGATGCTGGTTAAGGCGCATCTATTACTTCAAGTACCTCATCTACTGTATCCATTGATGTGAATTCTTATACATCATCGAAACCAAACGCAAACTGGCAATCATTTTGCTGAACACCTTCGCTCAGTCCGCCTGTACCTACCTGATCTCCCAGTTGCTTAACAGTTTAATTCTCCTTCCCATTCACACACAGATCTTTCTGTCCTAGGTCTCCTCCATTGTCACAGTGAGGATAATTGGAGGAACAGCATTTCATATTTCGCTTGGGCAGCTTACAGCCCAGTGGTATGAATATTGATTTCTCTAACTTCAAGTAACGCCGGCATTCCCTCTCTCTCTATCCCTCCCCCACACAAGTCCTACCAGCTTCTCGATTTCACCCAACAGCTAACAATTGCCTGTTTCATTTATAATTGTTACTTTTTTGCATATCTTTCATTCATTGTTCTTTATCTCTCTACATCACTGTCTATATCTCTTGTTTCCCTTATCCTTAACCAGTCTGAAGAAGGGTCTCAACCCAATTCATCCAAGTTGCTTCAATGAACTATCGATGTAACTATGTAACTTATGTTTTCAATGATGCTTTTGAATTTGGATTCTGCTAAACCCCAAACAAAAGAATACAAAGAACAGTTCGTCATCCGGTACTTTAGCTAGACAATTTTAATATCTGAGTTGCAAATGATGTGTCCTTCCTTTGAAAAGGGTTGATTTGAATTATCAAGAGAATTTGGTTAAGTATAATTATGACCCCATTGATTAGTTGTCCGGCTGGAGTCATTAGCCCTCCCCAAAAAAACAAAACTCTAATATTTCTTTACTATTTAAACTGATCTAAACGAGAAACTTAAAAATAATGCCCCTAGTATGAGAAATGAAAAGGTTAGTTGTTTATTTAATATCATGCTGTGCGTGCTGTTAAATATTCAGCCTAAATCAGTGGTACTTAACTTTTTTGGCCCCACGACCCCATCAGACATTCTTGGTCAGTACAGTGACCCCCGAAATTGAGGAAAAAAAAACAGTCCGATTTATTAAAACATGTCTGCCAGGACGAATGCTCATGTCAGCATCGATCACAAGCCTATTGTGTGCCTTCGTTTTCAGCGTTACCAGCATCGTCAGCATCGCTGATGACACTGTCTTCAACGGAAAAGCGTCAGACGATCCACTCATCACAAGAGCGGTCATCCAGTCCGGGGAAGTAACGTTCGATGGCTTCACTAATTGCTAGAAGGTGGGTTGAGATCTCCTCGTGGAAGTGGCATTCAGCATCTGGCGTAGCATCCAGGAGAGTCGTCCTGACGCATGGGCAGAAATCCTGGAGGGGACGGGGGGGCTGCTCCCCCCCCCCCCCCCCCCCGATGTTTTGAGAGGTGGGGGACAATCCCCCCCATCTTTTGTGCCACCACAGCCTCCGAAGTCAGCCAGCTCCGTGATGGTAAGTCCACAGGATCTGTGGCTGGAGCCCTCAAGGTCGATTCCAGTTGGAGGCCGCCAGCTCCTAGAATGTAGCAGCCCGGGACTAGCTGCAGTTCCCAGGTCGGCTCACCTGCCCCGGGACTGGCTGTAGCGCCCAGATCAGCTGGCAAGACTGGCTGCAGTTCCCATAGGTCGCCTGCATGCCCCGGGATTGGCTGCAGTTCCCAGGTTAGCTCGCTTGCCCGAGGTCTGGCTGTAGCGCACCCAGGTCCCCTGCACGCCCTGGGACTGGCTGCAGTTCCCAGGTCACGAAATCGAATTGAAAAAAAATACGGATGATTTTGGGTTGCAGGCCAGATACAGCCCGTGGGCCGTAGGTTGCCGACCCCTGTCCTAGATGTTAGACCTCATTGTGACCCCCCCCCCATGTTTTAAAAGTGATTTCCACCCATGCAGGGAAGATAGTCGGGTCACTGTCCTGGACTCGTCTCTGGTAAAGCCGAATCTTCCTTCTGAACGCTGCCACTTTGTCACGAGCCGTGTATGGCATTGGGAGGTTTCCTTGAAATAACAGGTTCAAGGAATTCACCTCGGCGAAGAAGTCAGCCAAGTGCGCAACCTTCATCATGAACAGTGCATCCTGCATCTTCCATGAAGCTGATTCTCCTTCTCGGTACACCCTCAAAGTCAAAGTCAAAGTCAAAAGAGTTTATTGTCATGTGTCCTTGACAGGACAATGAAATTATTTCTTTGCATAGCACAGCAGAACATAGTAGGCATTGACTACAATTATATACATAAATACACACATGAATGAATAAATTCATAAAGTGCAAATAACAGATGGAGGGGTATTAATGTTCAGAGTTTTGTCCGAGCCAGGTTTAATAGCCTGATGGCTGTGGGGAAGTAGCTATTCCTGAACCTGGTCGTTGCAGTCTTCAGGCTCCTGTACTTTCTACCCAAAGGTAGCAGGGAGATGAGTGTGTGGCCAGGATGGTGTGGGTCCTTGATGATGCTGCCAGCCTTTTTGAGGCAGCGACTGTGATAGATCCCCTCGATGGAAGGAAGGTCAGAGCCGATGATGGACTGGGGACTGTTTTTGTAGTCTTTTCCTCTCCAGGGCACTCAAGTTGCCGAACCAAGCCACGATGCAACCGGTCAGCAAGCTCTCTACTGTGCACCTGTAGAAGATAGAGAGAGTCCTCCTTGACAGACCGACTCTCCGTAATCTTCTCAGGAAGTAGAGGTGCTGATGAGCTTTCTTAATAATTGCATCTGTGTTCTCGGACCAGGAAAGATCTTCAGAGATGTGCACGCCCAGGAATTTGAAGCTCTTGACCCTTTCAACCATCGACTCATTGATATAAACAGGACTGTGGATCCCCATCCTACTCCTTCCAAAGTCCACAATCAGTTCCCTGGTTTTGCTGGTGTTGAGGGCCAGGTTATTGAGCTGGCACCATATGGAGAGTCACTCGATCTCTCTTCTGTACTCCGACTCATCCCCATCAGTGATACGTCCCACAACAGTGGTGTTGTCAGCGAACTTGATGATGGAGTTCGCACTGTGACCGGCTACGCAGTCGTGAGTATAGAGTGAGTACAGCAGGGGGCTGAGCACGCAGCCTTGAGGTGCTCCCGTGCTGATTGTTATTGAGTCTGACACATTTCCACCAATACGAACAGACTGTGGTCTGTGAATGAGGAAGTCGAGGATCCAATTGCAGAGGGATGCGCAGAGACCCAGTTCTGCGAGTTTGGTAACCAGCTTGGAGGGGATAATTGTGTTAAATGCCAAGCTGTAATCGATGAATAACAGCCTGACATATGAGTTTTTGTTGTCCAAGTGGTCCAGAGCGGAGTGGAGGGCCAGCGAGATCGCGTCCACCGTTGATCTGTTGTGGCGGTAAGCGAACTGCAGTGGGTCCAGGTTTTTGTCGAGGTAGGAGTTGATTTTCGCCATGATCAACCTCTCGAAGCATTTCATCGTTAGTGGCACACGTTAGTGCCACTGGTCGATAGTCATTGAGGCACGTCACCTTGCTCTTCTTGGGCACCGGTATTATTGATGCCCTTTTGAAGCAGGTGGGAACCTCAGACCTCAGAAGTGACAGGTTGAAAATGTCCGTAAAAACTCCAGCCAGTTGGTCCGCACAGGTTTTTAGAACACGACCAGGTATGCCATCAGGTCCAGACGCTTTTCGAGGGTTCACCCCTCTGAACGATTTCCTGACGTCGGCCTCTGTGACTGAGACTGAAATACCATCACAGAGAATGGGGGCTCGGGAAGGCACATCGGTGTTCTCCCTATCAAAGCGTGCGTAAAAATTAGTTCATCAGGGAGTGATGTATCGCCGACATCCGAGCTGCCTCCTGGTTTCGCCTTGTAGGAGGGGTTGCATTCAGTCCCCGCCCACAGCTGCCGAACATCTGTCTCATCCTCCAGCTTGGAGCAGAAACTCCACATTGGCCTTTTGGCCTTCGTTTGGATGGACCACTGTATCATCAGACATATGCCCGGTGGTCTGTCCAGAAAGGTCGTTTCTGATTGGGAAACACTCGGAAGGTTTTTGTAGGGATGCAGGGATCCACAAATTTCATAATGAAGTCTGTAACGACTGTGGCGTATTCATTCAAGTCCGTTGCCAAGTCCTTGAACATTGCCCAGTCTACAGACTCCAAACAGTCCTGTAGTTGTTCCTCTGCCCCCCCCCCCGCCCCGACCAGCTCTGTACTGTCCTCACCTCTGGGGGTGCGCTCTTTAATTGCTGCCTGTAGGCAGGAAGAAGCAGCACGGTCGGATTTACCGAAGTGAGGGCGAGGGATAGAGTGGTAAGCATTCTTGATGGTGGTGTAGCAGATCGAGGATGTTTGGTCCTCTGGTGCGGCAGGAGACATATTGGTGGAAGTTGGGGAGTGATTTCTTTAGGTTTGCCTTACTCCAAGAACAGCGCTATTTCCTCTGAAAGTTGAATCACATGATTGAGAACTTTACCACGCGAATGCCAGCGCACCTCGGTGTGGAATAACAGAACAGTGAAATCAGCGCCCATTTCTTCACACATCGCTTTGGAGCTTCTTTAGTTTGTTGCGCTCTCTCGGATGTGGTTCACAATCTTCACCACATCTGAAAGCACTTCTCTAAAACCATGAGGGAGAGAGAGTCTTCATCACTAAAGCATGGCGATGTATCATGCAGTGGGTGAAGGAGACATGAGGAGCTAAATCCTTCATGAAGGCTTTGAAGCCGGATCTGCATCTGACCATGGAAGGTGCCCCATCTGTACACACCCCGACAAGTTGTTCCCAGCCAAGCTCATGTTTGATCAGGAAGGTTTCCAGCATTCTGAACACACCTTCTCCCCGAGAGGTAGTGACCAATGGCTCCGAGAACAGGCACTCCTCCTTCATGACTTCTCCATCGAGGTAACAAATGTAAACTAGCAGTTGGGAACATGAGGCAACATCTGTTGACTTGTCCAGTTGCAGTGAATACACTGGACTACTCTTCACAGCGCTCACTACTTGCAGCAGAATATCATTACTCATATCCGAGATTCAACGTTTGACTGTGCCATTTGAAAGGGAAATCTGCCTGTACTTGTTTGACTGCTGTTCCCCCAGCACCAACTTCACTGCTTTGAGAAGGCATGGCTTGATAATCTCTTCACCGATGGTGTGATGTTTCTTAGTCTGTGTGATTCGATGAGTAATCCGGTATGAAGCCTCCAGCGCTGCTTCATTTTGACGAGCGCAGTGACCCATCGAATCGATGCGGGAACCCTTGAGTGCAGCTTCTTTTCGTTTGAAATAGTCCATGCCCTTCCCCGCCAGGTCGCTGTGACAAGACTCCAAATGGATCTTCAGTTTGCTGGGCTTCATGCTCTCGTGGCTCTAAACCTTGGCACAGATAACACATTGCGGCTTGACCACGCATTTTTGAACAATGCTTGTGAAGCCGAACTTGAGGAATGCTTCACTATCCGTGCGCTTCTTGGCAGACATGGTTCACAACACACACAGTTTGTGTGCGTATACGTACGTACGTACATACGCAAACAAAATACTGTGTGTGGTATGTGCCTTTGTTAGTTTCCTAAAAATAGGCTCAACAAATTGATATCTTATTTATGACCCCTTCATGACCCCTGGAAAAACCCCAAACAACCCCAATGGGGATCATGACCCCCAGATTAAGAACCGCTGGTCTAAGAAGTCTTGTATCTATGATTAAGTAAGTAAGTAATTTTTATTTTATATAGCACTTAAATCAAATCACGTTGAAGCCAAAGTGCTTTACTGAGAAGAAATCAGATTTCCATACATCCATATAAAAGAAAATAAAGACACAACACACTATAGAATGTAACATGAACATCCCCCCACAGCAGAATCAACACTTTCCACTGTGAGCGAAGGCACTAAAAAGTCCAGTCCTCCTCCTCTTAGTTCATCCGAGGTTGGGACATTTTCTGCCTGCAACTTGATTTTCCCATTGATTTCCACTTCCACCGGAGCCCCGAGTTTATTTTTATTGCTTTCTCCTGAGATAAGAACATCCTTACCAAATGTGGATGCACATGGAAAATTATCATAATCTTCCATCTGCTGTATGACAGCATGCAAACCATGATCTCCCTCGGTGGATCTAGAACAGATGTAATCCCTGTGCCGATTAGTATCAAGCACGGCCATGTCATCACCCCAAACACTAATCTCATGACCACTCTGCACCTTGCCTCAGACAAGCCAGCAACTGGAGTAGAACTAATGAAGAGGATAAATGGAAAACCATTCAACATACATCACTCATATACCATAATCAATATTTATCCACTTTGATGCTACAACCAAGGATGCACATTAACACCTTTACTTCCTCAGAAGACGATGGAAATTCAGCATGTCTCCAATGATTCTTACAAATTTCTACAGGTGCTTCATCAAAAACATCCTTTTGGTATACATCGCAGCTTGGTTTGGCAATAGCTCTGACCAAGATTGCAAGAAACTGCAGAGAGCTCTGCCTTTTAACATGTTTTATTTGCAAACCAAACTACAGAATGTTAACCAAAACCACAAAGATTCAATGGAGATGCTGCCATTATAATGCAAGGGCAATAATCATTGGAAGATGCAGGTAAGTATCATGTGAGCAGACCTCAGATATACACCCAACATGAATTACAATCCAAAGTGCTTAGGAGCAGGAATAGCCATTGAGTAACTTAAGCATCATTCAAATGTCATTCAATTAGATCATATCTGTTCAGTATCTCACTCCATCTGCTTGCTTTAATTCCCCATCTCTTATTACTTGTCTAAATGAATAGTGCATGCAGGATATACAGATTATGGTTTTGGGTAAAATACATAGCAGATGTGGGGAAAATCTTTTCTATTCAGTAATTAAGATGTGGAATTTGCTGCTTAACAAGGCTGTGGAAACGCATGCAATCAATGTCCTCAAAAGGGAATTTGACGGGCACTTTAGAGAAAATAATTTACAAAGTTATGAATAAGGGAATGGGAGAAGTGGGACTACCAGGATCAGTTTATTCATGGGCAGCCGAGACTTGATAGACTGAATGCATTCCTTTCATGCAACAGCATTCCAATGATTTTAGTTTCCTTCCACTTGAGAGAGAATAATTTACAATGTTATGGGTAAGAGAATGGGAGAAATGGGACTAAGGATCAATCTATTCATGGTCAGCAGAGACTTGATGGGCTGCCTGCATTCCTTCCATTCAGCAGCATTCTATGATTCTATGGTCCTGGTTTTGAGACAGTTATCCAACTGGACCTATCGATTCTTGTGGTGAGGGTTCTGAATTTTCACTACCATGAACTGATGTCTCCTGACCATTCCCTAAAACAGCAGAGCTCTAAAAATACAGCCACATTCTGAGCTTCACCACCAGAGAAAAGAGTTTCTTATTATATCCAATATCAACTGATCAGTCCAGGATGCAAGAAATTACAGGGTTGTAATGGAGGCAGCCCACGCAAACCAGCTCGCCTGTCATCTATTTCATCCACATTTCATGCTGCCTCAGAAAAGCAGCCAACATAATCTAGGACCGCTCACAGCCCAATCATTCTCTATTCTCCCCTCATCAGGCAGAAGACAAAAAAAGATTGAAATCACATCCCAACAGATTCAAGAACTGCACCTTCCCCGCTCGCTGTTATCAAGTTTTTCAAGGAGCCTCTCGAAATCTAAGGATGAATTTCCGATCTTCCATTCCAGTTTATTGCATCCCTTGCACCTTTTCTTACCTAGACTTTCTCTGTAGCTGGAAGACTATATTTGCACTTTTTGGATTTTCTCTTTTGCACTACCTGATGTATTCATGTATGGTATGATTTGCCTGGATAACATACAAACCAAAGATGTTTAATATATCTGTGTATACATGGCAAGAATAAACCAATACCAAAAAAGTCTTAATCACAAAAGTTCATGTATGAATCAAACTTGATAACAAATCACCACAAAGGGGAACTGATAAATTGAATATGTTAACAGCAGCTTTTATCACTAGTTATAGGAAAGTCAATCACAAAAAAACAGGCTCTTCTGCAAACCAACAGCACCCTCTGGTGACAAGGAGCTGCCTGGCAAACTCCTCACACCATTATGACGCAGGTCAGGAAAGTTTCCTTTTGACAACTCTTGTTATTCCAAAATAATACTGGAAACCACAGTTTATTCAACACAATCTCTTCATTGAAAATGTTGACAAGCTGCAGCCCGCTTGAAACGTTGCAAGTACACAGCAGGTGTTTGGGATGCAAAGGAAAAAGGTTAATAGTGAAGAATCCAAATACTGTCAGGGCTGATTTGCCTGTGTCAAAAGCCAAGGTTTTGAATCATTAATGCTCCAGAATCAAGTAAAACCAGCTTTCATTGAGATTACACAGTATGAATAGAAAGGACCATGTTGTTTTCTCTTTATCTCTCAAGCTAGTAACCTTGGTAACAAACTAACAAATTACATTTTACATTCATTTCTGTAACTTTAAACTGCACAATACAATTGACTTAAAATAAATTAACAATCATAGCAAAAGAGTTGACGGAAAGTCAGTCAGTACAGAATATGGAGAATGTGGATAAAAGGAACTTTACAAAAAAAAGATATGAAATGCTGAAGTAACTCAGCTTCAGCTTCACTCAGGCAGCTTCTCGAGAACATGGATAGTGGGCATTTCAGGTTGGGAGCCTTCTTCATACTGATTCTAGGGGGGAGAAAGAAAGTGGAAGAGAGGGGGGGGGGGGGGCAGGACAAACCCTGGCAGGTAATAGAACTTCAAAGCAGGCATACCTTTAGGAGATTTTACAGTAGAGCAATAAAATGTGAATACCAGGAACTGCAGGTGCTGGATAACAAAAAAAGACACAAAGTTCTTAAATAATTTCAGTGGTATGTTTCTAGCCTTTTCTGTTTTTATTTCAGATTTTCAGCACGGTTTCATTTTCAATCTTATGCAGCGATTTACTGAGGATGCCCAACATCGAAGAATTCTGCCTTTGTTGTCACGTTAGATCAATTTTCTCTGGGAATTTCCCCACCCCCAGATATGAAGCTGGACAGAATTGAGAGAAACTTATATCCTAGTTAAAGTAAAAAGTCAAGATACGCTGCCTGACCTGCTGAGTTACTCCAGTTTTTTGCGCAAAATTCTAGAAACTGGTTACTTATGTCTCGGCTGAATAAAATTGCACTACATCAACATTGCTCTGTATTTATTTCATACGAGACTAAGTTGGACCCTTTAGGTCCCAGCCACATGGGAGGCTTGGTCCACCAATGCAACCCGTTCCCCAACGCAATATCCAGCACTCACTCGTTCCCCCAACGCAACCCGTTTCCCCAACGCAATATTCCAACGATCACCCATAGCCCCTAACTACGCAGGCCTGGCTCAATATTTCTCATCCTCGAGCACTTCCATCCCCTCCTCTTCATGTGTGGGAGGGGAGGGTGGTGTGGGGGAGGGGTGTGTGTGGCGGGGGGATGTGGGGTGGGGGTGGTGTGTATGTGGGCGGGGGGGAGGAGGGATGTGGGAGAAGGGTGTGTGGGGGAGGATGTGTGTGGGAGGGGGGAGTGTGTGTGGGGGGTGTGTGTGCATGCGGGGGGGATGTGTGTGGGTGGGGGGGGTTGTGTGTGGGGGGTTGTGAGGGGAATCAGTGTATGGGCAGAGGGAGTTGCAGGGGCGGAGGGGGTTGTGGGGTTGGGGAGTTAATGTGGGGGAGAGGGGTGTGTGGATAGTGGGGGGTGGGGGGTGTGGGCAGCGGGGTGTGTGGGCAGCGGGGTGAGTGTGGGGGGTGTGTGTGGGGGTGGGGTGGGGTTAGTATGGGGGTAGTATGGGGTAGTATGTGGGGAGGGGTGTTGTAGGGATGTGGGTGGGGGTGGTTGGTGGGGGGAGGGGGGGTTGTGGTAGCAGGGGGGTGTCGGCAGGGGGGGTGTCGGCGGGGGGGGGGGGTGTGTGGGCGGTGGGTGGGAAGGTGTGTGGGGGGGTGTGAGCAGGAGGCTTGTGGGGGGTAGGGGTGTGTGGACAGGGGAGGTTGTGTGGGAGGAGAGGGGTTTGTGGGCGAGGGGGAATGAGCTTGGAGAAAAGATTGGGGGAGAGGGGGGCATCATGGGGGAGGGGGGAGGAGCCAGCGAGGGGGACCAGAGGGGTAGTGGTTGGAATTGGCGGTGTGATGGGAAGTCATAGCGGCCGCAGGTCGCTGGTCGTTCTCCTCCGCTTTCCGTTTGGCTACATCGACGACATCTCCGACTCTTGGCTGGGCTGGGCTGGGCCTCCCATGTTGGGCTGGGCTAGGTCGGGTTTCCGACGCTGGGCTGCTGCTTGGGGCGGGGCTGCTTGGGGCCTGGCTGGGCTGGGCTGCTTTGGGCTGGCCTGGGCTGCTTCGGGTCCCTCCGAAAATCCGGTTGGAAACCTCCGACGCCGATCCTCAACTCAAATAAAGACGCGATGCCGCAGGAAGGGGCGGACCGTCCCGGGGAGTGACAGGGGAAGAGACTGCGCAGCGCTGACTGGCAGGAGAAGAGATTGATCTGCACATGCGCGGTTTTTTAAGGCCAAAAATCGTAGCGCTATCGTGAACCGTTTTTGCGCAAATAGAAAGACCACCAAACCGGAAGATACAAGATCAGTTTTAGTTATGTATATAATAATAATAATAATAACTTTATTACGGACTCAAGGTCCAGACAAGGGGCAACATTACATTAAAAATGCATTGCATCTCAAATATCATAAATATATATAAAATCATGGTAAATCACATAAAAACATCATAATTTATATATATTTTTTAAAAAACCCACAATACAAGTTAAAAATCCAGAGTAAAAAATGATCAATGTCGTACAACGAGACAACGATACCAGTGTCTCCACAACTGGGATTCGTAACGTGTAGTGCTAACCCTTATATTTGTCAAGGCCGCAATAAGTACATTTTTAGAGTCATTTATCCTGCAAATGAATTTATACATGTGGTGTCTTAGGATAGCTTCTAGAGTACTGACTCCTGCAGCCACAAACATATTACTGGCATTACACCATCTTGGTTGCCTTAGCAGTGTTCTCATGGCATCGTTATATGCCACCTTTAGTCTCTGCATAGTTGTCTTTAAATAGTTCGACCACAGGTGCGCAGTGTAGAGGGGTGTGCAGTATGCTCTAAATAGCGACATCTTCACCACATCTGCACACGCACCAAATTTACGCAAGAGGATATTCGCCTGTATATACAGCATGCGTCGTTGTCTATAAATATCCTCATCATCTGTCATTTGTTCTGTAATAATATGCCCTAGATATTTTATCTTATTACAGACACTAAGATTGTTGTCAGACAATTTAAAATCAGGATATTTTAGGCTTTTATCCTCTTTGGTTCTACAGACCATAACAGCACTCTTACTAGCATTATATTTAATGTCATGTTCCAAACCATACACGGAACATGCAGTAAGGAGCTGCTGGAGACCAGCGCTAGATGGACTATATAGAATATAGATAGAAAATATAGATAGTTAGATAGATATATAGATAGTAGATAGAAGATAGAAGATGATTTGGAAAAACTATAGGCAAATGGGTGCAGCCCATTTATTCCTACTTTAGCATTGAATCAAGTGTTTTGCTCGAATTTGATTATATATAATATATTTGAAAAGTGCTTTCGTGACTTTATACTAGCAAGTGGAGGAGACTGTGCTTAGTTAACCAGGTAAAACATATTAGCAGTCATTCAACCATCCCTTTTCCATGAAGGGGAACAGGAAAAGCATGCAATAGGTCATTGATATGGAGGAGTTTATATAGCTTAGAAGAAATTCAACTGAGTAGGCGCACTGTCACATTTCAGAATAAATATGTGTAGTTTTAATATTTAATGCAATGTGTCTGGTCATTTCAGTTTATTGCCTGGGAGGGTGAAAAAAATCCTATTTATGGGTGCTGCCTTCATGCATCAGAGATATGGGAGATGCTATTTAAAGAAAAATTAAATGTAAAGAACTTAAGATGGTTCAAATTTGGAAGTCCATAAAGTTTTACTTTGTTGTTGATGTTATATTTAGAAAAGAAGTTTGGATACTTAATGAAACATAAAAATCTGCAGATGCTGGAAATCTAAAATAAAAACAGAAAATGCTCAAAAAAACTCAGCAGATCAAGCAGCATCTTGAACATTTAACGTTCCAGGTAAGGGACCTTCATCAGTCTTGAGAAAGAGAGAAACAAGAAAGACTCAATAGTAGCGAAGGGTGATTGATGAACAAAAGGAATTTCTCTGGTGGGGTGAAGTCGTGGGCCAGGTTGGATCAGTTCAGCTACAATGTCTGTGCAATGTGGTGACGCCATCGAGTGTGGCAGCCTCGCCTGCAGCTGTTCGTTCTTCACCCAATTTCTATTTTTAGTTTGTCAAAAAGTTTTGTTTTGGAGGTCTTTTACTATTTTATGTGGGGGAGGGAAGGGGGAAACCGTTTTTTCTGGTCGAGGATGCATCCTTCATCCGAGCCACATCTTCGCCCCCTCCTCGCGGCCTACCGTCTGGATTGGTGCGATCTTTCCTGTCGGAGACCGGCCAGAGCTTCGAGCTTCAGCTTTACCGGCGGTGCAGCACTGAGGTACCATAGCGGAGCGAGCGATGCTTTACCCGGGTCGCCGTGTTGGAGCTCCGGAGTGCTGGGACTGCCGACTTCAACACTGTGGAGCTGTGGTCTGCGGAGCTTCCAGCCGCGGTGGAGCTGACTTTCTCATCGCGGAGCCTGGGATCTTTCACCGAGGTCGGCCGTTTCGGAACTCCAAGCCGCTGAGAGTGTTCTTCCGACGCCGGAGTTCCATCATTCCGGCGAGAGGGCCTGAAATATCGGGCCACCTTAGCGGCGACTGCGGAGGCCACAATCGGCCCCGACCACGGGTGAACAATGAGGAAGAGGACTGAACTTTGTTGCCTTCCCTCACAGTGGGAAACATTGATTCCACTGGGGGGGATGTTTTTTATGTTTAATGTTAAATTCTATAGTGTTGTGTTTATCTTATTTGTGTGCTGCATGGTAACTCAAATTTCACTGCACCAATTCGTGTATGTGACAATAAATGTCCTTTGTCCTTTATCCTTTAATGTGGTCGTAACCTACTGGGGCATGTCTAGCAAACCAGACAATCCACATAGAGGAAAAGGGAAAAGGATGGCAGACAAAAATTATTCTTACATTTAAAAAAGTGCACGTTATCTAATTAGGTGGCTGGGCTGCAATGTGCCTGATGGAAGATTAAGTGTTGTTGCTCAAGCTTGCTTTGAATCTTGTCACTTAATTTTGTTGCCTATATCTATATTAGGATTAATAATTTGCTTTTGCTTCAGTTATGCAAAAATAAGAGAATATAAATACACCTTGATTTATTGTTCTAATTGCTGTAACAATTATTTCAGTTCTATCCATGTCGTATGCTGTACTACCAAATATTGTACATTAGAGGTCACACTCTGACTAGTAACAAATGAAGAAACACTTACTGATTCTTGATGCTGAGCATATGGGAAATATCAGTAAAAGTAGTGGCATGCAGAGATCATTGCATTATTAGAAACATTATCTTTTGGATGAACATTTAGGTCCCATGCAGATTTATACAATGTCTTGGTGTAAATTGTTCGTTCCAAGCTTCCCCCCAGTCTAGTTTCAGTCAAAAACACTGAATCAAGTACTTGAGCAACTAATCTTTATTTTAACAAAGCACAATTACAGTTCAACTACTGTACCTATCCCATCGCGGGTTTGACCCTCGTATCTGCCTGATCAAGCCCTCTAGGCCTCGCTCAAACAGAGACACTCCAGAAGGTCATGCCGACCCAAGTGCTCTCCCAGAACACCGCGCTGGACCTCGTGGCAGCGGACTTTTATATGTCCCGGGACCTCGAGGGGTCGAACCACATTGGGGTGGTCTCTTAATAATCCAATTACAGATATCAATTAACCCCATACAAAACAGACATTTCCCTAACCCAATAATACAGCAGCTCAACACATTGTATTCAAACAGGATTTCTCAAGGAAGCCAACTTAGAAACATTTACCCTGATTTGCAAGAAACCTAGACAAGGCTCAATACCTCATCCAATCAACTCTCAGCAAAGTCGAACTCTGATACATTATTTACAAGGTGTATGTCTGGTTTGCAGCCATCCAATCCATTCTATGCATTTTGCAAATAATTGACAGGGTCTGCAGATGTCCTTATTCTTTTCTTGCAACTTGTATCTAGGCTCTGGACACACTGGCACCATTCCTCAGCTTGTCTCAGTTCTACAGAGAGCAATTCCAAATTGACCAAATCTCCCAACAGCCCTGAAGCTTTTACCCCATTTTAAAGTCCTAGCCGCTCCAATTTGGCCAGGATTACCATTCCTTCCTTTTTATCATATATGATAATCGATCATTTATGATAACCAAATAGTTCAATAATCAGTTAATCAGATATACATGTGTGTGTACATTACATTTCCCATCCATCAGCAACACAAGATGATGTTTCTTCCCAGAATCTTGCCAAGCGTCCAGAGTTTTCATGGGCATAACGTCACAATTTCCGTCTAATGAGTCTTCACCTCCCGAGTTTTCGTGGGCGCGAATTCCCTCCATCTGTGTTGCTGCCCATTCTTTCATCCCTTTCCACAGTCGAACCTAAAACTTAAAATTCCCAAAAAACTTGGGACAAAGCAAGATACCATCATGCACCCATGCTTTCCCATACATTCACTGTAGTTCTGCAATACTATCCCTATTCAAACCTATTATATTACTGTATCCCTATTCCTATTCTAATCCCTAATATACTCTTTATCATCCTAGGATCAACACTAATCAGCCTTCTTCATACTCACACGATGTTATAATATGTATATCTGATGACGGGTCCTCATATAAATTTCATCTGGGTTCAGTCCAGATTTCCCTACAGGCGTGACTAATTTAAAGCAAACCATGATAAATGTTCCAATCTAACCAAATTCAGCCTCAGCCTTCAATTTACTATTTCAAATTTCAGTGTCCATCTCATCCTTTTCATTCCACAGCATTGTAGCCGATAATGCAATTCCATTCCAATTCCTGTGGAATTCACAGCTGTTCAAATTCAAACAATCAATTTCCATGTGCTGTCAGATTTATCATAAATCCAATCAAGACTGCCGAATCGAGGGACAATTTCTTCCCATCTTCAAATCCATTGGTTAAATATGAATCGGCTCTGCTATTCTCAATACCTATTCAAGTTTTCTCTCTAATTTACTAAGTCTCTCCTCCAGTACCTCTTCTTATTTATGTATGTCTCCTTACTTTGTTAAATCGTTACTGTGTTGATTCTCTTCTATATTGGCTCTTTGCTATATTGATTCTTTACTCTATTGGCTCTTTAGTATGTTGGCTTCACTAGTTCTAGCTTGTACTAGTTCTTAACTACTGAATAGGGGTTCTCGCTTGTACTAATTCTTAACTACTGAATAATTTCTTAGCCCGGTCTCTTAAAGGGACGTCCTGCTGCTCACAGTTCCTCTTTTGATCATTTCCAATTCCAACTCCAATTTCAATTTCAATTCCCATTTTAATTTTCAACTTTAAGTCCAATTTCAATTCTGATTTTAATTCCATCTCTCATATTCCGTATGTAATTCCATGTTGCCAGATCTTCCCATGTTCCATCCTTCTTGATGTCCTTTGAACAATCCTTCCCATCTTTGCCTTCCTTCTGGGGATGAGTTAATAACAATATCAATCAATAATCAAACTCCAGATATTCCTAAGCCAAATTCCTCAAGTCTATTCCAAATCTCAAATTTTAAAATCCCTCCAATTCATTACCATACAATTTCGAGACCGAATCCAAAATTTATAAATTTATTTCTAATAACTATAATTTAGACGCAAATTAGGTATTTTACTCCAAGTCACAGAGGAATGTTTTTTTTTTAAGTCAGTCCTTTAAAGTGGGGCTTGTCCCAAAAATCGTTATTGGTCATCAGTGTTGTTTCTTTGAAAGATGATTAGAGTGTTCTTTACTCTCCTTCCTTTTTCTTTCTCCAATAACTAGGTGATATTAAATTTGGGTACGAGGGTAGGTCTTCTTCTTCTCTTCTGATGTTAGTTTCAATTACAAGGGAGTCGGGATACTGAGGAGCAGATTGCTCTCTGCTGGCCTTCCCAAATGGCTTAAAGGGGCAGGACAGTATCAGTTCCTCCTGCTGGTCACCTGTTTCTGGGGAGCTACATTACCTTTTGCTATCTTCTGCCTGTTCTTAAGGGGTCTGTGCATTCTTTTACCTCATTCCCCAGATAGTGTGTCGTTGATATACTGTCCTGCAGTCACAAACTCAGTGACACATTAATATAATATCTCCTTTCCCCACTCCCGTTCCTCCTGCACAGTAAGTTTGTTTCTTCTATCCCAAGTGCCATTTCCATTCCTTAGTTGCCATCCCTTCTCATGCTAGCTACTGTGTTTCCCTGTCTTGCTTCTTCCTTTCAGTGAGGTTTTCTTGAGTAATGTGTCTCCTCCTGCTTGGAAGGGGTGGTGTTCTTTCTGATTTATAGAGCTGTTTCTCGGGCCATGCAAGGACGCCTTTAATTTTAATAGATGGTATTACTGTTAACTGGCAGGTTAGGGCTACCGAAATGGGTTGGATTGCCAAAATGCCCCTGCCCCCTGACCTCCCTGCCAGTGTTCTCGTCCTCTACCTTCCGGGTCCCAAGAGTCTCGGTACCCTCTCAGAATCCACTGTTTCTGTAACCCTGTAGCCTTCTTCTCTGCTCCCTTCCTTCTCGACAATACTCTCTCATAGGACACGACTGACTCCAATGTCCCAATCCCCTACAGCTGTAACACTGATCGGGCCGGATAGCTCTATAACCTCTCCAGCCAAACCGAGGAAAGGTCGGTTCCCTGAATGGGAGGTCTATCCAGGCCTTGAGGTTGACCTTCTTCTTCCTCCTTATCCTCTTCTGTCCTTATTTATTTTACTTGAACCTTTAATTTCTGGGTTGCCGTTGAACCAGGCTGCCTTAAGGTCTGACCGTCTGTGGTCTGGGGCACATTTATACCTAATGTGGGACTCAATACCAAAGGTGGAGTAGTCATCTCCCTACAAACACACTGTCTATGGGGAGTCCGTTCTAAATCCCCTTCATCGGTGAATTGCTCTGACATGATGATATTATCCATGTCCGGAACAATCCCTCCATATTCTCCTCCTATCTCATCCTCTGAAAAGCTATCCGTTCTATCCTGGTACTTCAAGAAGGATTCCTTCACCCTCCTGCTAGTGCCGATGGTGGCAACTACAGGTGTAACAGGCAACATATCCTGCCTATGAATGAGCCAGTTCCTCCTCCGTATTATCCAGATCGTACAAGTTCACTTCCATCTGCGTCTAGTGGCACTCACATGCTTCTACCAGCACAACAATTCATGTCTGCAACGACTCCTCCGCCTGTACCGTCTTCGCCTGCACCACAGTCTCCTGCTTCGTCTCCAGGGATGTTGGTCCAGTCTCCCTGTGAAACCACCTTCCCTCTCCCATGGGAAAAGAATGGAGATGGTCTCTATCGTACACGTGCTGGTCGTGTTTGTAGGCCAGTTGCGAAGTATCCAGACTATGTTTGACTTTCTTCCAGTTCGAACCAAGCTAACAAAACTATAATTAAGAATGAAAATATTCCCCCGATTATCAATAACCCAACACACCCCAATATAAATTATAAGCTTCCAATAAATCCCACTCCAATTAATCTTTCTCGTGGCGCAATCGATCAGTGGGATGACTCCTCCCCCCGATGCAGTGATCGAAGGAGTACAACCCCTAATCGAACCACCCCGATTCAGATTCTCACAATACGATCTGAAACAAATACGAATATTTAAGCACACTCTTACTTCAAGTATCTAAATCTGTAAACACTCACACAAGTAGCAACACAAATGACAGTCCACGGAATTAACACAATCTAAATCTTAATTTTCTAAATCTTAATATACTCTAAGTTTATTTACATACACAGAATATTTACAAAATCCGGATCCTATGACAATACAAAAAGCTAAATTTTTACAATTTACAAAATGATTTAAAGCACCAGCGCACAGTTCACGAACACTCGATCGCAATAACGCGCAACGCTGTTATCACGCAGTGAACCTCTCCCTCTGATAGCGAAGATTTTCCCCTTACTAGGTTACTCTTTGCTGAGGGGTACTACTTAAATGACTACTTTTCCTCCCAAATGTTACTATCCCTCTGCTAAGACTATCCCTCCTCTCTAAGTTCAACAGAACTAGGGGTACCCTTCGCTACTCAGATTACTTTTCATCAAGTAAATCAGGTTCCCATCTCAACAATCAACAATCGACCAGTGGGTTACTATTCACTGTTGATCAGCCGCTATTCCGAATCGATCATGGACATGCACCAACTACGAAGTCCTATATACAGGAATTCGCATTCCACCTAACTGGCAGAACTTCAATATGAAATTCAGTATTTGGAAATTTGGTTTTGCAAATATAGACTCAAACTCCTAATTTTAGTGCGTATCTCTCCTATTACGCAGGCACTCAAATCAAACTAAAATTGCCCAGTTGAATTCTTGAATGGACTGGAGTATTCCAGCCAATCTATACTCTGTCCACCCAAGCCCTGTACATTTACGAGGTTCCTCGTCCGTCACTTCAGGGAGAGACTCAGATACCTTCACGCCGATGTCCCTCTCTGCTGGGTACCGAAGATTCAGCACCTAGCCATATAACCATATAACCATATAACAATTACAGCACGGAAACAGGCCCTCTCGGCCCTTCCAGTCCGTGCCGACCATTTGTTTTCCCCATAGTCCCATCTACCTGCACTCGGACCATACCCCTCCATTCCATTCACGTCCATATACCTATCCACAGCCGCTTCGCACTGTGAGTTATCGATGCCGATTTTCAGAGCGCACCTTTTTAATGCACGCTCCCGGCAAAGATCTGATCCGCTTCGACTAACAAAGTGCCGAAAATCAATACGAATGTCTCTTAATAATCCAATTACAGATATTGATTAACCCCATACATAACAGACATTTCCCTAACTCATTAATACAGCAGCTCAATACATTGTATTCAAACAGGACTTGTCACGGAAGCCAACATAGAAACATATACCCTGATCAGCAAGAAACCCAGACAAGTCTCAATACCTCATCCAATCAACTCTCAGCAAAGTCGAACTCTGCAACATTATTTACAATTATTGACAAGGTGTATGTCTGATTTGCAGCCATCCAATCCATTATATGCATTTTGCACCTAATTAACAAGGTTTGCAGATGTTCTTATTCTTTTCTTGCAACTTGTATCTAGGCTCTAGACACACTGACACCACTCTGCAGCTTGTCCCTGTTCTGCAGAGAGCAATTCCAAATTGACCAAATCTCCCAACAGCCCTGAAGCTTTTACCCCATTTTAAAGTCCTAGCCACTCCAATTTGGCCAGGATTAATATTGGCAATATTTGAATGGGATGAGGGACACTAACATCCAAGTCAACCTTTATGTTAATTTTTCACAAAAACAACATGTTTGCTGATCATCTATCTAATTTTTATGTTTTATCTTACTGCTCACACATTGTAGATCTGCTCTACTTATATGTTAACCAATACTAACACACAAATGCAATTGTCTATAATCCAGTCTGGGTTATGAATCATACCGGCACCATTCATACTAACGGCTCCTGACACAAGCTGCCAGTCGTGATGCAGACACAGTGATGCCAACATGCTGTGTAACTTTATTATATGCCAATAAACCTGCTGAATATTTTACTTTGAGTATGTGTCAGTTGCTCTACATGGTGTGAGATACCCTTTATGCTCACAATTAATACTCAAGACTAAATCCTGGAAGCAAGAGATTTCTTTATTTTACGAGTCTGCAGACCGGGTGCCTCTCCAACTCGAGACACACCGAAGCCAGAGAGATCATCCCCCTTTATACACAAAATCTTACATTCAATCCCCTCTCCGGACCCTTCTCCAATCAGGGTCGGAGGTGCACAATCTGTAGGTACCTCCCACCGTACATCCCCTCGCACCTCCCATATCATACATTGCATGTTCAAACATGTTCATGGTAATGAGCAATTTCTTGACCAGGGGTGTGTTGTAATATTCATTTATTCTATTAAGCATGCTCAATTGCTCATGACCTGGCCCAGTTTTACTCACCTCCTAGTGAACCCTCTCAGTTTTCCTATATCAGTACTAAAGCTAAGCTATAGTGACAAGGGTCCCATCCATCACTCCTTTCCACTGATAGGGATCTCTCTACATCACTCCCTTCTCTAGCTTATACAATGCATCTCTTCTTACTCAAGGATGGGTCTGGCAACCTTCAGACACTGCTGTGTCAGAATCTTCTCTCCAGCCCCTCTCTGTTTGAATTCTCTTTAAAACTCCTTTCTTTAATAGGGTTTAATCACTTTATCCCTCACAATCGTCCCTTTTTCTTTTGCTACGCATACACTGATTAAACCCTCATTTTAAGTTCCTTCAATTCGAACTGACGTAACATCGTCCTAACCTTCTCCTCCTGTAAATCATAAACTTCCCCTGGCCGCATTATCATTATTTTCTGTATTTCCCCTTTCTCTCCCATAGGCATGACTACAGCCTGCATCTGACTTATACTTCTGGTAATAAGTTCCCTAAAACAAGGGATACAACAGGGGATAAAGATCAGTCCAGCCACTGCACATAGAAACACAAGTCCCACCGTTCTCCACCATGTTCCTCCGAGGATAGAATCCCACCATTGGGTTCCCATAATCGAATTCCACTTTTGTATTGGAACATGCGCCAACTTCCGGATCCCTTCTGATATGTCCATCACTGCCTGTCCATTATCATCGATGTTCAAACAGCAATTAGAGAGGTTGAATTTCCCGCATACCCCTCCTTCTTCTGCCAGGAGGTAATCTAGGGCTAACCTGTTCTGGTATATCGCTGCTCTCATCTGCGTCTGCTACTTTGCCAGCATCTCCAGCGCCCCCGCAGTTTGGTTGGTAATTACCTCCAGTACTGCCTGTAGCCTTATGATCCAGTTTAACATGTATACTGGGGTTCGGTAGCCCCAGGATCCATCCTGTGCCCAAGTGGCTTGTCCGTAGTATGAGATGATTCTTGCTGGTGGCCATTCATCATCTTCCCATTCTCCAATGTCTATTTTCCTCTTTTTCCGATATAGGTCATCAAATACAGGTGTTCCTAATGACCGGCCTTCTTTGGGGTTTAACAGGAAGAATCCAGGTTGTGCCAGTCCAATAAAACAAGTCCCACTCCAATTCATCGGTAACACCGAGTATGCCTTGTATCCGCATATCCATAACAGTCCTTCAGGGGCCTGTCCACTAGAGGCAACCTTGTTCCATATGTCTCGCAATACTGGGATCCCCTGATAAGGGTTGTTCCCGGTGCAGTTCCATAGTCCGGCTGATTGCACTCCATCAATCTCCATCCGGATAGCGCAGTTTTTCCCATATTTCTTAGTTAGATACCATTTAGGCTCCTCTGGCCACCACACTCGGGACTGATTTGGCCACTGGGTGACGATGCGCTGGCAGGGGCTGCTGCCTACTAGGACGGCATCCTTTGCCCAGGGCCTAGCGATACATTCAGTCCCGACCGGAGCGTCTGTCAGGACCCATACCTGGGGATCTCGGTCTTGTCCAACTGTCAGGTTCCACCCCATCAGGTCCCATATTTCAACAATGGATCCTCTCCACGACCAGCGTGAATTCATCAGCGTCCTCCGCAGACCCAACAGTTTAGTCACATTCAGGGTCCCAGCTATCCGGGCGGCCAAGTCCACAAACAGGTTTTTTTCTCCTTCAGGGATTTCGATCTGCTTCTTTATTTCTTCGTACAGTGTCTGGTGCACTTGAGGCTGAGTAATGTGGGGGAGGGGGAGGCTTAGTGACTACTACCTTAGTAACCTCTTTTACTACTTCCTCCTTCGTCTTATCTATTGCCCCTTTTTACGATCTGAGAAGGGAAAACTAACTGTACACAAACCCATCTCTCTCTCCCCTTGGGCAGGTAACGGCCCCAAACTTCCCTATATACCCCCTATTGCCTACCATCAAATACTCCTTTTCCCCCCTCTTTACAAATGATTCTAGTCTTTCGGTCATGCATACTTTGTTCACATGGGAATGATAGGTAAATGATCTGGTTATTTACCCCTCTGTATTGAATAGGATGATAACATTTATCACAATTATTAATACCTTTTACAACAATTACATACAAAGCAAACAATACCACGACTGCTCCTTTCATACTGTCAGTTATACATTCAATGTTTTTCTTTTTTAAAATTACTGTTTGGGGTTTACTTCCCGGCTTCACCATCCACTGTTCCTCCTCCTCAGGAACGGGTGGATCGATGGGTCCTTTAACCCGGATCGCGTGGGTCCACCCTTTTTCTTTTGTTCGTATTGCTGTCTCGGTTGTCAGTAATACTAGGTATGGGCCGGTCCACCTGGGCTGGAGTTTCCCCTCCTTCCAATTCTTGACCAGTACCCAGTCGCCGGCCTTTACAGCATGTATTGGAAAGTCAAGTGGCGGGCTTTGAGCCAATAATCCTTTCGCTTTTAATTCTGTAAGGGAACGAGATACTGCCAGTAAATAGTTCCTTAAGAATACATCACTGCCCTCTATGGTGGGTATTCCTTCTATCTTTCCCAAATAAGGTAACCCAAACAACATTCCATAGGGGGACAACTGCTAACTTTGCATGGGGTCTCCGTTGCTTTTCTCAAAGCCTTTCTGTTTCCCTACTGCTCCAAACATATGCCAGACTCCATGTATATATGCTGCTCTTAAAGCCTTAATTTCTGCCAATTGAACTAAGCAAGATTGCAGGCAAGCTTCCAATTTGATCCTGCGCTATAGCTTTTACTTCTTTAGATATTACTCGTCCAAAAATTCTACCTGCTGCTGACAAAACAAAAACTTCTTCCTTGATACATCATGACCTCCTGTGCCATCTTTTCCAAGATAATTACAATGTCTCTCTCTCACGTTGCTCCTCACTTGTGGAACAAACCAACAAATCATCCACATACTATATCAACACCTTCCAAATCTGCCTACAACATCTGATTAAAAACACGGCGCTAGTATTTAAAACGCTGCCGCATCCTAGCCTAGGTGTATTTAATACCTCTTCTTAATGTTCTTACCATAGCTATGTTCACCATTATCTTAATATTATTATTAAGATCATTATTATTATTATTATTATTATTATTATTATTTCCTGATTATCGTACCTGTTCACATCCCCAACACACCTTATCCATTACCTATCTCCTTACTAGCCTTGTCTGGGCTTAGATCCAGATTTATTTCACTCCCGATAGGGCATTTGAGAAAAACATTCTCCCAAATACATTTATTATTGGCATGGAATCTCTGGCCCCTGTTTGGCTCTGTCATAGGACTCACTGTGTGTCAGTGCATCACTTATTTCAGACTTTTCAACCAGTCTGTTGTTACTGACAACATTGTCTTTCCTTTTTCACGCTCTTTCTTTCTAAAGCAGTCTCATCAATTCATCCCTCTGCTTCCCACTTTAATCCTTTCTGATCTGCCTTCTTTCTCATTCTAAACTCAATGTCTTACTTCTCAGATAGTTTATCCTCCTTTGCAAATTTATTCACCTTTCCTTTTAAAATCTTCCACTGACTTCTCGATCCTCATATTTTACCACCACCCCTTCTACCTCGGTAATGTCATCACTTTCCCTCCCTACCCCCGAGATTCTGACTTGTTTTTCACCTAATCCAATTTCTTCTGGTATCTTAGTTCCACTTGATCTCTCCACTCCCGAATCTACCATAAATATCATATCCTCTCCCTGGGGTCCTAATCTCAAGTTTACCAGAGGTTCCCGTGTGTATCCCATACACCCCAGGGAGCGGAACCCCTGACTCCCCTATTCTTCCTCCATGAGTGCGTACGACTGCACCTCCCGTCGTAGCTTAGGACATTCCCTCTTGAAATGACCCTCCTCTTTACAATAATAACACCGGGGTGGCCCGTGTACCACCCTTCTGATCCTTGTTCCTTGTTTTCCCCCGGGGACCCCAACTTCGGTCCCTCCATTCACCTCTTCCTCGTCCTCCAATACTACCCGCTTCCCCTTCCCCCGGTCTCCACGAGCACCCGGCTTTCTATCACCTTCGATTCCCCCTTTCTGTACTCCTTGCTGTACTGCTCTTGCAACATCATTTTTTTTTTTGCCTTTCCCTTCTGTTTTTTCCTCATCCCGTCTTACATATACCTTTTGAGCCTCTGTTAACAACTGATTCAATGGTTTTTCATTCCAATCTTCCAATTTTTTCCAATTTCTTTCTAATATTTGGCCATGATTTTGTTACAAAATTAACCTTCAACAACTGCTGACCTGCGGTCGTATCAGGGTCTATCCCCAAATACTGCTGGACATTCTTCCTTAATCTTTGTAAGAACACTGTCGAGGTTCGTACCTTGTTCTGCTGATTTTTAAAAAGCCCGTTCGAAATTCTGTCCCCTGGGAACGGCTTCTCTAATTCCCTTGATTATTATCTCCCTGAGATCTCTCATACTTTTTCTTCCTTCCCCTGTTTGGTTATTCCAAGTCGGCGCATCAGCCTGCAACCCCTTCTGCCTGTCTGACCATCTGTCTTTCTTCTGAAGTAAACAAACTTCCCCTTATTGACATCATTGTCTGCCAACACCTTTTTTTTCCTGGGCCCCATTAATTTATTACCCTTCTCCAACCAGAATGTTTATCTAAACAAACCATAAAAGCTGCTTGTTGTTCAGCAATTAACTTATTTCTAATTTTGTTCAAACCATTCCCCCTACAATTCCCAAATTCCAATTCCTAGTTTAAATACATACAACTAACAATTTTCCAAATTAACTTTACTGAAAAGAAATCTATAGAAGCCAAGCAACCTACATTTTCCAACTTCCCCTTTTTAAATTGCGATGATACAAAGCGTTTGTCCGTTACCTTACAATAACCTCCCCCATTGCTTACAATTCCTTAAAGGAACACACACACATACCCTGTACAACATGTGGCCCACAACAAACAAACCTATCACATATACAAACTTCCTCATTCATACAAAACCGGTTTTTACACACACATTACATTAGTTCCATTCTTACGTCAATGAGATTGTTTGAAACAACTCAATATTTTTCATAAAAACATTTTTGGCCCTAGGAACTGATCTATTTGTTCAGCCAGTCCCAAGGGTCTTCCAATAAACTTTTCATCTCCTTTTTTAAAGTTCCTCACCCCCATACTGGTGAGAGGCACATAGTTTCCTTACTCTTACCCCGGGTGTTCCCTTCACCCCATCCAACATTCGCCCCAACGGACTATCGGGCGGAATGTTAGGCTCCATATCAGTATGAGCCTCATCCCGTTCCCCCGGACCCTTACTTCTCCCGTTTCCGGTTTCCCATTACCTTGTCGGACTATTCCCGTCCGACAAACCCCGGTCGCCCAGGTAATACTTAATAGTCGTTTTTTCTTACTTGGGTCCTGTGCACAAGAATCATTCGACCGTCCCGTACGTATTTACCTTACACCCCCTCTTGCTTCTTCCCGAGTCTTTTCCAGCGGATATCACTCGCTCAAAACTGCTGATGGCAAGCAAGGAGATCAGAGACTGCTGAAATCAGCAGGGTGCACCTTCCCCTCCTTGCTTGCCTCCACCAAGCACCGGAGTGGCGATCCCGGACGAGCCCCCAATTTGTGAGATACCTTTTATGCTCACAATTAATACTCAAAGACTAAATCCTGGAAGCAAGAGATTTCTTTATTTTACGAGTCTGCAGACCGGGTGCCTCTCCAACTCGAGACACACCGAAGCCAGAGAGATCATCCCCCCTTTATACACAAAATCTTACATTCAATCCCCTCTCCGGACCCTTCTCCAATCAGGGTCGGAGGTGCACAATCTGTAGGTACCTCCCACCGTACATCCCCTCGCTCCTCCCATATCATACATTGCATGTTCAAACATGTTCATGGTAATGAGCAATTTCTTGACCAGGGGTGTGTTGTAATATTCATTTATTCTATTAAGCATGCTCAATTGCTCATGACCTGGCCCAGTTTTACTCACCTCCTAGTGAACCCTCTCAGTTTTCCTATATCAGTACTAAAGCTAAGCTATAGTGACAAGGGTCCCATCCATCACTCCTTTCCACTGATAGGGATCTCTCTACATCACTCCCTTCTCTAGCTTATACAATGCATCTCTTCTTACTCAAGGATGGGTCTGGCAACCTTCAGACACTGCTGTGTCAGAATCCTCTCTCCAGCCCCTCTCTGTTTGAATTCTCTTTAAAACTCCTTTCTTTAATAGGGTTTAATCACGTTATCCCTCACAATGGTGTCAGGAGTCAGACTGGGTCTCAACCATGGTAGTGGCTACCAAGAAAAATAAAGATGAAATACAAATCTGTATTAACCCCAGAGATTTGAAAGCTCATTTTGGCAAATCCCTTTAGACCACAAACCGTCTGAACTGACGACTTTTGGCACACCTTTCGGCCGCTACAAGTTTTCTGCGCATGCCTTTCGGCATCAACCCCGCTAGTGAAGTTTTCTAGCGCACGATGGAACAGCTGTTTGCAAGTTACTCTTGTGCCATTATTGTTTATGATACTCTCGTTCATGGCCATGATATGTCAGAGCATGACGCCAATTTAAAGAAAGTACTGGATCATGCCAAGGACATTAATCTCAAGCTCAACCCCCTAAAGTGCAGATTTTGTGTCAAGAAAGTGAAGTTTGTGGGACACGTTTTTACTAGTGATGGATCCTTCCAAGACCATTGCCATCAACAAACTGCCGGTTCCCACAGACGTAACCAGTCTACAGAGATTCCTGGGCATGGTGAACTGCCTGAACTTCAGCTGTCAGCTCCACTGCGGCAGTTGACAAACAAGGACGCAGCCTGGTCCTGGTATACACATCACCAGAGGGCATTTGATACCCTAAAACATCAGCTGTCCTGTGCCCCAACTCTGGCTTATGAAGCTTCCTGTAACACTAAACTGCGATGCCTCCCAGTACGGATTGGGTGCTGCCTGTCTTCAGAGTACCAGTGAGGGTGACAGCAGACCTGTTGCATATGCATCTCGCACAATGTCTGAGACTGACAACGCACTGCTCAAATCGAGAAGTGGTTTTCGCCTGTGAGAAATTCAAAGACTTTATTTGTGGAAAGACTGTGACTGTTGAAACAGACCAATCCATGCCGATTGATCCATGCCGCTCCTGCCCGACTGCAGCGGATGATGATGCAGCTTCAAAGGTACGATATTAAACTTGTTTACAAACCAGGCAAAGACATGCACCAACCAGCACTCTATCCAGAGCCCCGTGCAAGACCTGCAAGCAACAACTGTCAGACAACGACACCTACATTGTGATGATGGGTGTCCTACCTTCCCACAGACTGCCTGGACGACTTGGCTTCACAGACAGCAGCCAATGACACCCTACAGACCCTGTCCTAGATCATCCGGCATGGCTGGCCAGATAAGCAACACAGGGTATCAGTTGCTATTCGCCCGTACTTCCCAGTTTGCGATGAGCTTGTGCTCCAGGATGGCGTGATTGTCAAGGGACACAAGGCAGTCATTCCAACTCCTTTACGGGACAAATACTTCTACTCTGTCCACGGGGGACATCCTGGTATCAAGGCAACCATTCTTCGAGCTAAGAGCTTGTTTTTCTGGCCCAGTGTGACCAAGTTCATACAGAAGGTGGAAGCTTGCACGATCTGCAACAGCCTGGTGCCCCATCAACCCAAGCAGCCGTTTCTCTCCCACCCAGTTCCTGCCTTGCCATGAGGGTGACAGCAGACCTGTTGCATATGCCTCTCGCACAATGTTTGAGACTGAGCAACTTGGCAGCTGACATTTTTGAATCGCCTGGTAAACAATACCTGGTTCTTGTTGACTCATACTCGGCTGGTTTGAAATTGACCTGCTCCCCAGCCCCACTTCAGCGGTAGTGGTTCAAAATCTTATCGGTTTACGGGGCGCCCTCGAAACTCCTATCTGACAATGGAAGCCGGTAGAAATTGTCCCTGAAACTGGAGGTGTGCATATTCACACTTCCATACTTTTTCCCCCGATTGGAGAGGGGAAAAGAGGGAGTGGCCTGGGTGTGACACATCTTCCTGCTCATTAATCTTTCACATTTCTCTGCTGCCTAGTAACAGAATCAGAATCAGAATCACACTTTATTCTCCAAGTACGTTTTGCAACATACGAGGAATTTCATTGGCCAGGTCAGTCATAAAATTAAAAGCACCAGATCACTCAAAAACACATTTTAACATGAACATCCACCACAGTGACTCCTACACATTCCTCACTGTGATGGAAGGCGATCCCCGGCAAGGGATCAGCGCCGATGTTAAGTCCGCACCCCACGATAGGGTTCAAAGTCAGTCCGAGGAGGCTTCCAGCTCCATCGATGGAAGGCCGCAGAGCGCTCGGAGAATGTGATCCGAAAATTAATCACATCTCCGGCAAGGTAAGAACTTTAGAAAAGGTTCCCCCCCCCCCCCCCCCCCCCCACTACCCCACCTTCCCCCACACATTCCCCCCTCCCGTGCCATGGACGCAAAGGTATGGGTTTTCTAATGTTTGGCACAAATGTTTTTTTTTTAACAATTTATTTATTTTCACTGCCTGATAGAATATGTGCAATTTATGAATAATTTACATTTTTGTGTGTCTATGTATCCATGATGCTGAGCAGCAAGATTTTCATTGCACCTGTACCTCGCAGATCCTCGCACCTGTACCTCTACAAGTACCTTGTAACTGTACTTTTGCATAAAACAATAAACTCGTCAACTCTTCTATCCAGTGGAGATAACTGTAGCTAATCACCTTATCGATTATTATGTTATAAACCTCCAAAAGGTCATCCCTCAGCCTCCAGCACCATAGAAAATTAGCCCAGGCCTCTCATACCTCAAACCTTCCAGATCTGGGAACATCCTTGTAAGTATACTTTGAAATCTTTCCAGGTTAATGATTCCCTTCCAATAGCAAGGTGGCCAAAACAGTACACATTCTGTTTAACCAGCATCTGTAGTGCTTTCCTACACATTACTCCAAGGTTTGTATTATTATTTTCCATTACTATTTTAAAACCAATAAAATTATGGTCACTGGTACCAAAGTGCTCCCTCACTGGCACTTCAATAACCTGCCCTGCTTTATGTATCAAGAGGAGGTCAAATGTTTCCTCTCTGGAAGACCATTTACTATTGAGAACATTTTCCTGAACACGCTTGAATTCCACTCCATCTATACTATTAGCACAATTGCAGTTCCAGTCAATATTTGGCAAGTTAACACCCTCTTCTATTACAACCCTATTATTCGTGCAGCTTTCCATGATCTCGTTACACATTTCCTCCTATAATTCACATTATTTGGGGGCCTATAATGCAATCTCATCAAAGCAATCACCCTTTTCCTATTTAACTTCTATCCTTATAGCCTCACTGGACATATCCCTCAGGAATATACTCTCTAAGTACTGCTGTGAATGTTCTCCCTGATTAAAAACAACCTCTCCTCTCTTACTCCACCTCTATCTCTCCTGTAGAATTTGTACCCAATAACATTAAGCTGCCAGGTATGTCTCACCTTTAGCAATGTCCCTTTAATTATCCTACTCCAATGTACCTATTCATGTCCAGTTCATCTGCCTTATCTGTCAGGCTTCTTGCATTGAAATAAATGTAATTTAGTACGTTTTCCCTCACTCCATGCCGTGCTCTATGTGTTGTGTACTGCACCTTCCCTCTAACATCTCTATTTTGCCACAACCTGCTCATCTACTTCACTATTGCTCTCTAACAAATCTCCCTGCCACGGGGATATTAATATTGATCCCTCTCCAGTTCAGGTGCAACTCATTCCTTTTATACAGATCACCTCTGCCCCAGGCGAGATCCCAATGGTCTAAAAATCTAATTCCCAGCCCTGCCTCTTCAGCCCCAACCTTCATCTGCCCGATCCTCTTATTCTTACTCTCACTAATTTGTGGCACCAGAGATAATCCTGACGGAGCTCCTGTTTAAATTCCTGCTCAACGTCCATGATTCACACAGCAGGATCTCATCCCTTTTTCTATCAATGTCATTGGTACCAATCTGTACATTGGCCTCTAAGTGCTTACCCACCCCCTTGACAATTTTCAGCAGCAGTTCAGTCAGCCTTGATCCTGGCATGCAGGAGGCTATATACTCTCCTGTATATCATTCCTCATAATCTCCTGCCTTTTCCACTAAGTCAAGCTCTTATCAATACAGCTCTCCCTCGCTCCAGACTTCTGATTCAAACCATTTGTGGTACCACAATTGTTGTGCTCTGAAAGGCCATCCTGCCAAATAGTATCTGTAGATGGCTTATATATGCAACCAATAATATAGCTACACTCAGTACCATTAACCCCGCCTACTTAACATCAATCAAAACGCCTTCCCCTCCCTGGGTACAGTTCAGTAGAAGAATGTAGCCAGTGCTTGATGACGTATGTAATACCATGTGCTATGATTAAAAGATGTTGCACACTTTAAGAGTTTGTGAATTGCTCATTTACAGTATCTAAAATTGTATATGAGATGTGAATTCTGCTCTCGAAGATAGACACAGGAGAATTCTGCTCTCGAAGATAGACACAAAATGCTGAGAGTAACTCAGCAGGACCGGCAGCATCTCTGGAGAGAAGGAATGGGTGACGTTTCGGGTGAAACCCTTCTTCAGACTGATGCCACGGGAGTGGGTGGTACAGAGATAAAATGTAGCTGAAGACAGTGAAGGGCCTGTTCCACCAGCATGCGACTGCATGAGTCTAGCGCGACCAAACGCCTGAGGCATACGGCCCTGCGGGTCCGGTCCCACTTCGATCGGCAGAGTTGTGCGAGGCTGGTCCCAACATCGCTCGGGGTTCCGAAAAACTGACACTGTCCAAAAATCCCGCGCGCCAACAGCCTGTCGGCCCGCAGGCGCATTGAGGACATACGTAGGGCCTCGACGGGCATACGCAGTGTCTTGACGTCATACGCAGCGTCTTGACGGCGTATGCTTAGCGTGTGGCGTTGCGCGATGATGTTACTGCCCAGCGTGCCATTGCGTGATGACGTCACCGCCCGACGCCGTGCGACATTCAAATTCAGTCGGCCCGCCTCCTGCCCATCTGATTGGTGAGTATGATGTCGGGACCAGCCCCGCACAACTCCATACGCCTCCGCGGTTCAAATTGGGACCGGCCGTGTGAGGCCGTACGCCTCAAGCGACCACGTTTGGTCGCGCTAAACATGTGCAATCGCATGCTGGTGGGACAGGCCCTTAAGATTGTTGAGAGAACTGGGAAGAGAGTTAGATTTAGGACTTAGAACCAAGCGAATCAAGGGATATGGGGGAAAAAGCCAGAACGGGGTATTGGACAATCAGCCATGATCATATTGATCAAAGGGCCGAATAGCCTACTCCTGCACCTATTTTCTATGTTTCTATGAATGTGGTGGGGATGGAGAGAGGGGGAAAGCAAGGGCTTCTTGAAGTTAGAGAAGTCTATGTTCATACCGCTGGGGTGCAAGCTGCCCAAGCGAAATATGAGGTGCTGTTCCTCCAATTTGCGCTGAGCTCACTCTGACAATGGAGGAGGCTTAGGACAGAAAGGTCAATGTGGGAATGGGAGGGGGAGTTAAAGTTTTGAGTAATCAGGAGATCAGGTAGGTTTAGGTGGACTGAGAAGTGTTCAGCGAAACAATCGCCGAGCCTGCGCTTGGTTTCGCCAATGTACAGGAATCCACACTAGGAACACCTTGTAGATGAGGTTGGAAGAGGTGCAATTGAACCTCTGCCTCACCAGAAAATAATGTCAGAGTCCTTGGACGGAGATGAGTGAGGATGTATAAGGACAGGTGTTGCATCTCCTACGGTTGCTGGGGAAAGTACATGGGGAGGAGGTGGTTTGGGTAGGGACGAGTTAACCAGGGAGTTCCAGAGGGAACAGTCTCTGTAGAAAGCAGAAGAGATGGGAAGATGTGGCTACTAGTGGGATCCCGTTGGAGGTGGCAAAAATGCCAGATGTGCTGAGGTGACGAAAAGGTGCTGTATGCGACGGCTGATGCGGTGGAAGGTGAGGCCAAGGCGAACTCAGTCCCTGTTATGAATGAGGGGAGGAGGAGCAAGAGCTCCAACGGGATCCCGACCAATGACTATTTAAAATTCCCATCTCCACCCCTTTCCTATCCTTGTAACTGCGAAGGGGTCGCGACCCGATTCCTCACCTACTCTTTTTCTCCAGTGATGCTGCCTGATCCGCTGAGTTACTCTAGCATGTTGTGTCTATCTTGGAAGCTGCACAGGATGCATTTCCCAAAGGTATAATCACCAAGGACACTGGAAGCTTCCCTGATCTTCCACATCCTTCAATCACGCTAAAAGGAAAAATTGGAAAGTTACCATAATCTTACCTTTTCACTGTTTAGCCTCTTCGATGAAACTTGAAGTAAAGTCTAAACACTTACTACTCAAAACAGAGCCATTCACACAATGGTCACTTCACTAGACCCCAAATCCCTTTTATTAAATTTCAGGGACTGTGACTGACAGAATGCTGTTTAATCTCCTGCGTCCTCCACTTTACAGGTCTGGAGTCATTTGTGAAATAAGCAAGCCCTCAACTTAACGTAGAAACAAGAAACTGCTGATGATGGTTTATTAAACAAAAAAAGCACTCCCCACAAGTGCTTCCAGTACTTTAGTTTTTGTTTAACAATTCCAGCATGTAATATTTTGTTTTAATGAAATGTTAACGTTTTAGCAAATCTGTAATGTCAACAATAAGGAAGAACATTACTTGCTTTCAAAAAATTTCTGACAAATGCTCAACACTGAAAATGTCTTGGTTACCATGGCTGTTACATTTATTCCATATTTTATAGGCATCATCAATCATGAATGTATACAGTGTTTGCACATTGGAGTCATGTTTAAAACATCACATATACTATTTCAATAAACACGATTTGTTACGACCAATGACTATTTAAAATTCGATGTATCAAACACAGGTAAAGAGGTGAAATGATACAAACTCTTTTGCACTATTAATATACAGCTGTAAACAAGGTATTTCAGCAATATTGACAACCAGTGCAGTTTACTGCACAGCACTTCACAAATGAATTTTTTTTATTTTTAAATAATGTGTTTGGTTCATAAATATAGATCCAGATTATTGCAGCACATAATTCAATACCTGATTGGTAAAAAAGTACATCAATACGTTTTCAAAGGAAACAGCAGCAGACAGATTACAAAACTGGACCTAATTGCAGGAATGAGTAAGCAAACACCAGTTAACCCAGGCTTGAAGAAAAAGGGACGAGCAAGTGTCTATCCAATACGACTGTAACCCACACTCTAAAAGCCAAGGTGACTGGAGATGAACTGGACGAACATTTATTTGAATTCAAGCAGATTGCAATCAATCTTATAATACACATATGGGTAGTACTCCTGCTGGCTTAGACTTAGACCTGGTATGTCCATTGCAGCCTGAAAAAATAAATAAAAGTAACTTAGTAGTTGATTTACATTATACTAGATTTACAGTATTTCTAAAAAACACCTAAATTTCAGATGATGCAGCAGGTTCTAAAATTTGTCTACCATTATCAGAATATAAACTCTCCATTAGGGAGTCAGTGCACTGCTGTTCTGCTGAATTGCAGCAAATATTAATCAGACACATCCTTGCGATTTAATAATTAGGTACATTTGTGCAAAAAGATAAATTAAATTTCCATATTACAATGTTTACTTTTCCTGACTGAAGCAGAACTCATGTAAGAAAAAAATCTCTCACCTGATGAAATGTTATGCGCAATGTACAATTGTTGCGTAGGATTATTGATATACATTTATATGTTATTGCACGACAATTGCGGAGCGGTGACAGTGTAGGTACAGAAGGAGGAAGAGATTGAGAAGGAAGAGGAAGGAGAATTGAGGCAAGCGGAGAAAACAGTGGGGAGGTAAAAATAATTGAAGTTTTTACTTTGCATTTTTGGTCCAGAAAACTGTGGACTAACAGTAGATTGCACAGGATGTCTGGCGCCCTGAAGGAGGAGGCAATGGATTGTGGTGCAGGGTTTCTTAGCAGACTATCAAAGTCATCCAACACCACACCAGAACTCCCAAACAAGTACTGAAACCTTGGTAGAATCATGTTGAGAAGAATCCTCCCTATGCACAGCCATATTATGTTACTCTCAAAGTGGCTGCAGAGCAGATGTGACCAATATCCTATTCTTGTCGGTTTGCCTGGTCTGAAAAGAGACAATGTGGTCTTTGTCAAGGTTCACCACAAGCAACTGCATAATACAGGAATTGCTGCACGTCCCAGGGATGACCACAGAGGCAAATGTTGATTCTTGATGAGATCCTTGACTCGGTAAAATACTTAACGAACTGACTAAAAGTTGGTCTTCTTCTGCAAAGAGCAGCCAAACACAGCCATTGGCATATTACAAAACTTAAGAGTATATGTTAAGAGTATGTGCAACTACCACAAAAGGCCCACAGATTATGGCCACAGTGCAGGCACCTCCTACCATTGGACATTCTAGAGCTGGACGCTGTGTAACACCTTCTCAAACACATCACTAACAGAATATTTTGGAATTATAATGACATGTGATATCTGAATGAAGACATCCCTTATTACATTTGTACAACTAATTTTATGGGTAAATTATATTTTATGAAAAAACTTTGCAGCATATCTTGTAACTGTTGTTGAGTGACGTGTCATAAGTACTTAATAAAATTACACTCCAATATTTACTGCAAAGGTCTGCAGTTCATTCTTTTTGAAGTATGAAAGAGAACTTATAATAGATTAACAACTACTGGAAGATGATTTAGTTTTATCATGCCGATACCTACATCAATGATGGCAGCTGCACTGCTGTCCAAGTGTTTGTATAAATCATTAAGAACTTCTCGAAGCTTCTTCATCATCTTTTTGTTGGGTTGTAAAAGCATTGCCTGGAAGTTAACTGGCAAGCCATATCTGGATAGACCAGGCAAGATAAAAATAACAAAAAAGTTATATTTCTTATACTTTCACATGTGCAATGCGGTTCCAAACATTGAAATGTTTTAGAACTAATGCTCAACAAGAAACTTCAGCCAACTAATTTTCACGAGGCTCCACATATAATTATTTTTAAAATAATTTTAAAAAAATGAAAAGAAAGCACAATGGAAAAGATGCAATACCAACAATTTGTTTCTGTTGAATAGTCACTAATTACAACATACAAATCCATCCATATAGCAGTATCCTTTGGCATATAGCAGGCCCTTTGGCATATTATATCCATGCCAAACATGATGCCAAGTTAAACTAATCTCCACAACCTGCACCTGATCAATATCCCTCCATTTTCTGCATATTCTTGTGCTTATCTAAAAGTCTCAGAAATGCAATAATTGTGTTTGAGAGATTTGTAAGAAAGATTGTAATTCAAGAGAGAGTTAGATTTAGCTCTTAGGGATAATGGAATCAAGGGACATGGGGAGAAAGCAGGAACGGGGTACTGATTCTGGATGATCAGCCATGATCCAATTGAATGGCAGTGCTGGCTCGAAGGGCCGAATGGCCTTCTCCTGCACCTATTTTCTATGTTTCTATGTCTTCCTCCACCACCACCACTGGCAGCATGTTCAAGGCTCCTCCACGCTTCCTCACTGCCTCTCCTTTAAAACTTTGCGCCTCTCACCTTAAAGTTATGCCCTCTCATCCTTGACATTTCCACCCTGGAATAAAGTTCTGAGTATCTCTGCCTCTCATTTTTTTTTAAACATATTTGTATCAGCTCTCTCCTCAACCTCCGATGTTCTGGATAAAATAATTTAAGTTTGGCCAATCTATCCTTATATTTAATACTCTCTAACCCAGGTAGCTCTAATAGTTCAAACTGGAACAAATGGATCTTGGCATCAACTCGAATCATAGAGTCTTACATTGTGGAAACAAGCACTTCACCCCAACAGATCCATCTACACCAGTCCCACTTGCTAGTGGTTGGTCCATATCCATCTAAATCCGTCCTATACATGTACCTGTCTAATTGATGTTTAATGGGAGATCAAATATCATCAATTGTGATTGATCATGCTTTTCTTTTTAACAATTTGGTTGAACTTATCAGGATTTCAATACAGTTGTACTTCTTCCTGGAGAAGTGATCGACTTTAGAGTGATCAGTCAAGTTTGAATCCTTAAGTGGGTTCTGATCAATAGCAAAACATCTAATCTCAAACATTGTATCTTAATGTAAGAGTAGAATTTTGATTCAATTACTATTAATTAAATTAATGACAAAAATATCTGTGAATTAAAATTTAGGGAAATGTACAGTGTAAAATTTCAAATTATTAATAGATACCTTAGAACAGATTCTACAAATACCCGTAAAGCTTTCACATGGATCCATGCAATAAAAGCCTCACTGAAGTTAACTTTCAGCCATCGCACCAAGGGACCCTATAAACAAATAGAACACATTCAGCAAAGCAATCTATTGCAATACAATACTCATATATATCTATATCCTTCATATCTTCACCTTTTTCCGTAACATCACTTATTCAGCCTCAAGCTTTAACTATTTATAAAATACTTCATGTAATTTTCAGATCCACAAGACAAATTCCTGTATAAATTTATTATTGCTAAATATGAAGCAAAACTACATTTTAACTCCATTCCTGTACTGCATTTACAGATATCAGACAAATTAAAAATGTTCATTCTTTTTCCCATTTTTAATCTTCTAGAGGGCCATACCTGAAACAATTATTTGCAACAGTAATTTTTACATGAATGGTTAAAACTTCGAGACAATCATGTAGATATAGCATGGTGTCAAGTATTTGATGAAACTCATTCAGATTTCCATACGGTTGAATTTCCAGAAACTGTTTATTTGCCGAAACAGAAATTCTAGCTGTGGAACTGATAACCTCACACACGATGCCAAATAATGTCAGAAACCGCTTCTGATCCCAAGTGAATCAGGTAACACCCTACTTTGCATTCTGCCTCAGCATTCACAAACTTGCAGCAAAGTCCTCTATGTTCAAGTCTAAACCTACCCACTTTTTCCACTCAAATGAAAGATTTTCCACTAAAATTAAAAATGTATTTCTCTCAACTCACCATGAGTGACATCACAGGAAATCAACAAGTACATAATATCAGACTGCAATGTTAATTTATTTGGTAATATTGGCTCCCCTGGTTAACCCAAAAAAAACTACTTAAACAATTTCCCAAAGTTTAATTGCCGAAACAGAATACTTGGATATCTGATCAGTGTGCCTCTTTGCCCACTACATTTCTGTTTCATACATCTAATTTTGCAATTTCTGTTAAATTCCTCATATCATTTATTTTCTTCGGGTTTAAACAAATGGCGAAATAAATCTGCAAGTCAAATTGGAAAACACATAATAAAGTTTGATACAGTGTCATTCAATTTTAATCATATAATTCATCTCGCTTTTATTAAAATGGGATTTTTAAGCTTAATATTGATTTACTTTGTTTTGATTATAAATGTTTAATATTGTAATAAACTAATGAGAAAAAATGGAATGCATCATAGCAAAGGCACATAATCAAATTCAAGAGAACTATGCTGGTTGATTTTTATCAAGCACCATAGCAAACTGCACTTTACAATAGTCAAACTTAATTGATTTTCTCTGAAGTTTAATTCAAGCATTTCACTGAACGTTTCGCAAGCTTGCATCAGATGCACATGAATAATTATATATTGTAGTTATAGTGCTCATTTCTCTTTTAGGAAATAATGGTTCTTTTTTAAAAAATTTAACATTACAAAGAACAACTGAATATCAACCAATCATATCACAGGTCATTTATTCCTAAAAACAGCTTTGTTATGCTAACAGGAAAGGATAACAAAATAATATAAACATGGACAGCTGATTCCAGTTGGTACAAATTTGGCTGCAAAAAATGACAGGCATAAAAAAAAAACTACCATTCATATAGAAAATGTGTATAAAATTAAATTCTCTGGGCATTCAGAAACTTTTCTTTATTTTAATGGGGCAGATCTCAAATCTTATGGGTGAATAGGAATAAGGGATCATTCCTGGGTTGGTGACCTGTCAACTGCTACAGTTTACAACCTATATTAGCAACCCCATGTTATCATGGGGGGGGTGGGGGGGAGAGATTGCAGTTTGTTTTGGAATTTTTCCATAACACAAAGCCACATCATCTGCGTGTCAAGAAATACAAGTTGAAAACAAAATAAACGTGTGGTTTTTTCCCCCATTAATTCTGTAAGAGCAAATTTTATTTGGTACCTCACATTTTTTGGGTAGTGATCTGTGAATTCTGGAAGATCAAATCTTTTTAACCTGAACATCTATCACATAGAGATCAGCTATACATTCATAATTAAGGGGAAGCCATAATTTGCAGATGATACAAAAGTAATTGGAAATGGAAGGCAAGCAAGAATCATGCAGTTTACAGAGAGATCTTGACAGATTAAGTGAGTGAGCAAACAGTTAGCAAATGGAGTAAAAAACGTGTTTACTTTAAATATGGGGAAAAAACACGTTTACTTAGGTAGGATGAACAGTTTTTGTCCCCTTATTTTAGAAACTATATATTATCACTGGAGGCAATTCAGCAAAGTTTTACAATATTCCTGGATATGCAGGGAATGACTTAAGAGGATGTACGTGTGATCAGGTGGCGGCGCGACTCACGTTGCAGCGGCTCCTACAGCCCGTCTGTCTTTTTTTAATTTTTTGTCTAGTTAAATGTAGTTGTTCGTGTTTTTTTGTACTGTTTATAACTGTGTATATGTGAGGGGTGCGGGGGGGAGGGGGAAACCTTTAAAATCTCTTCCCTGCACGGGAGACCCGACTTTTTCCCTGTCGGGACTCCGTTATCGTTGGGGCCTAGTAGCCGTGGAGCGGCCTCCGACCGGGACGACCTGCGGGCTGCAGTCACGGAGCCTGCGGAGCTGCGGACTTACCATCGTCGGGCTGGCCGGCCTCGGAGCATGGGTGCGGTGGTGGCCCGACTCCGGAGCTCCAGCTCCGGCCCGACTCCGGAGCTCCAGTTCCAGCTCCAGCTGCGGCCCGACTCCGGAGCTCCAGCTCCAGCCCGACTCCGGAGCTCCAGCTCACGGTCGGTGGACTGTCGGAATATCGGGAGTTCGCGGGTCCGGGTGAGAGACCGCTTTCCGGAGCTCCCGCAACACAATTTCTCCAGCCCATGTCGCGGGGTTGGAACGACCCGGAGCGGGGCCGTACATCGCCCGGCGCGGCTTTAATGGCCGCGGGACATTCCAGCGCCCGCCAGGGGCTCCAGCTTTGTGACTTTTGGGCCTAGAGCGGGGCCGTACATCGCCCGGCACGGCCTCAATGGCCATGGGACTTAACATCGCCCGCCTGGGTCATCGACATCGGGAGAGAAATGGCGCGGGGGAGAGAGAAGAACTTTGCCTTCCATCACAGTGAGGAGGAGAGTCACTGTGATGGATGTTTGTGTGAATTGAATTGTTTGTGTGTTTTTTTTATGAATTGCACTGTTGTATGGCTTGTAGAAACAGAATTTTGTTCGAGCCTCTCTGAGGTTTCGAATGACAAGTAATAAAATCAATCATTCAGATTAGAAGAATGAGCTTATCTGATTGAAACGTAATATTCCTAAAAGGGTAAAAGGGTAAATGGCGGGGAATTATTGCCCTCACGAATCATTCTAAGAAAAAAAGAGTAGTCACAAAATACCCAAAGATACCCATTTAAGACCCAAAAGAAAAATATTTTTTTCTCTCGCAAGTCTTCAAAATTTCTTGACCTAGAAAGCTGGAAAAGGTCAATCCTCAAATATATTCAAAGATGAGAGAGATAAACTTTTAATTAGCAAGGGAATCAAGAGCAACAAAATATGCTCCCAAAATGGCACCCAAACCCAAGCGACTATATGCCTGCCAGCCACAGAAGCAGATGTACAATACAATTGTCACTCTTAAATCTCTATTCACTGTAAATGGCTCGATTGTAATCATGTATTGTCGTTTCGCTGACTAGATAGCACGCAACAAAAGTTTTTCACTGTACCTCGGTACACGTGATAATAAACTAAAGAATTAAGGGTTATAGGGAAAGGACATGAGGAAAGCTGGCCAACTCATGCTCTCATCAAATGGGCAGAGCAGGCTCAAAGGGTCAAATGTCTTGTTCCTGCTCCTATTGCTTATGATTAATGTTTCTGCCAGGTTACCAATGCACTTAAGCAATACTAATTATTTTAAATATCCCATTAATTGACATCATAAAATATTGAATTTCCTGATAAAAATAAATCAATATACTGAACAATATACAAACATGAAAATGTCAAGAAATGAGACCAACAAGTACAGAGAGATATCCACAAAATGACCAAAGGTTATTTTTACATTGTTTGTTCAAATATGTTCTAATTTTTCTTTTGGTTAAAAAAAATTAAAAACAATGTACAAACGGAATCAAGCCATCTTGAAGGATAGCAATCCCACCCAAAACCACAAAACATGCATGTCCTCTAACAGCTAATTAATTGTTTTGAATATCATCACTGGTGTCTTGCAGGCAAATTTGGTAGCCAATTTATGCAATGAGATAAACGGGTCAATTAATGAAAATAGAAAATGCTGGAAAATCTGTGGAAAGAGAAAATAGAACAAGCATATCAAGTCAATGAACTTCAGACGAATAGTCACTGATCTGAAATTATTGTTTTCATTCCACATCTGCTGCCTGTCTTGGATATTTCTAATTTTTTGACGTAGAACACAATTTGCAACAATTGTGGCATTTTGATTTTTAAAACAGTTAATCTGTTTTCAATTATATTTAAAGGATATAATGCTGGACAGCATTACATCTGCCCAACTACATCGGCAGAAAAACAATTGTTTGGAGGGTGAAATATTGCTTAAAGAAAAACCCAATACCTTCCACTGAATCCATCTTGTATAGTCACACTTCACATTCACTGCAACGATTGTTATTGTAGCTTTGCAATCATGGTCTACGATTTGATTTTGGTGAGGTTGTTCTCAGAACCTTGCCCTATGAACCAAAACTTGGTTGAGGGTTGGGGGTGGGGTTTAAGATAGGGTGTAATCAGCAGATCTGGGAGCATGTTGTTGAACTTGAACACCCGGACAGTTTGTTTTCCAACTCTACAACGTTCAGAGCTCTATTCTGAATGCTTAATGGAGCAGCTAGTATTTATCTAATAGAAAACCCACTTGGTAGTAATTTTAATAACAGTGAATTGATCCTTAATTTATTTTACATTTCATATTTCAAATCAGCTCCTAATCAATCCAATAAAAGTAACAAGAATGCCACCTACACCATTTTAACTAAAGTTGGAAGTAGTGAACGAACATAGCAGAGACTGCACACTCTAAGAGCATGCAATATTAAAGAAAAGTATTTATTTAGGCTGTATGTTTTATAGCCAACAATTTCAGTACATACAAATTGTTTTTTTTTGTCAGTTGAAAGTCGAGTCATCTCTTCTTTATCTGCTTTCAGCTCCTCCTCATTATACTGGAAATCTCGAACTATAAACCTGAAGTGAAGGGAAAAAAAAAAACTGATTGTAACCACTAATAAATTTAAAAAATGCAACTCTGTGGCGGCAGGCAAGACGCAAGGATGGTCTGTTGCCTCCCTGGTGCCAGGGTTCAAGATGTCGCGAACCAAATTCAGAACATTCTCGAGAGGGAAGGTGAATAGCCGGCAGTAATTGTGCACGTAGGCACAAACGACATCGGAAGAAGAGGAAGGAGGTTCTGCAACGCGAGTTCAGAGAATTAGGAAGACGACTTAAAATCAGGACTCTAGGATGGTTATCTCTGGATTGCTTCCAGTACCTCGTGCCAGTGAGGACAGGGAGATAGGGGATCAGAATGTGTGACTGAGGGGCTGGTGCAGGGAGCAAGGATTCAGATTTATAGACCACTTAGATCTCTTCTGGGGCAGGGGTGACCTGTACAAAAGGGATGGGTTACACTTTAACTGGAGGGGAACCGACATTCTGGCAGGCAGGTTTACTAGGGCTACACGTGTGGGTTTAAACTAAATAGTGGGGAGGAGGGATTGACAAATTGGGAGTATAAAGATGGAGTTGAAGGGGAAGTGAGTACAGGAAAAGTTACAAAAGACTCCTGAATTAATGGGAAGGAAAGTTCAAGTAGGGATAAGAGAGTAAGATCAGGGCCAGGTGCGAGAGGGGAGGTGAATATCGAGGTCAAAGTGTTGTATATAAATGTGCAAAGTATAAGAAATAAAGTGGACGAGCTTGAGGCCTAGTGAGAAATTGGCAAGTATGATGTTGTAGGAATTAGAGACGTGGCTGCAAGCGGGCCAGGGCTGGGAACTGAGTATTCAAGGGTATACCTATCGAAAAGTTAGACAGGTGGGCAGAGGGGGTGGGGTAGTTCTGGTGGCGAGGAATGAAATTCAGTCCCTTTCAAGGGGTGACATTGAAACTGGAGATGTGGAGCCAGTATGGATAGAACTAAGGAATTGTAAGGGTAAAAATACCCTAATGGGACTTATCAACAGGGCCCCAAACAGTAGCCTGGATATAGGGTGCAAGTTGAATCAGGAGTTAAAATTGGCATGCAGTAAATGTTATGCTATGGTTGTTATGGGAGATTTCAACATGCAGGTCGACTGGGAAAATCAGGATGGTACTGGACCCCAAGAAAGGGAGTTTGTGGAGTGCCTCCGTGATTGAGCAGCTTGTATTGGAGCCTACCAGGGAGAAGGCAATTCTGGATTTAGTGTTATGTAATGTACCGGATTTGATAAAGGAACTGGAGGTTGAGGAGCCATTCGGAGGTAGTGACCATAATATGGTCAGGTTTAATCTACAATTGGAGAGAGAGACGGGTAAATCAGAAGTGTCACTGTTACAGTCGAATAAAGGGGACTATGGAGCCATGAGGGAGGAGCTGGCCAAAGTTGACAGGTAAGATATCCTAGCTGGGATGACAGTGGAACAACAATGACAGGTATTTCTGGGAATAATACAGAAGGTGCAGGATCAGTTCAATCCAAAGAGGAAGAAAGATTCCAAGGGGAGTAAGGGACGACCGTGGCTGACAAGGGACGTCAGGATCAGTATAAAAATAAAAGAGTAGATGTACAACGTAGCAAAGATGAGCGGGAAGCAAGAAGATTGGGTAATGTTTAAAGAGCCACAGAAGATAACGAAAAAGGCAACACTGGGAGAAATGATGAGGTACGAAGGTAAGCTAGCCAAGAATATAAAGGAGGATAGTAAAAGTTTATTTCGGTATGTGAAGAGGCAAAATTTAGTTAAGACCAAAGTTGGATCCTTGAAGGCTGAAAAAGGTGAATTTATTATGGGGAACAAGGAAATGGCAGATGAGTTGAACAGGTACTTTGGATCCGTCTTCACTAAGGAGGACACAAACAATCTTCCTGATGTACTAGTGGCTAGAGGATCTGGGGTGACGGAGGAATTGAAGGAAATCCACATTAGGCAGGAAATGGTGTTGGGTGGACTGATGGGACTGAGGCTGATAAATCCCCAGGGCCTGATGGTCTGCATCCCAGGGTATTTAAGGAAGTGCTCTAGAAATCGTGGACGCATTGGTGATAATTTTCCAATGTTTTATAGACTCAGGATCAGTACCTGTGGATTGGAGGGTAGCTAATGTTATCCCACTTTTTAAGAAAGGCGGGAGAGAGAAAACAGGGAATTATAGACCAGTTAGCCTGACATTGGTGCTGAGGAAGATGATGGAGTCAATCATAAAAGATGAAACAGTGGCACATTTGGATAGCAATAACAGGATCGGTCCGAGTCAGCATGGATTTACGTAGGGGAAATCATGTTTGACTAATCTTCTGGAATTTTTTTAGGATGTAACAGGAAAAATGGACAAGGGAGAGCCAGTGGATGTAGTGTACCTGGACTTTCAGAAAGCATTTGATAAGGTCCCACATAGGAGATTAGTGGGCAAAATTAGGGCACATGGTATTGGTGGTAGAGTACTGACGGATAGAAAATTGTTTGGCAGACAGGAAACAAAGAGTAGGGATTAACGAGTCCCTTTCAGAGTGGCAGGCAGTGACTAGTGGGGTACCGCAAGGCTCGGTGCTGGGACTGCAGCTATTTACAATATACATCAATGATTTAGATGAAGATTTCAAAGTAACATTAGCAAATTTGCAGATGACACAAAGTTGGGTGGCAGAACTGTGAGGAGGATGCTATGAGAATGCAGAGTGACTTGGACAGGTTGGGCTAGTGGCCAGATGCATGGCAGATGCAGTTTAATGTGGATAAATGTGCGGTTACCAACTTTGGTAGCAAAAAGAGGAAGGCAGATTATTATATAAATGGTGTCAAGTTGGGAAAAGGGAAAGTACAACGGGATCTGGGGGTCCTTGTTCATCAGTCAATGAAAGTAAGCATGCTGGTACAGCAGGCAGTGAAGGAAGCGAATGACATGTTGGCCTTCATAACAAGAGGAGTTGAGTATAGGAGAAAAGTGGTCCTTCTTCGGTTGTATAGGGCCCTAGTGAGACCACTCCTGGAGTATTGTGTGCAGTTTTGGTCGCCTAATTTGAGGAAGGACATTATTGCTATTGAGGGAGTGCAGCGTAGGTTTACAAGGTTAAATCCCAGGATGGCGGGACTGTCATATGCTGAGAGAATGGAGTGGCTGAGCTTGTATACTCTGGGGTTTAGAAGGATGAGAGGGAATCTCATTGAAACATATAAGATTGTTAAGGGTTTGGACACTCTAGAGGCAGGAAACATGTTCCCGATGTTTGGGGAGTCCAGAACCAGGGGCAACAGTTTAAGAATAAGGGGTAAGCCATTTGGAACAGAGATGAGGAAACACTTTTTCTCACAGGGAGTTGTGAGTCTGTGGAATTCTCTGCCTCAGAGTACAATGGAGGCCGGTTCTCTGGATACTTTCAAGAGAGTGCTAGATAGGGCTCTTAAAGATAGCGGAGTCAGGGGATATGGGGAGAAGGCAGGAACGGGGTACTGATCGCGGATGATCAACCATGATCACATTGAATGGCGGTGCTGGCTCGAAGGGCCGAATGGCCTACTCCTACACCTATTGTCTATTGTCTTACAGAAATTATTTGACAAGAAATTCTTACTTATTCTCCCTGGCCTTCAGTCGAAAGTCATCAACTGCCTTCCTGAACAATGTCACATTATACAAGCCAGAATCGTTATCTTCACTTATCAACCTTGAAGAGAGGTAAAACAAAAAAAATTAATAAAATATGTTTCTCTAAGATCATTTGCCAGATTTTGCTTGTAATTGCCACTGTGTGGTCATGTTCAGATGCAAAAGGCTTATTTTCCTCCGCAATACACCCGTCCAGTTAAGTCCTTAGCAAATGCAGGATCTTACCATCACGATGGAGAAGCCCGGCTCCCAAAACTTCTTGACAGCCAGCAATGCCCCATCAGCTTTGTCAACTGTCAGAGTAGCAATTTTTTAATGTTTCTGTACATCCGACAATGAAACACAAAAAGCTAGATACAGCCAACAAAATAATTCTAAAAATGTAGCACATGCTAAAACGTTCTATCCCACACCTCTACAATCCTTATTGAAATTGATGGTGCTGATGGTGATGATTTATCAATCATTTCAAAGCGCATTCTCACAAAAAACGATGGGTAATCTTGTGATAAAGTTTCACCATGGGGAATCCAGAAGAAGTCAGCATCAAAACATACAGAACCTACAAAGGTGTCTGGAACTTTGACCCTTAAGAATCATAGAGTGATACAGTGTGGAAACAGGTCCTTCGGCCCAGCCTGCGCGCACCAGCCAACATGTCCCAGTTACAGTACTCCCACCTGCCTGCGTTTGGTCCAAACTTGTCCTATCCATGTAACTGTATGTTTCTTAAAATGTTGGGATAGTCCCAGCCTCAACTACCTCCTCTGGCAGCTTGTTCCATACACCCACCACCCTTTTGTGAAAACGTTAACACTCAGATTGCTATTAAATCTTTTCCCCTTCACCTTGAACCTATGGTCCTCGATTTCCCTACTCTGGGCAAGAGATTCTGTACATCTACCCGATTTGTTCCTCTCATGATTTTATACACCTCTATAAGCTGAATAGCTTTTGTACAGATATGTTTTAGGTGAATTGTTACACCAAAACAGACAGGAAATCAGGGTTTTTGAACAGACTTTTAAAAAAAAGAGAACAACACGATGGCAGCGTCCAAGGGCTACATTGGAAACCTTGGCACTTTTAACAAGAGTAGAGAGCCGTTCAGCTGCAATATGGAGAGAGCAAACATGTTTTTCACGGCAAACAACATAATGGAGATTAGTGAAGGAGAGATAGAGACTGAAAGCAAAGACATTATGAAGAAGTAGGAGGAGCATTTCAACCCAAGGCCTCCGGAAATTGCAGAAAGCTATACATTTGGCACAAAAAAACAGAAGCAGAATGAGACAATCAATTAGTACATTATTGCCTTGAAAAACTTAACTTTGCACTGTAACTTTGGAACCTTTCTCGGACGCGCACTACGCAACATATTTGTTTGTGGTCTAGTGGATGAACGGATTTGGTCCAAACTCATGAACACTCCAGATCTTACATTCGAGAAAGTATGCAACATTGCTACCACAATGGAGATGGTCATTTATGCAACCAACATCGATAAGCCTACAACCAGCCAAGGGCTTTCAAACTAAACTATTGATAAATAACCAGTTAATCGATATGTGTATTGACACGGCAGCAGATTGTTCGGTCATGAGCAAAGACCTGTACAAAACAAAGTTCCTACAGATACCATTGTTTGAGAGTAAGGTTAAACTGAGAACCTACTCGGGTGAAGTTTTGGAGACATGTGGATAAATTAACTGTAAAGTTCAGCGTAATTGTCAGTCAGTAACACTGCCCATCATAGGGGCCAGCTACAGAAATAAACCAACCCTCCTTGGAAAGGATTGGCTGAGTAGAATAGAGTTAGACTGGAAGAACATTTTCAGCATTGATTTGTCCAAATTATATCTTGAAAACGTCATAAGCAAATATGCAAACATTTTTGCTGACAGTCACATGGGAATAACAGGGTACTCTGCACACATTCGACTTAAGCAAGATGTGAGACCTGTGTATTGTCGACCAAGACCTGTAACATATGCACTAAAGCAACAAATGGAGGAAGAACTTGACAGGTTAGAATGGAATGGAGTACTCGTGAAGACAGACCAGAGTAACTGGGCAACGCCAATTGTGGACGTACCCAAGGCCGACAAAACTGTTCGACTATGTGGTGACCACAAAGTCACAATCAACCAAGCCGTTGATGACGAACAATATCCGTTACCAACCTCGCAAGATCTGTACGCAGAACTTAGCAGAACAAGAGTCTTCACTAAACTGGATTTGTCTCACGCATACGCCCAACTCAATGTCGACAAGGAAAGTCAGCAGTATTTGACTATCAACACATAAGGGCTTGTATTCATATTCAAAGGTGCCCAATGGTTTGAAATTCTCCCAGAAACTTTTCCAGTCTGCCAGGGACAAAATGTTACAAGGCATTCCGCACTGTGTGTGCAACCAGGATGACCTACGGATATTCACAGAGGGCATGGTAGAACATCTGGATATCCTTGAACAAGTTCTCAAACTACTGAACTGCCTCAATGTCAAACAGCGACAAAGTAAATGTGCATTTGCACAGTCAGAGGTGGTCTACCTTGGACTCAAAGTAGATGTTAACAGACTTCGCCCCGTGAAGGCGAAAGTGGAAGCAATAGCGAATGCTCCAAAACCTAACAATGTGGCAGAGCTACGATCATTCCTTGGGATGGTGCAGTTCTATGCACAATTCCTTCCAGATTTAGCAACTGTGCTAAAGCCACTACATCATCTGCTACAAAAAGATGTGAAATGGACGCGGGGAAAGGAACAGCAACGTGCATTTGACATCTGCAAGGAAAACTGGACAAGTGACAAACTCCTTGTTCACGATACGACACGCGAGATGAAACTTGCTTATGATGCTTCAAGTTGTGGTGTCGATGCAGTGATCTCCCACGTAATGAATGACGGACAGGAAAAGCCTATTGCTTTTGCATCCCGCACCCTATCACCAAGTGAACGCAATTATGCACAGATAGAAAAGGAAGCACTCAGCATTGTGTTCGGAATCAAGAAATTCCATCAGTTTCTTCTCGGCAGACCATTCACCCTAGTGACTGATCACAAGCCATTATTAGTGATACTTGGTCCCAAGTCAGCTATACCTTCCATGGCGGCATCAAGGATGCAGCGCTGGGCAATTTCATTGTCCAAATACGACTACAAGGTTGAGTATAGAAGCTCCAAGTGCAACGCAGTTGCAGATGCGTTGTCCCGGTTGCCCCATGAGAACTCTGATGTGGGAAGTGAGAACTCAATCTACACACTGCAAGTTGTAGATGAAGACTTTCCAGTGACTGCAACAGAAATTGCAGCAGGAACAGAGAAAGACGCTGTGCTGAAGTGGGTCTATGAACAGACATTGAACGGTTGGACTGAAATCGATAGTGGATTGAACTCAGTTCTGAACTCAGAGCTGAAGCCTTTGCATAATCAACGCCATGAATTATCATGTGAGCAGGGATGAATTAAGTGGGGGTTACAGAGTGGCGGTACCAGAGTCTTTGAGAAACAAAATTATGAATTAACTTAATGCCAAACATCCTGGAATAGTAAGCATGAAGTCAATTGCCAGAAGTTTTGGATATTGGCCTGGTATTGACAGTGACATCGAGTCAGTGGTGAGCAAATGTTGTGTCTGCCAAAATTGCCAGAGTAAATCACCAAAAACACCACTGCAACCCTGGTCATGGCCAAGAAGACCTTTTCAGAGAGTTCATGCAGATTTTTGTGAAAAGGGTGATCATTTTCTGGTACTAGTAGATAGTCATTCCAAATGGATTGAGGTTAAGCATATGGGGTCAAGCACTACTACTGAGTGTACCATAGATGAGTTGAGATCAATGTTTGCATGCCATGGGTTACCGGAATAACTTGTTTCTGATAACAGGCCTCAGTTTTGTTCAGAACTGTTCAAAGAGTTGATGCAGCGGAATGGTATATAAAACACACACTTGTTCCCCCATACCATCCAGCCTCCAACGAGGCAGCGGAAAGGTCTGTTAGAGTTGTTAAAGATACTCTCAAGAAACAAGCTTTGCAGGGTAGTTCAAAGCTCAGCATGAAACAGTGTTTGGCTAGTTTCTTGCTGAAGTACAGAACCACACAACACACAACAGGTTACTCACCTGCAGAACTGTTGATGAAAAGAAGGCTAAGAATACGCCTACTTCTAGTTCAACCCTATTTGTCCTTGAGAGTTGAGCAAAAACAGTTAAGACAAAAACGCCATTTTGACTCCCACAAAAAGGAGAGATACTGAGCAAGTTCATGTTCTCAGTCCTCCCAACAGGTCCAGTCGAGACAAATGGGATGTTGGGAAAATAGTGGAAGTGTGTGGAACAAAAATATACTTAGTTGAAGTTGGAGATAGGATCAAAAGTGTTCATGTTGATCAAATAATTCCGGCCAAAGATGAACCAAAAACTGAGTATTTAGTCATAATCCCTGAGTTTTTATCTGAAAGCGAGTTGGAAGAGACCAACTCACTTTGAAACTCAAAGTTCAGTTAGTACAGACAAAGAAGCAGATTCCTCTGCTCAAAGTCAGGGTACTAAAACAGAGCCAAACAAGCCTACAGTTAACACCTAAACCCCTTACCTCTGTTACTGTTATCAGGCAGGATCCATAAACCAGTGGTTGAACAATGCGGATATAGCAAGCATAATCTGCCTTCCTGATTATTATCTAAATGGTGTCAAATGGGGGAACGGGTTCCGTTGGGGGAACGGGTGAAAGGTGGAATCTTACGTTGGGGAACAAGTTGTGTTGGGGGACCAGGCCTCCCGTGGGAGCTATGGGAGAGTGGTCGAAAATTGCATTAAAAATGAGCCGACCTGTACAGTTGGGGGCAATGGGTAAGTGGTGGAATATTGCATTGGGGGAACGGGCGAGCGGTGGAATCTTACGATGTTGAATGGGTTGCGTTGGGTGACCAGGCCTCCCGTGTGACAGAGACCCAATGGGTGAGTGGTGGAATCTTACGTCGGGGAATAGGTTGCGTTGGGGGACCAGGCCCCCCCGTGGGGCTATGGGTGAGTGGTGGAATATTGCGTTGGGGGAAACGGGTGAGTGGTGGAAACTGGTTGCGTTGGGGGAACGGGTGAGTGGTGGATTATTGCGTTGGGGACGGGGCCCAGACGGGTACCACTTGGTCTAGTGTTACATTAAATTTCCTGGACTGTGGTTCAGAACAAGATTTTTTTTAATCTGATTTGGAAATACTACGACTTTCCAAAATAATAATTCATCCACATTCTGTCTTTCCCAGGCAACTTCATACTAGAATCATCCAATTTTTCCCAAAAGAGGCAATATTTTAATTTAATCTGAATGGCTTACAACTCTAATCATGTACTCTTTCTCTATTCCCTGCCCTCTGAGTAAAAGGTTAAAGTGTCATTATTCCACATCTCCATCCTACTATACTGCTGAGCCATGACCCTCCTGTTTCTCCTCCTCTGCATCTTGGACACAAAAGCCACAATTATATGCTGCAAATGTTGGTTTACAATAAAAGGCCAAAACAGTTACCCTGGCACTGTCTGTACAAATTATATTCAAGTTGATCCATGCCAAAAATCAAAGTCATAGCAGTAAGAACACATTGGTCAAATTTCCAATCAATACTGGATAGAAAGGTCATAAGCATGAATTTGAAGTCCTCTCTTACTTGCTTGACCGTGGAACCACCATGTCGGCTAGAGTTTCATATGTTTTTTCCCATTCAAGATAATTTATTCTAAAGAAAAAGAGAGCATATTAATTAACATACAATGGTTCCAGCACCGGGGGAATTTTTCTCTAGCTTTCTGATAATTACTCAACAAACCAAAGACACCTGTGCTGCGCCCATTCTATGGCAGTGCAATGACAATAAATATACAGATAATACAAAGCTAAAGGGGAAAGGAATGTTGAGGAGATTGTTAAGCAAATGAATAAATGAGTGGCAGAGAGCATAATATAGAAAAAAAATCAGGTTCGCTACCCTTTGGTCACAATAGAAAAACAATATTTCTCAGAGAAAAAATATTGACAGATGAAGGCCAGCATGCCAAAAAGTCTCTGTACATAAATGGGTTCCTCCATCCCTGCTACCAATTTAGTTCACTTTTCTCAGTCTCGCACATCTGCATGTTACATGCTTGTAAAAGCAAACACATTTACATTTATAGTGAAATATTATCCGTCTTTACCACCCTCTTATCTAGCTCCATCAACCATTGTTGTCATTTACTCTCTCCTGGGTTACAACCCTTTACAGACTTCCCATTTCACATCATTGCCCCATCTTCTCTGCCTTCTTAAATATTTAAGAAGCAGTTTATCTCCAATATTTTCTGATGGAAAATCTTGAGACAGAAACATTAACGTTTCCTCTCTCCATTGCTGATAATTCTAGAATTTTTCGAGAATTACCTGTTGTAGCTCAGATTTCCAACAGCTATAGTATTTAGAATAACAGCCTAAAGATTTTCTAATTCTATGGTTGCTTCTTCCTATAAAAAACATTGCCAAACTATGCAAATTAAGCTTTAAAATGTAGATGCACACAGAAGGTTTCTTACTTGGGCACAACAACCAACAATGTAGTAAGATATTCAGAATCCAGTATGAAGTCATCCTTCTTCACAATATCCGCAAGACTTCTCGTCATCAAACTTCCACTACAAATGAGCACACAAACCAATGGCAACACAAGTTAGTAATGCAGTTCTCCTGGCAAAAACAGTACAACATACGTTGAAATAACTATACCTCATGAACAGCATTAAACTTTAAGGGCTGAGTTTAAGAACAAAAGTGGGAGAACCAAGGACAAGTCTCAATTGTAAATTACATGGCAAGTGAAAAGCCCATCGTGTTTAACAGTAGTTTTAATAATATAATAAAAAATGAACTTACACATTCTTCCTCTCTAGATTCTGCAGGTTTCCTTTCAGATTGTTATATGCTGATGCTCTTGCTTTTAGATCATTGTCAATCTGTGATACTTGCTGCAAACAACATTAATTAGTCAATGATTATTCACAAGCTGAAAAATGCTGAAGTTTACAGAGTGAATCAATGTCTTCCTGCTTTCATTGCCACAATTAAATAAAAAAAATCACAGTATGATACCAAATCAGGATTTTGCGGGGGTAAAAAAAAATTAGACCTACTCAGCTATTAACTATAACAACAAATGTCCAAATTAGTGAGATACGCAAAATAACTTGAAAATTCTATTAGCACCAATTTCTTTAGTGCTCTCCAGTATTAACATTGAGCAGCTTTTTCATAGCACTTGGGAGTTTATGCTATGAACATACTCAAAATACCCGACATTTGCAAACCTCCAGTCCTTAATTAAGTGTCAGATCTATACTTTGCTATAGGTTTCTCAAGGGCCTCGTTCCACAATTTTTCCCCATTTGGATTTCATACTGATTATAAACATTCTGGATGAAGTCTAATGTTTAGAGGTCTTTTTGATTAGTGGAGTGAATCAAAGAATGAATATCATGGGAGGTGGCTGCTCTTCCTTTATACCAGTTATGGCTCTTTGGACTATATCAAACTTATCTTTGGCTGGTGACTCACAAGACAACAATCAGCTACGACACAAATAGGTGGTTTTACATCTACTTTATAAGCACACTGCAATACTGGAGTGCTGAACAAATTAGTGAGCAGTCAGGGATACATTTCCACCCTCATTGCGCTTCAGGATACATCATTAGTATTACTTCTGGATTATCCTGAGTTTAGGAACTAGATACACTGTCTATCAGGTTCTTCACATTATGTGGTGCTCTTCAGTTTAATGGTGTAGTTGATTTTTATTAGAAAAAGGTACGGTTAAAGTTTTTATTCTGTCCTTCACTTTGTATTTATATTTTTAATGAATGTACAATAGCTTAACATTGTTTAAATGATTTACAAAGACAAATGATTTAAAGATAAATGTTTTCATTTTACGATTAGACACATTTAGAGACAGTTGAATGAGAAAAGCTATCAGAAGGCCTTCTCAGTGATCAGGGGAGCAGCACCTCTAAACTCATCACTTGGAACATAGCTGCCACGTTCTGACTACTTTGCTATGCTGTATGGCTGCACCAAACAGGTTTCAATGATATTGCATAGCTATAAAAAGGCAAACAATATGATCACAGGATAATCAAGAAAAGATTAGACAAGCACAATGAGATTTCGGATCTGGTCCAATAATTTGATAGGTAGGCTGCCCCAATCTAATAGCAAGTATCACTGAGTTTTAAACGTGGATACGTTTTTCCCATTGAGGGTAGGGAAGATTCAAACAAGAGGGCATGACATGAGAATTAAGGGACAGAAGTTTAGGGGTAACGTGAGGGGGAACTTCTTTACTCAGAGGGTGGTGGCTGTGTGGAATGAGCTTCCAGCAGAAGTGGTGGAGGCAGGATCGATTTTAACATTTAAAAGTAAAGTGGATAGGTATATGGACGTGAAGGGAATGGAGGGGTATGGTCTGAGTGCAGGTAAATGGGACTCGGGGAAAACAAATGGTCGGCACGGACTGGAAGGGCCGAGAGGGCCTGTTTCCGTGCTGTAATTGTTAAATGGTTATATGTTATATGGTTATATGGTTAATTCTAACACAGCAAGCAATTAAATAGTTGCATACTTGCACTTTTATTCACTGATGGATCATCAATTCACAACAATAGTTTTGCTGAGACTCAATGAGCACCTGATGAGATTATATCCTGTTCGCTATTAATTATTTGATTGAAGATATTTTAACAATTGATTAAATTGTCAGAATGTATATAATTAGGTTAATAAAAATGAAATTTAAAATTCACTTAAGTGAAATCAACTTTCTGGAATGAGGGAATATATGAGTCAAGCAGGACCGAAGATTGTGACTGAGCTTTAGTAACTATTAAACAATATCAATACTGGAAAATTTGAGATCTTTCAAATGCTTTACTGAAGTAGGCAGCTACAAGGTTAATGATTATTATTACTGAGCGATAATTTCTCTGTAACAGTGCACATTTAAACTCCATTCTAAATATGATTAAAATAATCCAAGACTAAATTCACTGTGAAGCAAAGCACACACTTGGATAACATACTGATCTAAACTGCTAATTGCTATTGAATATTTTCATCGTAAAATATTCACCTGAAAAACAAGAGCTAGATTCAATCCTAGAACAATCTGATTCATTGTGTTGTGTTCAAATGTCACCTCTGCGATAGCTCGGAAGGTAGGAAGATAAAGGAGACAAGGAACTGCAAGATGCTGAAATCCTGCGTAAAACACAAAGGCCTGGAGTAACTCAGTGGGTCAGGCAACATCTCTGGAAGGAATGGATAGGTGATGTTTTGGATCTGGACCTTTCTTCATCAATTTTAATCAGTACGTCAAACTAATTTGCACTCTGCTTCCTGGTGAAATTAGACCCTTGGATTCTTTTCATCAAAGAAGACAAAAAGAACCTTCAGGAAGATTCAGGTAACAAATCCATTCTTCCACTTATTAGGAAAGGGCAAACATATGATGCAACAAAAAAGCATTGTGTTATTGAAAATTATTGGGAGATTCTGATGCTTAATAGCATGTAGAACAGTGCAACTCACATAAGACACAACATGCTGCAATAATTCAGTGGGTCAGGCAATATCTCTGAAGAACGTGGATAGGTGACATTTCAGGTCCCAAACCTGAAGCATCACCTAATCATGTTTTCCAAAAGATTAGCATTTTGTGTCTTTCCTTGGGAAAACCAGCATCTGCTGTTCCTTGTTTCTACTCATGACTGACACTCCACCCTACACATACATTCCCACTCTACCAGTACACGTTGGCTGCTACTTACCCTATCCACAAAATGCAATGCTATTCCGAGAACACCACTCAAACCAAAGATGACAAGCTCAGAAGGTATATAGGTATACTACAACTTGCAAGCTGCCTTCCAATAAGCGAGTTTGGTATTCCGAAAACGCAAGGAATCATGGAATCTGTCATAGGTCAAACGCTATAAATAAAAATCTGTATAAAAGCAGATTCAGTGAGTATTGGTTGGGTGTGACTAGACCCGTGTCCCCGGCACCACAAACGCTGCCAAACTTCCAATGGACTGTCCCCAGTCCCCACCCCTCAAGTGTCCATCCCCGCCCAGTGTGCGGCCGGAGACATCGGTCCCCAGGCCCAACCGACAGCCCCATCCAATGACACCAGCTGCCCCAGGCCCACGGCCAGCACAGAGAACCCACAGACAGCTTCAACTCCAGCCCAGCCCCGTTCCAACTCCGCTCCCCGATGGGTCACTACGGCGACAAGTGCCAGTTCGCCCACAGCCTGGCCGAGCTGCGCTCCCTCAGCCGCCAACCCAAGTACATGACGTCTGAAGAAGGGTCTCGACCCGAAACGTCGCCTATGAGTCTGAAGAAGGGTCTCGACCCAAAACGTCGCCTATCTCCTTCGCTCCTTAGATGCTGCTGCACCCGCTGAGTTTCTCCAGCTTTTTGTGTACCCTCGATTCTCCAGCATCTGCAGTTCCTTCTTTAAAACATGACGTACCTTGCACACCACCGGCTTCTGTCCCTATGGTACCCGCTGCCACTTCATCCACAATCATGAGGAGGAGCGAGGGCCCCGTCCGCGCCTGCACCAGAGCGCCAGCCTGGGCTAAGCCTCCTCCGGCCCGGCGCTCAACTGGGCCACGCTGCGGGCGGCCTTCAACCCGACCAGGAGCTAGCCAGGACTCTGGGATTGGGGCTGGGCAAGGGAGGGGGAGGGGGAGGAGGTTGCTGCTGCTGCCAGCACCAACAGCACCAGCAGCTCCAGCAAGCGCCCGGCCTGCCCATGCCAGCAGGAGCCCGTCCACAGACTCTCTCTCCGAACAGGACGACTCCAGCAGCAGCAACTCCGAGTCGCCCGTCTTCGAGCAGGGGTGGCGGCTGCCAATCGTCAGCAGGGTCTCGGTGTCGGACTGCGAGGAGGGGGTGGAGGTGGAGGGCTGCCGGCCAACCCGGCGGGACAGGCAGAGCCGAGCTGGAGCCAGCGGCTGCAGCGCCGCCCCGCCAGCCCTGGGCCATCCTGGACACCTCCCAACAGGGACTGGACATTAGGGAGGGGACGGGGACGGCCCAGCAGCAAGTCAACAGCGGCCGTCCCCGTCCCCTCCCTGCCACGGACGATACGCAAGACTGCACACAATGCAGCACCACCGTTGCTGAGACGGTTAATAGCAAGTGACCTATCTCCTGGGCATTCGCAGTCGGAATACCAAACTGACTTATTCATAATTATTTCTTCACTGACGGGTCTAAATCCAAGAAATCCATTTCTAATATTCTTGCAAGAGTGGCTTCTTCAGAATCAAAACATCAACAAATCAACAAAATATCTCCACTTTGAGCATTACAATTTAATTTATTTCCTCTCCTCAAATAGTATAGTATAAGAATTTGAGCAAGCTATCACAAAACTAACCATAGGATTTATATTAAAAGTTATGTTAGGTGCAAAAAATAATCTAGAGACACCAACCTTAGTGATGATCTCTGAAATGTTTTTTAGAGACTGTTTGATTGGATACTTTGCCATGTCCCATTGAAACCTTGTGATATAGGTGACCAAGTCAACTAAAAGAAAGAAACTTAGTTTTAAAAATGTGATTAAAAGCTTTGGCTTTCATTGGAACAATGTTTGGGTAAGTTTAACAGTTGTAAGAAATGCAAAGTGTGCATTTCCAATATTGCAGCAATGAACAATACATGAACAGTACATAAATTGGGAAATAGTTACACAAATACTCCCTGCTCATTTTAAATATTTTGATTGAGGTAAAAAATCACTGCACTCAGATATAAAATGGTTGGGCTGGAACAACCACTTTGACCTGGCCCAGTCTTTGTGTTTGCCTGCTGTGGGATTCTAAAATTTACAGTGATCTTTTACAGACAAATGGCTCCAAGCAATCCCAAAGCCTCGCCGACATGGCCATTCAATGAAACAGAATAGGCACAAAATGGCCAGTAGGCCCCAAACTGCTAAAAGAGACACCTAATGGCCTTCTAACAGTACATGCCTTATCCATTGTTTCAACGTGTTCACTGGAAACAATATTTTTGAAAACCAAATGAAAATAAATGACCATAATTTTTCACACATTCAACAAATTAAAACAAAATATTCTTACTTCAAGGAAAGTTTTTTGTTTAAAGTTCATTCAAAGGAAAAAGATGAGGGAGGTAGCTGCTGCTTATTCACTTGGCAAGACTGACTTTCAAAAATTCTTAGAAGCGCATGTATTTGCATTTTAAAGCAAGCTAATTTAAAAGGGAAATAAAAAAACATTGTACATCAATTCGGTCTTGCTCATAATTTTATAAATCCTGATTTGCTTTATCTTTAAGTCAATGAGGCCCATTATAAAGAGCTATGCAACATCTTCCATTTATATGGCGTCTAAACATTACATAATGTATCCAAGTGTGTCTCAAATGAAAATTTGCACTAAATCACATTACATTTTTGGCAGATGGCTAATGAATACAATTCATAAACTTGTATTTATATACTACAACAGATTCCAAAATGCCAAACTTGCATACAAAACGTTCCCACGTTCAACAGCAATCATTCTTCAAAGTTTTCATCAGCTGGGAAGACCTTTGGGAACCATGTGTTTGAGAAAGACACTATACCAATAAAAGTCCTTTATAATTATATATTTAATTTTCATCGTGGATAATCCAGGAATGTTAGCATAGTTAATTCACTCAAATCACAAGATTGAAATTATAACAGAACCTCCTGGCTAAGAGTGCCAAAATATTATTTCTGAGCTACAGCAAGCAGAAATGATGGAGGATGGCCTTATTCCAAAAGACATCCTCTATGGAGAGCTGACATCTATGAGGAGAACTATCGGCCGCCCCCAGCTATGTTACAAGGATGTCTGCAACAACCATAGATAGGCAGCTAGGAGGGTCTTTCAGAATTGACATTGAAACGCAAATCTTACAGTCAGTAAAACTGGGACCCATAATCAATCTTCTTTATTAATCATTCTACCTAAAATACAAAAATCCAATGACATGAAACACACTCTGTTATTCAAATTCATACAATACATAGTTACCCAATTTGATTGATAACTTTTAAATGCTGAATTGATTTTCAGACAACAAATGGGGCACATGAATATAGTATTGAAAGCTTCCACAACTCTGTAATGGGAATAAAATTAGCAGCGAAACATCCCAACAAGTAGTCCCATGAACAGAAAGTAGAAACATAGAAAATAGGTGCAGGAGGCGGCCATTCGGCCCTTCGAGCCAGCACCGCCATTCATTGTGATCATGGCCGACTGTCCCCAATCAATAACCCGTGCCTGCCTTCTCCCCATATCCCTTGATTCCACTAGCCCCCAGAGCTCTATATAACTATCTCTTAAATCCATCCAGTGATTTGGCCTCCACTGCCCTCTATGGCAGGGGATTCCACAAATTCACAACTCTCTGGGTGAAAACGTTTTTTCTCACCTCAGTCTTAAATGGTCTCCCCTTTATTCTAAGACTGTGGCCCTGGTTCTGGATTCGCCTAACATTGGGAACATTTTTCCTACATCTAGCTTGTCCAGTGCTTTTATAATTTTATATGTTTCAATAAGATACCCCCTCATCCTTCTAAACTCAGTGAATACAAGCCTAGTCTTTTCAATCTTTCCTCATATGACAGTCCCGTCATCCCAGGGATCAATCTCGTGAACCTACGCTGCACTGCCTCAATCACAAGGATGTCCTTCCGCAAATTAGGAGACCAAAAATGAAGATCTCAGTGTCATCGTTATCTCTAGAAATAGTTTAACCTCAAGTTATTTGCATTTGTGGCCTGCTCTTAATGGTTGCTCCCAACAGCAAGTTCTGTTTTTATTTTGCTTTGAGATAGGTAAAGAGATGATAAATTAGCAGGACCCAACATAGGTCAGAGTCAGAGTATGGAACTAGACAGTTACAATGTGAAGAATAACAGCTTGCATGAACAATATTTGAAATGTTGCCTAAAATAGTTTTAATAGCAGCTAGACCAAGACTAATTTGGTTAAATTTTAAAGCCTAAAGTAGAGTTCTTTGTAAAGTGGAGTTTGAGATTGGAATTTCAACTCTTGGTCAAAATGAACATCAAGACTGCAAACAGTTCCGGTTTAGTCATAGCCAAGCTGATATTATTGTCAACAGCACAATGGAACAAAGGGCAAGGGTTAAGGAGACTGATTGCAGTTGGGGGGCAAGAAGGGAGGAACAAGGAATGATGGTGGAGTAAGGCAGCAGCTGCTGGCTCAAGATAATATTGCTAGATATTCTCTTCAAGCAGTAAAGTAAATTGGAAAAAGGCGTTTACTTCCATGTACCAAAAACAGCTTTTCCACAATAATCAGGCATGGGACCATGAAAGTAATTGAAAATGTTATCATTCCCTTGTCAAAGTCAGATTAAGCTGTGAGTGTAGTGCAGAAATATCTCAGCTTTATCCCTGCAGAGCAACTATTTAAAATATTCCATGACTAATAACAGTCGAAATAACCAAACAGATTAAATAAGAACTTTGTTTAATCATTGTATGTGCATATACCATGGCACAGTGTTATCAGTGCGTGCGAAAGAACTGCAGATGCTGGTTTAAATGTAAGGTACACACAAAATGCTGGAATAACTCAGCGGGACAGGCAGCATCTCTGGAGAGAAGGAATGGGTGATGTACTTCAGTCTGAAGAAGGGTCTCGACCCGAAACGTCACCCAGTCATTCCTTCCCTCCAGAGATGCTGCCTGTCCCGCTGAGTTACTCCAGTATTTTTTGTCTACGCAGTGTTATCATCTGTGACCAGGTTCGAGTAGACATGGACAAACTACTCACTTACGCTCATGACTCCATATCGGGCACTTAAAAATTGCTTAAGTGTCAAGTACAAAATATGGATCAATATGTGTCTGCTGAAATAAAATACATTTTAGGAGGTAGAAACTGGATGTACAATGTTAATTCAGAACATGATCACAGTTAGGGAGGCAGCAACTCATTAAACACAAGTTAAGAAATCCCCACTGTGGTGACATTTTGGATTCTGAATTTAATATACTAAACTGCAAAATAACCAAACCTGACATTAATCTCCAATTAACTCACTTCACACTAACTCAATAGCACAGTAGCAAATAAATCAGTCAAAACAAAATTTGTTTGCAAATAACAAATAATTTGGTGATAGATATTGCAGTTTTAGACTATATGCAAACCAAACTTTAAGCAACTGCCATGGCAAACCTGAGATGGGCTGTGAAGCTTATGTTAGGCTTTAGTAAGACTAAATCTGGTTTTATATCTCCACATTGTACATTAAGAATGGTCCTGTTTCTCATCACACGTATGCTACTATATCCCAAATCACAATTACTGCAACATAAAGGCTCTCTTCTATTTGCTCACCGTTCTGATTTGACAAGTGCCGCTTCACTTAAAGCAATATCATAAACAAGATGACCATGTAGTATCGGAATACTACATAATTTGTACATCTAAAAAAAAAAAAAAAAAAAAAAAATCACAAAAACATTGAATTGCAGAGCTGACAGATTTAACCTTCTGCACAATGATAACAAATAAACGTTTTTATTGGAAATGTTAGAAGATCTTTGATAACCAATGCTGCTATGAAAGCACCCAAATCCTAGACATTTCTAAGCAAGCAATAACCTACCACTTCTCACAGAGTAGAAAGCCAGAAATCAAGAGCAGCGACTACAAACGTAAGCTCAACGCTGAAGGTCTAATCTAGGTGAAACACGAAGCAACTCATAAAAATGAACAGACTATTTTCCTGGAGACATCTTAATAATTGTTCACCGCCAGGAAAGACCAGAAACACTGCTGGGCTATCCACTTCATGACAAGCTTTGCAAAAGATAGATCTTACAAGACCAATTTTATCTTCACCAAGTGGACTGACTGATTGTTGTAAATGTTCATTGGTCACTGAACAACCCTTGGCTAGATATTACACTTCATTCCAAGCACATCCAGCTACTTACATCAATCACCACCACACATGGGGGCACATTAACATGAACAAAAAAAAATGTCAGCGAGGCCAAAAAACTTGCCTATTCTATTTCATGTCCAGTGGCATATATAGTATGTTAAAAATCTGATGGCAATAAATATAGTCCCAACTCCCAATACCAACTATTGGTGACACAGTGGCGCAAGCGCTAGAGTTACTGCCTTACTGCACCAAAGATCACGACTACATGCTGTCTGTATGGAGTTTGTACGTTCTATCCATGACTACGGGATTTTCTCTGCGTGCTCCGGTTTCCTCCCACATTAAAAGATGTGCAATGTTTCATCATCATCATCATCTCTTATTAGCCAAGTACGTTTTGCAACATACGAGGAATTTGATTTACCATACAGTCATACTAATAAGCAACAGAACACACAAAATACATTTTAACATGAACATCCACTACAGTGTCTAATCCACATTCCTCGCAGTGATGGAAGGCGAAAAAAAAGTTCAAATCCTTTCCCTTCATTGTTCTCCCGTGGTCGGGGGCCTCGAGCCTTCCGTTGACGGGATGATCTTGACTCCCGTAGCCGGTGGCGAGCAAGCTCCTGCATGGGGGCGAGGGGAGGGGGGGGATCTCAGCTCCACGTGCCGGCGATCGGACCCCGGGTCAGGGCTGGTCGAACGTTGTGCGGTTTTGGAGCTCTGGACTCAGTCTCTCCCGAGACTGTGAGCTCCTTGGTGTTAAAGTCCGCAGGCCGCGGGTGGAGCGTCGATCTCAGGCAACGAATCGGCTCCAATGCAAGTCCACGCCCCGCGGTGGGACTCAAAGTCAGTCCCCAGCAAGGCCTCCAACTCCAGGATGTTAGGCCGTAGAGCCACCGGAGACACGACCCGGAAAACAATCGCATCTCTGGCAAGGTAAGAGACTGAAAAAGTTACCCCCGACCCCCTCCTCCACCCCCCACATAAAACAAACCAGAGAACATTAACTGGCTTTTGTAAATTGTCCCTAATGTGAAGGATATAACTTGTATACAGGTGATCATTGGTTGGTGCGGACTCTTGTATCTCTAAGCCAAACTAAACCAATCCAAACCATTCCAGCCTTATATACCAGTTTCAGATTAGCTATCGCTGAAACACTGTTGGAATCTGTAAAAAAAAAAAAATGGTAACATGGATACCACAAAAGAACTGCAATTGCCATCTTGTTCCAGCTTGGCCAGAATGCTCTGATCTTTCCAAAGCTGTCACAGAAGTCGAGCATCATGATTTCAGTAAAAAAAACTACAGCCAGTGTTTTACTTGAGAAAGGAAGATGCTTCTTGAAGAATATAATTAAAAAGTTGACCAGTGCAGTTGGAGTAATGTCATGCTTCTCATGGAAGATGTGGAAGATCAGGGACACTAGAAGTGTTCCCGATGACTACACGTCAGAAGCACATCCAGCTCCTGAATGACCGTGGGAGAGAACCTCAGGATGATCCGCAAGAATGAGAGCATCGTTGATAGAAGCTATAGTGAGGTGATCACACCGAAGATACAGGCAGAAAGAAGATGGGATCCCTAGGAAGGGAAAAGAAAGTATGCAGAGCATGCAGGAACCCCCCATGGAAAATAGGTATACCTTTTCAAATATTGTTCAGAGGAGAGCTGCAGCAACAGATAGCTCTGTGTCACCATGCCTGGCTCTGAGGCACAGCAGGGCAGAGTGGAGACAGGGAGCACGATTGTGATCAAAGTCGTCATAGTTAGGGGGACAGGCAGAAGATTCTGTGGCCACAAATGGGTCTCTAGCATGGTGTCTTGTATCCCTGGTGCCAGCATCTAGTATGTCTTGGAACGGCTGCCGAATATTCCCAAGGGGAGGGTGAACAGCCAGAAGTCAGTGTACATTGGCACAAATGACACAAGTAGGAAAAGGGACGAGGTTCTGCAGAGCAAATATAGGGAATTATGCAAAAGGTTAAAAAGCAGGACATCAACAGTACTAATCTCTAAATTACTCCCAGTGCCACATGTTAGCAAGGGTAAGAATAGGAAGATGGAACAAGTGAATGCATGGCTGAGGAGTTGGAGCATTGGTCAGAGATTCAGATTTTTGAATCTCCTCAGGTTACTTGTACGAAGGGGACAGAATGCACGTGAACTAGAGGGGCATCAATATCAGGGCAGGCAGATTTGCAAGTGCGACCAGGGAGGTCTTAACTAGAATGGCTGGTGGAGGGATTCAAACCAGTACTGAGATAGGTGGGAGGCAGAAAGTTGATACAGACGTCAATGATAGCAAGTTCAGTGAACAGGGCAGGCTGGAGCATTGTTTCAATGCGAGAGGCCTGATAGGCAAGGCAGATGAATTCAGGGCACGGATGAGTGCATGCAACTGGAGTATTATAGCCATTGCACAAACCTGGCTAAGGGAAGTACAGGACGGGCAGTTTAACGTTCCACGGTACAGGAGCTACATATGAGATAGAGATGGGGGTAAAAGACAATGGGAAGTTATTTTATTAATTAAGGGGAACATCACAGCAGTATTCTGAAATAAGAATACTGAGGGATTCTCCACTGAGACTATATGGGGGGGAGCTGAGAAATAGAGAGAGGATGATCACCTTGCTGGGATTGTACTATAGACCCACAAATTGTCAACCAGAAATAAAGAAATAAATATGCTGGGAGATCTCAGACATCTGTAAGACTAATAGGTTTGTTAACTTTCCCAATGTTATGGCCGAGGCTGCCATAATGCCAAGGGGCTGGAATCTGTCATGTATGTTCAGAAAATGTTCCTCAGGTAATAAATGAAGGGCCCTACAAGCTTGACCAACTTTTATTTCAGTGTAGGAACAGCAGCAAGAAGTTTCAAAGGCTGGACGTTGTATTGGTGGAGTGAGCTAAATTGGCTAATTGAGCTGCAAAAAAAGGTGCGCTGTAGCAGAGCCATCTATTCGGAAAGAGGCTGTGTTGAGGTGAAATGCTGTGTTGAGGGTTAGTGTGAGGCTTTGGTTCAAGAGGCTTCAGCGAAGAATTTGAGTCATGAGGGACAGGAGGTAAAGATATGGTAGTGCGTGATTGTTGCTTTCGTTTCCTCTTGGTTTTAGTGTAGTACAGATGGTAGAATGGTGTAATCAGTCTGAAGAAGGGTCACAACCCGAAACGTCACCCATTTCTTCTATCCTGAGATGCTGCCTGTCCCGCTGAGTTACTCCAGCTTTTTTTCTCTATTTTAGAATGGTGTAATGTTCTTTCTGCAATATGTGGGAAATCAAGGAACCATGCAGGTACCGTCGATGAATGCACCGGTGGGAATTGTGTCCAGGTGCAGCTCCTTATAGACTACAATAGGGAGCTAAAGCTGCAGCTAGCGGACCTCAGGATCATCTGGAAGAATGAGATAGGAGTTGTAGTGAGTGGTCATATCCATGATACACAAAGAGAGTAGATGGGTGACCACGAGGAATGGGAGTAGACAGATTGCAGGACCATTGGGTAGAGGGGACCTGAACAAGAGGAACAGGTAGAACACTATGGGCACCACATTGATGGCAGCCTCTGCCTACAGTCTGTCGGTTTTTCTGTCTTTTTTTTCCCCCGTCAGTGTTAAAAGTTTGTTTTGGAGATTTCTTTAGCTTTTCTATGTGGTGGAGGGGGATAGGGTAAGGGGGAAACCGTTTCCCAGTCACTTCCTGGCGAGGATGCGACTATTCTCCAAGTCGCTTCCTCGCCCCCCTCCTGGCAGCCTACCACCTGGATTGGAGCAGCCTTTCCTGCCGGGGACCCGGACTAGAGCTTCAGCAGTGGCGGCGCAGCGCTGGATACATCGCGGAGTGGGCGGATGCTTACCTGGATCGCAGTTGAAGCTCCGGAGTGTTGGGCCTGCTGCTTCAACATCGGAGCTGTGGTTCGTAGAGCTTTTGAGCGGGCAGCGCTGACTTCAACATCGCGGAGTCCTGGGGCCCTTTGCTGAGGGAGCCGCGGACTCTGGTAGGAGGTGGCCTATTCGGATGTCCAAGCCGCTGAGGATGTCAGACTTCCATCACCCCGGCGAGCGGGCCTGAACATCAGGCTAACTGTAGCATCGACAACAGGGGGTTCAGGAGCCCCCCCGACCACCGGAGGACAACAGAGGAGGATGACTGAATTTTGGAGCCTTCCCTCACAGTGGGAAACTTTGACCCCGCTGTGTGGGGATGTCTGTGGTAAAGACTATCATGTTCTGTGCTCTCTATTATTTGTTTGACTGTATGGCGACCACACATTTCACTGGACCAAATGGTACATGTGACAAATAAATGTACCTTGTCTCTGAACTGAAGAGAAACCAATATCAATACAGGCACGTTTGTAACTCAGCAGGAGAGGCAACATCTCTGAAGAGAAGGAAACATCACCCATTCCTTTTCTCCAGCGAAGCTGCCTGTCTCGCTGAGTTACTCCAGCATTTTGTGTCTATCTTCGATTTAAACCAGCATCTGCAGTTCCTTCCTACACATATACCCATATAACCATACAACAATTACAGCACGGAGACAGGCCATCTCGGCCCTTCCAGTCCGTGCCGACCATTTGTTTTCCCCTAGTCCCATCCACCTGCACTCAGACCATACCCCTCCATTCCCTTCACGTCCATATACCTATCCACTTTACTTTTAAATGTTAAAATCGATCCTGCCTCCACCACCTCTGCTGGAAGCTCATTCCACACAGCCACCACCCTCTGAATAAAGAAGTTCCCCCTCACGTTACCCCGAAACTTCTGTCCCTTAATTCTCATGTCATGCCCTCTTGTTTGAATCTTCCCTACCCTCAATGGGAAAAGCTTATCCACGTCAACTCTGTCTATCCCTTTCATCATTTTAAAAGACCTCAATCAAGTCCCCCCTTAACCTTCTGCGCTCCAAAGAATAAAGACCTAACTTGTTCAACCTTTCTCTGTAACATAGTTGCTGGAACCCTGGCAACATTCTAGTAAATCTCCTCAGTACTCTCTCTATTTTGTTGACATCCTTCCTATAACTAGGCGACCAAAATTGTACACCATACTCCAGAATTGGTCTTACCAATGCCTTGTACAATTTTAACATTACTTCCCTACTCCTATATTCAATGCTCTGATTTATAAAGGCCAGCACACCAAAGGCTTTCTTTACCACCCTATCTACATGCGATTCCACCTTCAGGGAACTATGCACAGTTATTCCTAGATCCCTCTGCTCCACAGCATTCCTCAATTCCCTACCATTTACCATTTACCCTTTTTATTGTTCAGCTCCACCCATTGTAGACTCCATGGATGAACCATTAGTAATGTCATTTATGATCAGCATTTTGCAATGTACTATAGGCACAAAAATAGTCAACGAGAATTAGATGAACAAATATGCCTGGAGTTTGGAGGCAGCTATAACAGTTGGGAATTTCAACTTTCCCAATATAGACTGGAACTGCCATAGTGCCAAGGGTTTGGACGGGTGTAATTTGTCAAATGTGTGCAGACAATTTTACTCAGGCAATATGTAGAGGACCCTACAAGGATGAAGGCAAAGCTGGATCTGATCAAAGGAAATTGGAAAAGGCTGAAGTATCCACGGCGAGGCTTTTGGAACAAGCGACCTCTGTTTTACTAGCTTTAAAACAGTTATGAACAGGGTGGGTCCACAAGTTCCAATTCTGAATTGGGGAAAAAGGACAATTTTGATGGTATTAGACAGGTACTTGCTAGTTAATTGGAATAAGTTCTTTGCGGGCAGAGCAACGTCTGGAAAGTGGGATGCTTTTAAAAGTGTGAAGACAAGAAATTGGGCATGCATGTTCCATTTAGGGTGCATCCCCTTTACTCCCATGCAATGGTATTATCGTTGTAAGTAGTTGAAACAAAGAACTCCAGATGATGGTTAATACACAAATGGACACAAAGTGCCGGAGTAACTCGGTGGGTCAAGCAGCATTGCTGGATTGGAGACATTGGCACTCTTGTTCAGACTGATTCGGTCTGCTGAGTTACTCCAGCACATTGTGTCACTTCACCTTAAAAATTAGGCGCAATGTCGTTGGTCTGCACCAGCGAGACCTTCTTCATCCTTCGCATGGTCCGGTGAAATGGCTGTTGTTGTGGCTCACATTGCATTTAGTTTAGTTTATTGTCATGTACAAAGCTGGAGAGAGGCCGAGTGGACAAAGCGATGGGAGGAAGATACGGTGGCAGTCTTGCCAGGACCGGACAAAGCGACGGCCAACAGGAAGAAACAGCAGCAGTTGGGAGGGGAGGGACCCCACGATTGCCAACCACGTCCTGTCAATGGCAGAGGTCCAAAGAAAGCGTTTTCTCCAGTGGCTACTACATGAGCCCTAACGACAGCCGCATCATTCGGACCATGCAGTGGATGAAGAAGCGCTCGCTGGTGCATCTTCCGAGTCAAAGGTACATTAATCAGCACGTCCAACCGCTATATCTGAAGTCAGTTATAAAAGGTGTCTTCTAAAACGCAGATTTACTGTATTCACACATGCATGGCAAAATTCAATTCCTACAATGAGTTTAAAAAAAGGATTGCAACCAAAAACATGCAAAATGTTTCAATTGTTTTCCATTTACCTCCACTGGCCAGAAGGTTCTCTTGCACTTTGTCCCTACTGTCTTCCAACACATCAGCCATATACTGGGCCACTTTCTTCACCACACTGAAAACATCAAACAGATCATGGATTATGGATTTAAACAATACATTAGGACATACACTGCCCTCTGCTATTTTCCACCCAGTGAGCTATCTAATGAAATTTTAACACATTTTGAATGCAGAAATGCAGTGACAGCTAACTAATGTAAGACAGTACAAGGCCAAGGAGTAAAATGCCACCAAAACTGAATTCAACTGGCAATCAGTGTGCCAGGGAATAGAACAAAAGATTGTGTTGTAAAAATCCATTCAGTTCACCCATTTCTTTTGGGGAACTGTTAAAAAAAAATTCTGCAGATCCTGGAAATCTAAAAAAAAACCAGAAAATACTGAAAACACTCAGCATCTGTGGAAAGAGAAATGAAGAGGAATGATCTTCCTTATGTCAACAACAATAAATAAGTTTCAAGATGTTATTATTTTTACCCTTGCCAATTTACTATCAAATTCAATAACTATTCATGGCGGAATGACATCTCATGGCAGAATGATAAGCAAGAATAACTGACATCACCCAGTCAGCGGAAAGACAATGCATGATTACCATCAAGCTATTTACTGTAGTATGCAGCTAATATCAAAGACCCACACCACCTCAGACATGGTCTCGATGCTGCTATCAGGAAGGTGGTACAGTAGCCCGAGAACCATTTCCTCAGTTCTTTCATTTCTAAGCATCATGATTGGCAATTGCTGTCAGAATAGTGTGGTGGATACATGCAATCCTGATTTCTCATCTCATAGGAACCATTTTATCCCAGGTTCCAGTTGCCTTTTGTTGCACCACGATCAGTTCAAACCGTTGAACAAAGGGATTGACAATAAAGCCAATGCGATACTCTGTTCTGGAACATTTTGGAAAATACATTACAGCTACTTCAGCTATGATAGTGAGACAATGAAAATTTATATCAAAGCATAACTGAAATGCTAGGAGTTCATTCAGTTGACAAGCATAGTTTAAGCGTTTAAGAGAGGGATAGACAGAAAGGAAAGGGAGGTGGGGTAACATTGCTGGTGAGAGAGGAGATTAATGCAATAGAAAGGAAGGACATTAGCTTGTGGATGTGGAATCAATATGGGTAGAGCTGTGAAACTCTAAAGGGCAGAAAACGCTAGTGGGAGTTGTGTACAGGCCACCCAACAGTAATAGTTGAGTTGGGGATGGCATCAAACAGGAAATTAGAAATGCGTGCAACAAAGGTAAAACAGTTATAATGGGAGACTTCAATCTACATATAGATTGGGTGAATCAAATGGGCAGGGGTGCTGAGGAAGAGGATTTCTTGGAATGTATGTGCGATAGTTTTCTAAACCAACATGTAGAGGAACCAACGAGAGAGCAGGCTATTCTAGACTGGGTATTGAGTAATGAGGAAGGGTTAGTTAGCAGTCTTGTTGTGCGGGGCACCTTGGGCAAGAGTGACCATATATGGTTCAGTTCTTCATTACGATGGAGAGTGACATAATTAAGTCAGAAACAAGGGTTCTGAACTTAAACAAAGGTAACTTTGAAGGCATGAGAAGTGAATTGGCCAAGATAGACTGGCAAGTGATTCTTAAAGGGTTGACAGTGGATGTGCAATGGAAGGTATTTAAAGACTGCATGGATGAACTACAACAATTGTTCATCCCAGTTTGGCAAAAGAATAAATCGGGGCAGGTAGTGCATCCATGGATAACTAGGGCTATCAGGGATAGTATAAAAACAAAAGATGAAGCATACAAATTAGCCAGAAAAAGCAGCCTACCAGAGGACTGGGAGAAATTCAGCAGGATGACAAAGGGCTTAATTAGGAAAGGGAAAATAGATTATGAAAGAAAACTGGCAGGGAACATAAAAACTGACTGCAGAAGTGTTTATAGATATGTGAAGAGAAAGAGATTAGTTAAAATAAATGTAGGTCCCTTGCAGTCAGAAACAGGTGAATTGATCATGGGGAACAAGGACATGGCAGACCAATTGAATAACTACTTTGGTTCTGTCTTCACTAAGGAAGACATAAATAATCTGCCGGAAATAGCAGGGGACCAGGGGTCAAATAAGGTGGAGGAACCGAGTGAAATCCAAGTTAGCCGAGAAGTGGTGTTGGGTAAATTGAATGGATTAAAGGCCGATAAATCCCCAGGGCCAGATAGTCTGCATCACAGAATACTCAAGGAAGGAGGCACGGAAATAGTGGATGCATTAGTGATAATTTTTCAAAACTCCTTAGATTCTGGAGTAGTTCCTGAGGATTGGTGGGTAGCTAATGTAACCCACTTTTTTAAAAAGGAGGGAGAGAGAAAACGGGGAATTACAGACCAGTTAGTCTAACATCGGTAGTGGGGAAACTGCTAGAGTCAGTTATTAAAGATGGGATAGCAGTACATTTGGAAAGTGGTGAAATCATTAGACAAAGTCAGCATGGATTTACGAAAGGTAAATCATGTCTGACGAATCTTGTAATATTTTTCGAGGATGTATCTAGCAGAGTGGATAAGGAAGAACCAGTGGATGTGTTACATCTAGACTTTCAGAATGCCTTCGTCAACGTCCCACATAAGAGATTAGTATACATACTTAAAGCACACGGTATTGGGGGTTCAGTATTGATGTGGATAGAGAACTGGCTGGCAGAGAGGAAGCAACGGGTAGGAGTAAACGGGTCCTTTTCAGAATGGCAGGCAGTGACTAGTGGGGTGCCGCAAGGCTCAGTGCTGGGACCCCAGCTATTTACAATATACATTAATGATTTGGACGAGGGAATTGAATGCAACATCTCCAAGTTTGCGGATGACACTAAGCTGGGGGGTAGTGTTAGGTGTGAGGAGGATGCTAGGAGGCTGCAAGATGACTTGGATAGGCTGGGTGAGTGGGCAAATGCATGGCAGATGCAGTATAATGTGGATAAATGTGAGGTTATCCACTTTGGTGGCAAAAACAGGAGAGTAGACTATTATCTTAATGGTGGCAAATTAGGAAAAGGGGAGATGCAATGAGAACTGGGTGTCATGGTACACCAATCATTGAAAGTAGACATGCAGGTGCAGCAGGCAGTGAAGAAAGCAAATGGTATGTTAGCATTCATAGCAAAAGGATTTGAGTATAGGACCAGGGAGGTTCTACTGCAGTTGTACAGGGCTTTGGTGAGACCACACCTGGAGTATTGCGTACAGTTTTGGTCTCCAAATCTGAGGAAATACATTCTTGCCATAGAGGGGGTACAGAGAAGGTTCAGCAGACTGATTCCTGGGATGTCAGGACTTTCATATGAGGAAAGACTGGATAGACTTGGCTTGTACTCGCTAGAATTTAGAAGAGGGGGGATCTTATAGAAACATACAAAATTCTTAAGGGGTTGGATAGGCTAGATGCAGGAAGATTGTTCCCGATGTTAGGGAGGTCCAAAACATGGGGTCACAGTCTAAGGATAAGGGGGAATTCCTTTAGGACCGAGATGAGGAAAACATTTTTCACACAGAGAGTGGATAGTCTCTGGAATTATCTGCCACAGAAGGTAGTTGAGGCCAGTTCATTGGCTATATTTAAGAGGGAGTTAGATGTGGCCCTTGTGGCTAAAGGGATCAGGGGGTATGGAGAGAAGGCAGGTACAGGATACTGAGTTGGATGATCAGCCATGATTATATTGAATGGCGGTGCAGGCTCGAAGGGCCGAATGGCCTACTCCTGCACCTATTTTCCATGTTTCTATGTTTCTAAGACAATATTCATTGGAACATTTTGCCTTGTCATGTTGAGCTTTGCATGTCGTCCAAGTCAGGAGGTCAGTCGAACAGTAATAGTGTGGCCAAATTCTCACCAGGTCATATCTTGTAGCCCAACAATCTTTGCATAGTTAAGTTTTACGTTTTAAAAATTAGTGTGAATAATTGAGTATTTATTTGTGTTTTGCACCAGTTAAGAACAGGAACCAAGAAAGTCTGGCTTGCTGCAGTATTGCAGGCACAATAGTCACACCAATAACAATAAATCAGTTACTCTAAGTAAATCTTAAAGTGCAAAAAACTAAAAAGCATCAGACTTGGGACTGAGTAAGGGTCCTGACCCAAAACATCATCCATCCTTTTTGCTCCAGAGATGCTGCATAACCTGCTGAGTTACTCCAACACTTTATGCCAATCTTTGGAATATACCAGCATCTGCAGTTCATTTATACACATAATAAATGTGCATATAGTGAAATAATTATTGACAGTACCAGTTTCAGACAAGATTTTTCATTGTACCTATACATTATACTTGTGCATATGCCAAACTCGATGTGATTTGACTTGTAGCCGTTTCGCAACTTATTCTCCCGATTTAACAACCATACCTTTTTTGCCTTCATCCAAATCATGCTGAGCCAAGTCAGCATGTCAAACCTAAATCACATTATTACTAAACTACATTATTATAAACCTAACCAGAACTTTACACACAAGGCTGGGTTCTGAAGGGTCCAACTCAAATAGCCACAATCCAAAGAGAACAGCACACAGCCACAATTAACCATATGCAAATTAATTATTACCACTGTTTTGTTTTTAAACCAAATGCTTCCCAGAAGTACTATAAATGTAGGAATTAATAATATCTCATCAACGAACTTACCCCTCAACAAATGAGTCCAACTTGGCTAGCTCGTCGGATAATCCCACCAAGACATCTAATGTTCCAACCTATTGGAAGGGAGAAAATCTCATGTTAAAAGGTGTAAAAGTGACAGCATTATAAAAAGATGAAGATCCTAACGAGTAGGTAATTTCCTGGGTATTTTTCTAAAAAAAAAAGTTCCTCCTTTCAGCATTTCTATACTTTGTCCTCAACATGCCACCATAGCGATATTAAATAAATTAAATTTGAGAATTTAATATGTTCATAAGACTTTCTCTTTACTAACTTCTGCCCCGACTCCCATGAATTTCTGGCATATTGCTGGTGCCTTTCACTGTGAAGACTGACACAAAAAAATTCATTCAATTCCGCTGCCATTTATTTATTCCTCATTATCACTTCACCAGCATCATTTCCCAGTGGTCCAATGCCCACCCACCCCTCTCTCTTATTCTTTATATATCTGAAGACATTTGCCCATCTTCTTTTATATTATTGGCTAGCTTGCCTCTATAATTACATCTTTTCCCTCCATATTGCCTTTTTAGTTACCTTCTTTTTAGTATTTAAAAACTTCCCAATCCTCTAGCTTCCCACTAATCTTTGCAATATTATATGCCTTCTCTTTTAGTTTTATGCTGTCTTTGGCTTGTCAGAAAATTGCCTTAATCTCCCTTTAGAATCTCTTCCTCCTTGGGATTAAAAAATCCTGTAAATTCTCAATTATTCCTACATTGCTGCTCCACCATTAATCCTGCTAGAGTCCCTTTCCAATCAACTTTAGCCCACTACTTCCTCATGCCTCTGTCCTCACCTTTATTCAACAGTAATACCGAAAAATCTGTTTTCATCTTCTCCCTCTCAAACTGCAGGTTTGTTACACAATACCAAATCCAGAATTGGATTATCCCTCGTAGACTCAACTACAAGCTGCTCTAAGAAGCCATCTCGTAGGTACTGTACAAATTCCTTCTCTTGGGATCCAGTACCAACCTGATTTTCCCAGACAACCTGCATATTGAAAACCTCCATGACCACAGTAACATTGCCTTTTCTTACATGCCAATTGCATTTTCTTATATGCCAGTTGCATCTCCCGATTTAATTTGTTCCCTAAATCCTCGCTACTTTTCGTAGGCATGTATACAACTCCTATCAGGGTCTTTTTCCCCTTGCAGTTTCTCAGGTCTCCTCACAAGGATTCTACATTCTCTGATCCCATGTCATTTCTTGCTATGGACTGCATTTCATTCCTTACCACAGAGCTACCCCAACAGCAAAACCAAATTGCAGGAATCTGAATTTTCTAATTTTTAAATTCCCTTCCTAATTCTCAAATCCATGTATCAAAATATTTTGGGGGGGCAATCGTTTGTTTACAAGCCCCTCAAAATAATAAATGTCAGACACTTTTTGTCAAACACAATCCTTCTACAACACACAGGAATGAAAATATCAAATTTTAATCAAAATAAAAATGAATTGAGTATCACAACACTGAAGGAAATCATTTGTCCATTTGAAAATGTAATGTACAGATATGGATTCCAAAAGTTATTGCTTGGGCGAGTCTGCTTCTGGAGGGGAGAGATTTCCTCTCAGCGCCAAGGATGACTGCAGCACGAGCAGCAAAAATAGAATATACTAAATCGGAAGGTATTCAAACATTGGGAAGGGCATCATTTATTATTCATTCCTATTTGCTCAAGTACTTACATTGTCATTGTTAGCAAGGTTTTCTTTAAATACAAGCATGCATGAATACAGAAAACCCTCGGATATAACAGACCATGGGATGGGGAGTGGTGTCCATTATTACAGATTATCCCGCTATAACAGAGTAAGACATTATCATTGTATGTCGTTGATACAGATAATGGTTAATGCACGAAGAGACAAAGGCTGGAGTTACTCAGTAGGTCAGGTAGCATCTCTGGAAAACACCGATAGATGGCACAGGTCCCTCCTTCACTAATTAAGTCTGCTGTGTTACTCCAGCACCCCATGTTATTTCATCTTAAAACTAGGTGCTGAAGCTCCTCCCCATCAGCTACCTTAGCCTTCGGCCGACACAGCCCCCAGTTGTCAGCTCCGCCCTCAGTCTACCACCAATATGCATCCGGCCACTGCACTATCCCTCCACTCCCACCTTACGCAACCTACCACCTCCCCCCTTCACCCCCTCTCACAGTCGCCGACACCCTCCAAGGTGGAGTTTGTCAGTGACTCCGGGGAGAAGAAGGAGGCAGTGGAGGGGAGAAGAAGCAGAGTGGACAGAGAAATGAGAGAAGGTGGTGGAGGAGGCGTTAGTGGAGCAACGAGGCGACAGGCTGGAAGGAGTGGCAGCTCAAGAGAATGGAAGGAGCCCCACAGTGACCGAGTGCGTCCTGTTGGCAGCAGCGGCCCGAAGAAAGCGTTATCCCTAGGGGATACAACATGAGCCACAAAAACATAAACGTACATAAGATAAACTGGACCATTCAATGGGTGAAGAAATTAGCAAATTTGCAGATGGCACAAACCTGGGTGACAGTGCGAACTGTGAGGAGGATGCTATGAGAATGCAGGGCGAGTTGGACAGGTTGGGGAAGTGGACAGATGCATGGCAGATGAAGTTTAATCCGGATAAATGTGAGTTTATCCACTTTGGTAGAAAAAACAGGAAGGCAGATTACTATCTAAATGGCGTCAAGTTGAGAAAAGGGGAAGTACAACAGGATCTGGGGGTCCTTGTTCATCAGTCTATGAAAGTAAGCATGCTGGTACAGCAGGCAGTGAAGAAAGCGAATGGCATGTTGGCCTTTATAACAAGAGGAGTCTAATATAGGTGCAAAGAGGTCCTTCTGCAGTTGTACAGAGCCCTAGTGAGACCACACTTGGAGTATTGTGTGCAGTTTTCGTCCCCTAATTTGAGGAAGGACGTTCTTGCTCTCGAGTGCAGGGTAGGTTTATAAGGTTAATTCCTGGATGGCGGGACTGTCATATGCTGGGGGAATGGAGCGGCTGGCTTGTAAACTCTGGAGTTTAGAAGGATGAGAGGGTAACTCATTGAAACATAAGATTGTTAAGGGTTTGGACACACTAGAGGCAGGAAACATGTTCCCGATGTTGGGGGAGTCCAGAACCAGGGGCCACAGTTTAAGAATAAGGAGCAAGCCATTTGGAACGGAGACGAGGAAACACTTTTTCTCAGAGAGTTGTGAGTCTGTGGAATTCTCTGCCTCAGAGGGCAGTGGAGGCTGGTTCTCTGGATGCTTTCATGAGAGAGCTAGATAGTGCTCTTAAAAATAGTGAATTCAGGAGATATGGGGAGAAGGCAGGAACAGGGTACTGATTGGGGATGATCAGCCACGATCACATTGAATGACGGTGCTGGCACGAAGGATCGAATGGCCTACTCCTGCACCTATTGTCTAAGAAGGGCTCGCTGGTGCTTCTTGCGGTCGGAAGCGTGGCTGTGGATGACTGCAAGTCGGGATGGTATTGCCAGGTCCGTCTGCTATGACCAAAATCAGTTATAAAGGGGTCCATTGAAATGGGGGTTTACAGTACTGAATATTAAAAACGTTAAAGCTTCTCCTTGGGATACATCTAGAAATCCAAATTGTTCACATCGTTCTTTATTAAGTATTCAAGATAAACAATAATGGAGCCAGAATACTGAACTTCAATAATTCAATTTTAAACAAAAATTGAAATTATATTGAAAATTCTATCAACCAGACTATATACTCTCATGGTTTAAGTTTAAGAATATGGAGTAGGCCATTTAGGACTGAGATGAGGAAAATCGTTTTCACCCAGAGTTATGAATCTGTGGAATTCTCGGGCACAGAAAGCAGTGGAGGCCAATTCACTGGATATATTCAAGAGAGAGTTAGACCAGAATCAAGGAATATGGGTAGAAAGCAGCAACGGGTTGGATGATCAGCCATGATCATATTGAATGGCGGTGCTGGCTCAAAGGGCCAAAAGGTCTACTCTACATCTATGTTCTTTGCCAAGAAATATGACAACATACAAATAAAACGTGTGTAAAGTTTCTCCATTGCTTTTTGTTTATTTGCATTCACATTGGAACGCACTGTAACACAACCAAATGACTGCTTCAATGTCAATGTGAAAACTATCTTTCAATGGTGTGTTTACAATATCACTATTGTCAATATTGTCAGTTTCCATTCTGGAATTGGAGATAAACTCAATTCCTTAAGAGAGAAAATCTAGTTTGATTGCTTCGAAAATATGAATGAAGGGACAGGTTGTAAACATACAATTTTCTATCTCATACTTGGTTGGCAAGGTCTTTAAACAAGTTCCCATTTGTCACATACCTTCAAATCTGGAATTGCAAACTTGAAGTTTGTAGAGAGGTTATTGCTCCTCGAAGTTGTAACATTCAATTTGTCCCATGTCTGTTGACATGTTTTTTCTCCAGGAGCAGATATTAACCAAAATTCTGTCATCCTCAAATAAGTAAATGATCGATGTACTGAAATAAGATAATAAAATTTAATTAGTACAATGGGAACTCAGTGTTTCACCATACACTTCAGTAGTTAAAATGATTCCAAATGTGTGCATATTTAAAATGTATCATTCATTCAAAAGCAAATATCTGAGAATATTGGAAATGCTCAGACGTGATATCCTTTCAGTTTACACTATCATCTTGTCATTTAAATTCTTCCATCTTTCACCCTACCCAATATATCATAATTTGTTCTCGCAACTCTCTATTTTGTCCACATCCTAATATTTTCTTCTGATAAAGTGTCTTCAACCAGAACCTTACATTCCCTCCAAGTACCTTTCAGGGTATTTAGATTACATTTGGAATCACGGTTGAAACATTAAGAAATGCAGCATCATTTTGCACATAAAGCCCCATAATGTTATTAAAAATAACCAATACGTTTTATTACTGACAAAAATTATTACGATGAACAATTATTCCTCAATGAGAATCCCTTGCTCTTTTTGGAATGGTACACTAGTATGTTCCATAGCCACAAGAGAACACAACAGGGCTTTATTCAGCTTATCTACCAAAGACACTAATGCAGCACTGCTTGAAGTGTATTCAAATGTCAGATAAAGATGATGTGCTTGAGTCTCTAACTTGACTTAAAACACTATCTATACATGGTTAAGTGCACTACACAGAATTGTGGTTGCCTCGACTGGCACAACCATGTCCCAAACATATACAACCCAAACGGAATTTCATGCTATAATCCAATAAGAAAAAATAGTAATAATACAAATAAAGATAGAACAAGTAATAGATTAGATAATTGGTGCTCAATATTTCTGTTTTGTAAGCGGCAGAATGAAAAAATAAAATTTTTAAAAAATCACCCAATCAGTACTATGCTTAAGCATATAGCATTTTATTTTCCATTCTGATTAACTAAAATCAGTATGGGGTCTTCACAAACACTGTTAAAAACAACCTGCTGAAGGAACTCAGTGTGCCAGGCAGCATCTGTGGAGGGAAATCAGGGCTCTTTCTTAACTTTTTTTCCCTGTTGCCAGCCGGGCAATCTTGACAGCTTTTTAGGTTGCCAAATGACAGTTTAGGTGGTCATTGAAGACCGTTTGCATGACGCGTGCGGTAATGTGCTCGGACGAAGTGCGTAGTGACTATTCGGAATTATGCTCAATGAAGCATTCACATATTATGTACAAGAAGGAACTGCAGATGCTGGAAAATCAAAGGTAGTCAAAAGTGCTGGAGAAACTCAGCGGGTGCAGCAGCATCTATGGAGCGAAGGAAATAGGCAACGTTTCAGGCCGAAACCCATCAGTCTGAAGAAGGGTTTCGGCCCGAAACTTTGCTTATTTTCTTTGCCCCATAGATGCTGCCGCATCCGCTGAATTTCTCCAGCACTTTTGTCTACATTCACATATTATTTCTGCTTCAAATAACTCACAAACTAAACATATTCACCAATCAAGACATGATATATACCACAATGACATGCAGCAAAATTAAAATACAATATCTCAACTATTTTTACACATTGCAATTAATGCAATTTCTATTAGTTCTTTCAACTTCCAAACAAAAATGTGGTTGGATTATTCAGCATATGATCAACCTGTGCCAATAAATCCTGGACCATGGTAACATATATGCTTAACCATACACACTGCAGATTGATGCAAGCATGTTTTCTGTTAAGGACAGAAAATTACCAAGACATGGCCATAGCATTGGTCGTTATTCCTATTGGCACAGAAACACTCTGGCTTCCCACATAATTTATCCATAACAAAATATACAGGTTGCAAGGAAATTTCTAAAGGCATTTTATGATAATAGCTGTTAAAACCGACTATACCCATCTGACAGGTTAAACATTACATTAACTGACAAGAGATGGCCAAAGGACATAACTGCAGCAAATGTTCTTTTGGTAATATGTTTAAAGGTGTCAAATGATAACATTGGGAATTAAAACACATTTGATTACGCTCCGTTATCAAACATAATCAATGTTCGCTCAGAAGACCATGAAGCACAATAAGGTCAGGGTGTGTGTGAATCAGCGCGGGGCGGATAGATGGCGGGGGGTGGTTGAGAAGGCAATCGGTGCGGTATGGATGGATTGAGGCAGGTGAATTAATACATGTTGGTTGGAGTATGTAAAATTGTGAGGGGAGAACACGGGGGATGTCAGTGGTGTTAAATGGGGGGATCAGTACGGATGGAGATCAGCACAGGATGAATTTGGGGGGGGGGGGGGGTCAGTACAGGATGAATGGGGGGGGATCGGGACAGTGTGGATCGGAGGGTCTATGCAGGATGAATGGGGGGTCGGGACAGTGTGGATCGGAGGGTCTATGCAGGATGAATGGGGGATCGGTGCAGGGTGCATGAGGGGGATCAGTGCAGGGTGCATGAGGGGGATCAGTGCAGGATGCATGAGGGGGATCAGTGCAGGATGCATGAGGGGGATCAGTGCAGGATGCATGAGGGGGATCAGTGCAGGGTGGCCATGAGGGGGATCAGTGCAGGGGCATGAGGGGGATCAGTGCAGGATGCATGAGGGGGATCAGTGCAGGATGCATGAGGGGGATCAGTGCAGGATGCATGAGGGGGATCAGTGCAGGATGCATGAGGGGGATCAGTGCAGGGGTGCATGAGGGGGATCAGTGCAGGGTGCATGAGGGGGATCAGTGCAGGACGCATGAGGGGGATCAGTGCAGGGGACGCATGAGGGGGATCAGTGCAGGACGCATGAGGGGGATCAGTGCAGGACGCATGAGGGGGATCAGTGCAGGACGCATGAGGGGGATCAGTGCAGGACGCATGAGGGGGATCAGTGCAGGACGCATGAGGGGGATCAGTGCAGGACGCATGAGGGGGATCAGTGCAGGACGCATGAGGGGGATCAGTGCAGGATGCATGAGGGGGATCAGTGCAGGATGCATGAGGGGATCAGTGCAGGATGCATGAGGGGATCAGTGCAGGATGCATGAGGGGATCAGTGCAGGATGCATGAGGGGATCAGTGCAGGGTGAATGGGGGATCAGTAAAAGATGAATGGGAAGATCACTACAGGATGGATGGGGGGGATTGGTGCAGGGTAAATGGCGGGTGGGTCAGTACGGGTTGAATGGGTGGATCAGTGTAATATGGGGGGAGAAGTGCAGGATGGATGGGAAGGGGGATGTCAGTACAGGATGAATTGGGGGACCAGTGTAGGATGGATAGGGGGGGTGGCAGGAGAATCAATGCGAGGTGATGAATAGATGGTGGGGGGGGGGGGGGGGGGTAGATGGGGAGAGGAGCTCAGGGGATGTCAGTGAGGATTGAATAGAGGAGGGAATGGGGATCAGTGCGGGATCGAAGGTCGTCTCAGGATAAGAGGGGTGGAGGGGGGCGTACAAGAGACAGAGACAGACACAGAGAGAGAGAGGAGGGGTGGGGAAGGGGCAGAGGTGGGGAGGAAGGAAGGTCAACGCTCCTTGGACAACATCGCCCACTGCCTTGGCCGTCCAATGCCAAAGTGCCGCCTCCAAAGTGGGTGGCGGTTGGGAACTCGTCGTCATCGCCTCCCCTCCTCCGCCAGCCGACAGCAAGGTGCGGGGCTGAGCGGTGCAGCTGCTTCAGTCGGTGGAAGGAGACCTCCCTCCCTCGGCGTGCGAAAGGGGTTGTTTTGAAAGCGCAAGCAGCGGCCGTTATCAGGGCGATAGCAGCCACTGATGGAAAATCCGCAAAAGGCGCTTTCAAAGCAACCCCTCTCGCACGCCGAGGCCGGGAGGAGGAGGGAGGGAGGGAGGAGGTTTCATTCGGCTGGGCGGGGGGCGGGATGAGGAGGCGGTGGAGCCACTATCACGGCTGCTGTCATCGCTGTTCAGGGCCCAACATTCGCTCCGACCCTTCATCACCCAGCACCTAGTATCTTTGCCCCGCAATCAAAGATACAAGAGGAATACAGCCGCTGACACGAAACTTCTGTTCCTATTCGGCAGAGATGCTGCCTGACCCGCTGAGTTACTAGTGTTTTTTGCGTCTCCCGGTATAAACCAGTATTTGCGTGCCAAGCCGGGCAAAATGAGTTGCCGTTTAGGTTGCCCGGCGGCACTTTCTGTGGTCATTGGCACTCGGGCAACTGCTAATTTTGAGCCCTAGAAATGGACAGTCAACATTTCAAGTCAAAATCCTTCCACTGGACCCACTGAGTGCCTCCAGCAGATTGTTTTTCACAAGAGCCCAGCGTCCTCACTCTCATCTCTATTTTGTTGCTCCAAGAAAATTAGAAAGATGTGAACAATATATTTCCAATAAAAGTCCACTTTATGAGCTGGATGTAGCAAATTCTCACCAATTTTAAGATGAAATGCAGGAGGAATACTATAATTAAACAATCTGGCCTTTTGGGATTTATGTTCAGAATTAGTGTCTGGGCAAAGTTCCAAATGTTTTACTGTAAATTACTTTTAAAAGAAAAATAACAGCGGATAGTTGTAGGAAGAACTAGGCATCAGATAGAGTCACCTTGAACTGTGAATTTAATACTAATCCATGATGCCTCACTTTGCAAAAGCAGTGAATAAAGTAATAAAGGACAATTGTATTTTGAGTTCTGATTAAACTTACAGCTACACTGGCAGTCCAACAGGTGACATTTACTATACAGACAAAAAGGAGGAAAAATCTGCAGGGATTCCAAACCTGCAAGAAGGAATACATATGTAGATGATGGGGAGAGATTTTGCTGTGGTCAAATGATGACCACACAATTTTACTCACAGGCATGCACGATTTTGAGGTTTATAACATGCTCAAACTGTTGGTTTTGTTAGAATCAGTTCCTTTCAAAGTTTTGAAAATACGAGGGTAAAAGAAACTAAAAATAAATCATAACCTTTATAATTCTCTCCCCTCAGTCAACAGCAGATAATAGTCACTTTGCATGACATGTTATTTTCCCACTGTGCCCAAAAAGGCAGGATTCTTACATTTCTGTATTCAATTCCAGGAATTGGAATGCCAGAGATTACTTGAGCAAAGAAAACTATTTTGGAGTAAAATCCTCAGTGAAATATTAACAAATCATGTTTATGTGCCTTGTAATGTCATGCAATTGCACTACAGACTTCAGCTTTGCACTAATGGTTATTCATTTTTAATTTTTTTGATGATATATTATCTATGTGTATTACATTTATGGACCGGTATAGCTGTTGCAAGTAACAATTTCATTATTCTGTTGTCAGTACATATGACAATTAAACACTCAACTCTCATGTTGCACAATTAATGAAATCTCGAGTTTTTCACTTCTTGAAACATAGTAGCAACTTCCCCATTATTAGTTTACCAAATCTTTGTATTTCTGATTTCATTTTCCCCATCTTCCCTCACTCAAACCCATTCTGCTTAAATGTTTTATCAAATGTACACTCGTTTTTGAAACCCTGATGCCTGCATGCACTATTTTCTGAATTACACCAAGTTGATTACTTAAATCAAATTTAAAATCTTGGCAAAATAAAAACAACTCCCATTAAAAACATTTAAATTGCAAACCTAACTGCATGATCAGTGGAATCAAACACTTGATTTTATCTCAAAAGAAGCCAGACCAGATGACATTTCTATCTATTCTACTGGGAAATACAAATTTACAAAATTAATTTAAACATCACAGATATTCAAAAACCTTTATTCAATCGATGCAGGTCCACATTAAAATTCCTGGGTTAATTCAATTTCCAGCAGAATGAAATAGTTAATGCTTTTAAAGTTGCTCTTTAAAAATGTTGCATTAAAGCAGAATGCTTGATAGAATTTTTTTTAAACAAAATGTACAGTGACTGTTGAATAGGGGTAAAAGTAAAGGAACAGATTTTCAAGGTGCTTTATACTAGCCACTAACATAAGCAAAAAACCCTAAGGTGCTTACAAGTTTCAAATCCCATTATTTAATAACTGCTATGATTCTGCTTATGATCTAAAAACAAACATATTTGCATGAAGACAAAAATGCTGGAGAAACTCAGCGGATGAGGCAGCATCTATGGAGCGAAGGAAATAGGCAATGTTTCGGGTCGAAACCCTTCTTCGACCCGTTGAGTTTCTCCAGCATTTTTGTCTACCTTCGATTTTCCAGCATCTGCAGTTCCTTCTTAAACAAAAACATTTGGATGACTGTCAATTTCCGACAGACATAATTTTCATAAGCACATTGAAATGTCAAACAAGTTCACATGTTAGCTTAAAATAGGTAGTGTATTTAGTGCCACGAATTAATCTTGCATTGCCAAATTCAAAGTTCAATAACATACATGTTGAGATTTTGCGCCTTGTTTCCATTTGGCCATTTTGCGCCATGTTTCCGTTCATCTACTAGTTCTATTCCATCAAAATTGTTTGATTTAGCAGGTAGTTAAATTGAATAATTGGGTAAAAACTTTAATGATGGTTTTATATATATACTGATATGTACAAATCGAAGCAAGTGACATGCTCTCTTGCCCTTTCATGAAAAAAAATTATGTCGCAAATAACATGCCAAACATCATGCTTCCAAATACAACAAATACCATTTGAAGCCACAGCTGTTTGAGAAGATTTTTAAAAGTAGAATAGGAATATGGTCAATGTGAATTTTCACAAGATATTCAGTAAGGAATGCCTCGTAAGGAACTAGCCAGAAGTTTGGTATTTGACACAAGTTAACAGATGCATGGCAGTCGGTGAACATAATGAATGAATTACTGAAATAAGGTATTTTGCAGAATGGTCTTTTGCCCATATTTCATACCATCTGCAGTGCTCCATCCACTGTATATTTCAGTATGCACAGGCAAATAATGTTACCTATTAGCAAGACAAATCATTTGACAATATAGATAGGGGTATTGAACATTCATGACCTAAAGCAAGATAAAATTCTTAACAGGTGACAAGAGACTGCAGATGCTGGAATTGTGAGCAAAACGCAAACTGCTGAAGAACTCAGTGGGCCAGGCAGTATCTATGGAAGGAAATGGACAGATGATATTCTAGGTCAGGACCCATTCTTCAGATGAAATAGCGTAACAGAATAGCAATGCGAGTGATAGAAGAGAGTTGATGCAAATACAGAAACTCCTCCATTTACATAAAGGTTACGTCCCACAGATCCATGTGTAGTCGGATGTCACACAAGTCGGAAATGGGTGTGCTACCGTGCACACGTAAATTTATTATTCGATGTAGAGTCCACGGGAGTGCTCTAACGTGGAGACCACGGGGGTGTCAGTGGGCTTAAAGAATTGTTTATGTGATGATAGTTTATGTAAATTGCCAATTACGCAAGTCAACGAGTGACATATTTAATAAAGAAGGAAGAATGGAACGTAGGATTAATCCAAAGGCAAATAAATTACTGTACAAAAACATCAAGGGATTTAAATATGTTAACTTCCCCATAGTGCAATCACAGGTACACAAAGTCTTGGAGGCCAGTATGACTGTTGGCTTGTAGAAGAAATGCAGACAAGCTGACTAAGCTAAATATAATTTAGAACAGAGTTAAGGGCAACACATAAAATTGCTGGCACTCCGTTACAGAAATAATAAACTCAAGGAAGATATACTCAGATGGGTAATGACAGAACTGGAAAAAATGCTAATGTTCCACTAAAGTCCATTTCCTCTGCTGCAAACTGCAGACAGATTTGGAGATAGAGAGGAGCAAGGAGAAATCTCACAATACTGCACGTTATCACCGAATGGAATAAATTGCCTGAAAATCCCTTTGAAAAACAATTACATTTTGAGACGACTTTCATATAGTTATAAAAACAGAGAAAACTTCCCTTGAATACAAGTAAAAATCTTAATAACAGAGGTGTTAACAAAATATGATTCTAATAATGTTTGCAGCTGGATATCAGCAGGAGGGGCATACAGTGGTAGTTGCTACCTTTTACATCACCAGACACACCGCATCGATCCTGACTACAGGTCCTGTCTGTGTGGTGTTTGTGCACTCTTGCCTGTGACCACGGGGTTTTCTCCCACAGTCCAAAGTTATACAGATTTGTAGGTTAATTGGCTTCAGTGAGAAACGTTGTAATTTGTCCTTGGTGTGTTGGATAGTGTAGTGCACGGGGTGATCGTGGCTGGTGCGGTCTTGATGGGCCGAAGGGTCTTTTTGCACGCTGTATCTCTGAAGTCTAAAGGGCCTGTCCCTTGGCAATTTTTTCGGCGACTGCCGGCATAACTGACTGACATATTAGATCACCGAAAAAGTTACGGCGTGACGACGTATTGACGCACAGTGTTTTTTCAAATGTCGCAGCATTTATTTTTGTCGCCGCTGGATTTTGAAATGTTCAAAATCGTTTGGTGACCCTGATATGGTGCCAGCAGTCGCCGAAAAAAAATCGGCAAGTGGGACAAGCCCTTATACTTCAAAAATACAAATCAATAATGTTGGAATCTGCAATGAGGTGGATTAAGAAGTCGTATCCCAAAGTTTTCTGAACAGTTGACTAGTTCAGGTGTTAAATTGCTCCCAAGCTTGTGCCAAGATGTTTATAGATAAATAGTATGCTGTTTTGGTGAACTGAGTTGCAACATGAAAAAAAAACAGAAAATACGGGATTAACTCAGAAGGTCAGGCAGCATGCCTGCAGATCATGGATAGGCAATGTTTCAGGTCAAGACTCTCCTTCAGACCGATTATAGTGGGGGTAGGAAAGTTGAAAGAGAGATGGATGCACGACAAAGCCTGGCAAGTGATAGACAATAGGTGCAGTAGGCCATTCGGCCCTTTGAGCCAGCACCGCCATTCAATGTGATGATCCCCAGGTGGGTACAGGTGAAGGGGAGGTTTAGATTGACGGGGGGGGGGGGGGGGGGGGGAGATAGGAGTGCGGACAGAGGACAGGATTGTGGTATAAATGTGTGCACATCAAGGTGGGCACAAGGAAAAGAGAGGGATAAAGAGGGATGGGGTGGCAGGAGTTTGTAGGTTAACCTTATGTAGGCTGTGCTTAACCAAAAAAACTCTCCTAAAACTGGTGAATTCAATGTTCACACCATTGGGTTGTAGGCTACCCAAGCAAAATGAAGTGTTGTTTTCTTATTAAAACCCACTTTGGTCTTGCATACTACCTTTGTTTTATGATACAAGGTTTCTATGCTCTGAAAATTAACACAAAATAATTCTCTTGTTCCGATTAACAGTGAAAGATTTCACTGAGTTGGAACTGAATAAGCATTTTAAACATTGCTATAGCAGTAATTAACAGCCATGTGCTCAGATATACTATATATCTCAGTAAGGCCAAAACCAATTAATGATTAATACCTCGATTGCAAACGAATCTAATTAACGTTGTATTAAATGGATACTACCTGTTCACAAATACCACAATTTGACAAGAATTCCTACCACCGTGAGATACCTGTTATCTACACATCTTCTACAAACCCCGATGACAATACCAATGGCAGGTTTCCACCGACTTTAATGAACGATTACTATATTTTTAATACTCAACGCGCGTGACAAACAGCTCAGTGATTTCCCAAGTTGAGGAAAGCGGATTTTGAGCGATTGCTTAATTGACTCTTCCACTTCCCAAAACCTTCGTCCCCCCCCCCCCCTCTGGTGTGGAAGAGAAAGGAACAAATACGCAAAGAGAAAATAAGGGGCAAGTGGTCCTGAAAAATTCAAAGCCAATGAAAGGGACAACCCTGGCACCAAGACGCTCGTTGAAGAATTAGGAGAGAAAATAGGGATAAGTAGTCACCGTCTTCCCGTTGGGTTCGGGCCTTGCTCCTGCATCCTTCTCCCCTTTATTTATCAGACAGACAGCTCCAGCACGACCGCATCGGGCGACCGACCGGCGCCGTCCAAACATTCGGGGACTCGGGCGGGGAGACGAGGTCGAGACCTACCGGTGTGAGCAGGTGGGGGGGCCGAAGCCGCTGCCGGTCGGTCTGTCTGGCCTGCGATGCTATGGCTGTGCCGCTTCACATCGCCCGCTGTCGTCCAGCAGCAGGAGCCCCGGTCAGGCGCTGTCAGCTGAGCCGCCCGCGCCTGCGCACTTCCTGCTTCCGCCTCGGCCTAGGGGCAGCGCGGGCGCGCGCCCGATCGTCAACGTCCCGCGCGACGTCACCGTTCCCGGGGCGCGAGCTTGTGTTACGCAGCACGTCCCGGGCAAGGTCGGCGTGCGCGCGTGCGTGCGTACGCGCGCGAGCGTCGCTGCTGCACCAGGTGGCTGCGAACCCAACCGCCGCATTCCGACAAACTGCGCACCTTCTAAAGAGCAGAGGAGCGTCTCTGGGCAGGGCCCGCGGATCACTGGCCTTGGCGAGGGGGTGGAGCAACGCAGTGGGGGCAGGCTGTGGGAGGGGGGCTTCTCCCCTCCCACGGTAGGGACAGGTTGAAATTGGATGTATTAATATCATCTTTTAGTGCATTGTAGAATTATGAATTAAATGTTTTTTGTTTCAAGTATTGTTAAGATAATGTAGGGCCGACATGAGAGATAGGAGCAGGTGATTATTATTTTTGTGGGTACACAAAAAGCTGGAGAAACTCAGCGGGTGCAGCAGCATCTAATGAGCGAAGGAGATAGGCGACGTTTCGGGTCGAGACCCTTCTTCAGATTGCTCGACCTCCAAAAAGTGGTGGATAGTATTACAGGCCACCCCACACCTCAAAAGGTGGGGTGGATATATCCCCCCACCGCGGACCGACGCCAGTGCCTTCCACGCATCAGAAAATTTGAGGAAAAAAAATTCAATGTGTTATAATTTCGTGCTTTTATTTGTTTGTAGTTGGAAAAGGGGACAAGAAATAATCATAATTTTTTTTTATTTTGCAAAGTCATACAAATTGTGTTTAGCTCGGGGGGGAAAAAAATCAACAGTATAGCGGGTACACAAAAGGCTGGAGAAACTCAGCGGGTGCAGCAGCATCTAAGGAGCGAAGGAGATGGGCGACGTTTCGGGTTGAGACCCTTCTTCAGACTGGTCAGGGATCAGGGAAACGAGAGATATAGACGGTGATATGGAGAGATAAAGAACAATGAATGAAAGATATGCAAAAAAAGTATTGATGATAAAGGGAACAAGCCATTGTAAGCTGTTTGTGGTGTGAAAATGAGAAGCTAGTGAGACTAGGGTGGGGGAGGGAGACCCTCGATTCTCCAGCATCTGCAGTTCGTTCTTTAACAGTATAGCGGGGTTGCACGTAAGGTCACTGGGTTATAGGGCTTGATGCACGGAGACGCTCAATCCATCTGGAGGACATCCGTAACTTCCAGTATATGTTATTAATGCAAGAAACGCGTACATTCCTACCTGTTAAAAACTGCCAAAATGTTGAATTTTTGCGTAGTAAAAAATTGTGGAAGTCGGGGTAAGCGTGCGAGACATGTACCCAACTTCAGAATTCTAAAAACGAAGCGAAATGAAGGTAAAGAGAAGCGAGAGCTGAAGGCACAACAACAGCTTGGTGAACATTGGCCGTGCAGATATCGGAATTGAAAATATTGGGAATTAATGCGTTTGCTCACTGCATTTCATCAACAGTAAGGCATTATTTGTGATTTTTCTTGATTCCTTTGGTATCTAAAGAGTCTCAGAAGTGATAAATCTGGCTGTAAATTTTGCTTCGAGAGGTTGATCATAGCGAAATCAACTCCTACCTCGACAAAAACCTGGACCCACTGCAGTTCGCTTACCGCCACAACAGATCAACGGTGGATGCGATCTCGCTGGCTCTCCACTCCGCTCTGGACCACTTGGACAACAAAAACTCATATGTCAGACTGTTATTGATTAGAGCTCAGCATTTAATACTATCACCCCCCTCCAAGCTGGTTACCAAACTCGCAGAACTGGGTCTCTACGCATCCCTCTGCAATTGGATCCTCGACTTCCTCATTCACAGACTACAGTCTGTTCGTATTGGTGGAAATGTGTCAGACTCGATAACAATCAGCATGGGAGCACCTCAAGGCTGGGTGCTCAGCCCCCTGCTGTACTCTCTCTATACTCATGACTGCGTAGCCGGTCACATTGCGAACTCCATCATCAAGTTCGTTGACAACACCACTGTTGGGACGTATCACTGATGGGGATGTCGGAGTACAGAAGAAAGATCGAGCAAATATCCATATGGTGCCAGCACAATAACCTGGCCCTCAACACCAGCAAAACCAAGGAACTGATTGTGGACTTTGGAAGGAGTAGGATGGGGACCCACAGTCCCGTTTATATCAACGGGTCGATGGTTGAAAGGGTCAAGAGCTTCAAATTCCTGGGCATGCACATCTCTGCAGATCTTTCCAGGTGCGAGAACACTCATGCAATTATCAAGAAAGCTCATAAGCACCTCTACTTCCTGAGAAGATTACGGAGAGTCGGTTTGTCAAGGAGGACTCTCTCTAACTTCTACAGGTGCACAGTAGAGAGCTTCCTGACCGGTTGCATCGTGGCTTGGTTTGGCAACTTGAGCGCCCTGGAGAGGAAAAGGCTTCAAAAAGTAGTAAACACTGCCCAGTCCATCATCCACTCTGACATTCCTTCCATCGAGGGGATTTATCGCAGTCGCTGCCTCAAAAAGGCTGGCAGCATCATCAAGGACCCACACCATCCTGGCCACACAATCATCTCCCTGCTACCTTCAGGTCGAAGGTACAGGAGCCTGAAGACTGCAATGACCAGGTTCAGGAATAGCTACTTCCCCACAGCCATCAGGCTATTAAACCTGGCTCGAACAAAACTATGATCATTAATAACCCATTATCTGTTATTTGCACTTTATTAGTTTATTTATTCATGTGTGTATGTATTTTAATAATGATATATGGACACACTGATCTGCTTTGTAGTAAATGCCTACTATGTTCTGTGTGCCGAAGCAAAGCAAGAATTTCATTGTCCTATCAGGGACGCATGACAATAAACTCACTTGAACCTGAACTTGAGAGGAAATTAACACAATAGAAAGGAAGCACATTAGCCTGGAGGATGTGGAATCGATATGGGTAGAGCTGCGAAACACAAAGGGGCAGAAAACGCTAGTGGGAGTTGTGTATAGGCCACATAACAGTAGTAGTGGGGATGGCATCAAACAGGAAATTAGAAATGCTTGCAACAAAGGTAAAACAGTTATTGACTTCAATCTACATATAGATTGGGTGAATCAAATTGGCAGGGGTGCTGAGGAAGAGGATTTCTTGAAATGTATGTGGCATAGTTTTCTAAACCAACATGTAGAGGAACCAACGAGAGAGCAGGCTTTTCTAGACTGGGTATTGAGTAATGAGGAAGAGTTAATTAGCAGTCTTGTTGTGCGTGGCCCCTTGGGCAAGAGTGACCATAATATGGTTGAGTTCCTCATTAGGATGGAGAGTGACATTGTTAATTCAGAAACAGGGGTTCTGAACTGAAAGAAAGGTAACATTTGAGGGTATGAGACGTGAATTGGCCAAGATCACATTCAAGATTCAAGACTGGCAATTGATTCTTAAAGGGTTGACGGTGGATATGCAATGGAAGGCATTTAAAGACTGCATGGATGAACTTCAACAATTATTCATCCCAGTTTGGCAAAATAATAAATCAGGGAAGGTAGTGCATCTGTGGATAACAAGGGAAATCAGGGATAGTTTCAAAACAAAAGATGAAGCATACAAATTAGCCAGAAAAAGCAGCCTACCAGAGGATTGGGAAAAATTCAGAATCCAGCAGAGGAGGACAAAGGGCTTAATTAGGAAAGGGAAAATAGATTATGAATGAAAACTGGCAGGGAACATAAAAACTGACTGCAAATGTTTTTATAGATATGTGAAGTGAAAAAGATTAGTTAAAACAAATGTAGGTCCCTTGCAGTCAGAAACAGGTGAATTGATCATGGGGAACAAGGACATGGCAGACCAATTGAATAACTATTTTGGTTCTGTCTTCACTAAGGAATACATCAATAATCTGCAGGAAATAGCAGGGGACCGGGGTTCAAATGAGATGGAGGAACTCAGTGAAATCCAGGTTAGTCGGGAAGTGGTGTTAGGTAAATTGAATGGATTAAAGGCCGATATATCCCCAGGGCCAGATAGGCTGCATTCCAGAGTACTTAAGGAAGTAACCCCAGAAATAGTGGATGCATTAGTGATAATTTTTCAAAACTGTTTAGATTCTGGAGTAGTTCCTGAGGATTGGAGAGTTGCTAATGTGACCACACTTTTTAAAAAGTGATGGAGAGAGAAAACGGGGAATTACAGACCAGTTAGTCTAACATCGGTAGTGGGGAAACTGCTAGAGTCAGTTATTAAAGATGGGATAGCAGCACATTTGGAAAGTGGTGAAATCATTGGACAAAGTCAGCATGGATTTACAAAAGGTAAATCATGTCTGATGAATCTTATAGAATTTTTCGAGGATGTAACTAGTAGACTGGATAAGGGAGAACCATTGGATGTGTTATATCTGGACTTTCAGAAGGCTTTCGACAAAGTCCCACATAAGAGATTAATATACAAACTTAAAGCACACGGTATTGAGGGTTCAGTATTGATGTGGATAGAGAACTGGCTGGCAGACAGGAAGCAAAGAGTAGGAGTAAACGGGTCCTTTTTAGAATGGCAGGCAGTGACTGGTGGGGTACTGCAAGGCTCAGTGTTGTGACCCCAGCTATTTACAATATATATTAATGATTTGGACGAGGGAATTGACTGCAACATCTCCAAGTTTGCAGATGACACGAAGCTGGGGGGCAGTGTTAGGTGTGAGGAGGATGCTAGGAGGCTGCAAGGTGACTTGGATAGGTTGGGTGAGTGGGCAAATGCATGGCAGATGCAGTATAATGTGGATAAATGTGAGGTTATCCACTTTGGTGGCAAGAACAGGAAAGTGGACTATTATCTGAATGGTGGCCAATTAGGGAGATGCAACGAGTCCTGGGTGTTAAGGTACACCAATCATTGAAAGTAGGCATGCAGGTGCAGCAGGCAGTGAAGAAAGCCAATGGTATGTTAGCATTCATAGCAAAAGGATTTGAGTATAGGAGCAGGGAGGTTCTACTGCAGTTGTACAGGGCCTTGGTGAGACCACACCTGGAATATTGTGTACAGTTTTGGTCTCCTAATCTGAGGAAAGACATTCTTGCCATAGAGGCAGTACAGAGAAGGTTCACCAGACTGATTCCTCGGATGGCAGGACTTTCATATGAAGAAAGACTGGATAGACTCGGCTTGTACTCACTAGAATTTAGAAGATTGAGGGGGGATCTTATAGAAACTTACAAAATTCTTAAGAGGTTGGACAGGCTAGATGCAGGAAGATTGTTCCCGATGTTGGGGAAGTCCAGAACAAGGGGGTCACAGTTTAAGGATAAGGGGGAAATCTTTTAGGACCGAGATGAGAAAAACATTTTTCACACACAGAGTGGTGAATCTGTGGAATTCTCTGCCACAGAAGGTAGTTGAGGCCAGTTCATTGGCTATATTTAAGAGGGAGTTAGATGTGGCCCTTGTGGCTAAAGGGATCAGGGGGTATGGAGAGAAGGCAGGTACAGGATACTGAGTTGGATGATCAGCCATGATCATATTGAATGGCGGTGCAGGCTCGAATGGCCTACTCCAGCACCTATTTTCTATGTTTCTATGTGAATCGAAGACCAGATTTAAGGTGAAGGTGAAAAGATTTCATAGGAATCTGAGGGGTAACCTTTTCCACACAAAGGGTGGTGGGTGTATGGAACAAGCTGCCAAAGGAGGTAGTTGAGGCAGGGACTATCCCAACATTTAAGAAACAGTTATGGCCCTGTCTCACGGTGCGAGTCCACCCACGAGTGATCCCGAGTGAAAGAAAAAATCAAACTCGTGGTAGTCTACGAGATTCCAAGTTTATGTTCATGAGTTTAAACGAGTTCCCACGTGTATGTCTAAGTTTGCCGTTTACTTCTCATTTCTGCGATGTTCCAAGTTCCTCTCCCGAGTTACTCTTGAACCGACAACGACTACCGACGTGTGGAAAAATTATCACATGGATAAAAATGATGTCGTGCTGGTTTTTTTTTAACTTTAAAAAGCCTCCCATCATCATGGACAGAACTGCCCCGATGATCAGCTTCTCCGTGTCACTTATGTAGCTGCATGCTTCTCTGGGACGCCGCTTGATTCTCAGATTCTGCTCAGATGTGTTCCCCACATAAATGAACGAATTGTGACAACCCATTCATTTGTTTGCAAACTCCAGCCACAGGCAACGTACCTCGTATTTTTTCCAAGGGCAGTGCTGTGCGTAAGTGACATGGTGATGTCTTGTCATGTAATTAACCGCTGTGTGTTTGCAAACAAAAAAAACAGGTAACTTTTTATCAAATTGTTGCCTATCATTGCTACAATGCAATAAATGGCATTTAAAGTACTTGGCTGTCAAAAAAAGTGCAAAACGTAAAGGTGTTTAAGAAACGGACTGCAAGGAGAACTTGAAAGCTTTTGTAAATCGATTAAATTCAGATAGAAGTTGAACTCAAGATTTAAATCCCCTGAAAGTTAGGTTTCTTAACACAGGATAGATGTTCTGCCAGAACGGAGTTGCTGAATAAAATCGTCTCCCGTTTTCCTCCGTTTCTTGCATGACCTCGGCTTGCCAGCTTTATTTCACACTCCATGATCTGTGTAATGTATATAAGTGTAAAATAATAAACTGACCAAGACGGTCCAGTGTTCTCCCCAGTTAGTTTTGTTTAGAGATACAGAGCGGAAACAGTCCCTCCGGACCACCGAGTCCGTGCCGACCAGCGAACAAAAGACCTTGTTGCCTTAACGCCACTATTTTGGTTTCACTTGGTCAATCTATTTAACCACTTATGTCCATAAACACTGCTCTTCAGAAGGTTTTACACGCTTCTTTGTAAGCATGAGCACGCAGGTGGATGTCTGCTGGTTTACAGTTCGCTAACTTTCCATCTTATGGGTCAAAACACGCAAAGGATGTTATTTCAATATTTCCACGTTCGCTGTTGCTCCGGAAAGCCAATTGGAAGCACTCAACAGATTGGTTTCCAATCATTCCTCTCCTATTTCCTGCTATTTAAAAACTAGAAATTTATATCGCACTTGCTGTTGCGGGACAGCTGCCGAGTTAGTTATCTGTGCTGCCACCAAATGTGTATTATTACTCTGCATGTGGTTATGTGCCTCATACAAGCATATGGTTGAGTATGCTTGGCCATGAATATAGTATAATACACACACACAAATATGGTTGTTCTGCCCATTGCATGTGCTCTCCGTCTAATGTATGGAAGACCTCTTCCTTGCCTTCTTAGCTCCCCAAGTTTTTCCTATTCAACGATTCACTCATACGTTCACACATATATGTGATAAATCGGTGAATCCATGTATCCTCTTCTTGATTTGCTTGGATACAGTCTGAAGAAGGGTCCCGACCAGAAAAGTTGCATATCCATGTTCTCCAGAGATGCTGTCTGACCCGCTGAATTAGTCCAATACTTTGTGTCTTTTATTGTTGTACGCCATCATCTACAGTTCCCTGCATCTCGAAGAATGTAGGTCTATGTGTGCGTTTTTTTTTCAGAGGAAGAACAAGTTGCACAATTATCGCAAAAGAGACGGTGAATAAAAATAACTGATTAGTACTTACAAGAAATCGCAGACCAGCGATCCCCGCACACTAACACGATCCTACACCCGCTATGGACATTTTTATATTCACCAAGCCAATTAACCTACAAACTTGTACGTCTTTGGAGTGTGGGAGGATCTCGGAGAAAACCCACGCAGGTCACAGGGAGAACTTACAAACTCAGTACAGACAGCACCCTTAGTCGGGAACCCGGGTCTCCGGCGCTGCATTCGCTGTCGGGCAGCAACTCTACCGCTGCACCACCGCATATGAAGGCCTCCAGCGCATTTGTCGACCCTGGGTTAAGTCCTATGGCGATCAGCAAGTGGTGACGGGGGCAGGATTGTGAGATCTGGAAGCCCCTAGTCTGGCACATCAGGCGGTGGGATCTTGAAAGTGGCAACACAATTAGATGGAGATTAAAATATGATATATGACATGGTAGCCTTCATCGTTCGGGCATGTCAAGAAGATATTTTGCAGCTTTTCTTCAGTTACTTTCACAAGATCATGACAAGATTTTACTTCGGAGTCACGTGAGTGACTACATGAAGAACCCTGTACAGCCGTTGGTGCGTCATGACGTCAGACACATTGGTGCAGTCAGCCGGTTGGAGCAGCAGCGCTCCTCCAAGCGGTAAGTTTAAAAACGAGAGGTAAGTTTTTAAAGTTTTTCCAGTGGTCATTTTCTGCGACGGTTGGAGGTCTGTTGTAGAAATGTTGCAGAAAGTAAAGAAGGTGTTGGCGAGGCGCTCCGGAGGTAGGAAGGAAAGTGACCAGGAGAGTGTTGTTGATGGAGGCCCATCTGGTACACCTGGTCCGGCTGGCTACACAGCCAGTGGTTGCGGACCCACTGCCTGTGAGCAGTGGCGGCTTGCCAGTAGGGCGGAAGGCCACTGGCAAATCTGATAGGCCCGTGGACCCTGAGTCGGGCCTGGAGGTTATATCCTCCATAGGAGAGTCCGTTTGCTCACGGCTCTCCCAGGTCGAGATTTTATTGCAAAGAATGCTCGACAGGGACCAGCTTCGTGAGGAGGAGTGATGCCCAAGCCAGGCTGTGGGAGAGCCTGTGCTAGCAGCACCTGTTACAGGGCTGCAGGACTATCCTGCCTGGGAGGAGGATGTTCCATCAGTGCAGTTCGCTGACACTGATTCTATGGTGGGGAGAGCAGTAAAGGAGTTCAGTTGGAGGTAATTCCGAACATTGCTGAAAAGTTTGCTGTGCCTAGAGAGGCAGGAGAGGCGATTGCCGTAGAATTGGCTGAAGCAATTCAGTATATGCTCTCCCACCAGTTACAGGAGCTAGCTATGGATGAAGCAGCAAAAAACTATGAAGCTCCTGTTAATTGTGATCTCCTGAAGGTACCAGTGGTTAATCACCAAATTTGGTCACAGATGGGTATGCCAGCTAGGGCCCAGGAGATGAAATTTCAAAAAGTGCTTAAACTGTTGTCAGCAGGTGTCATAGCTGTGGTGAAAGTTATTGATACAAGCAATATGTTTGAGGCACACCAGAATGCACTTGGATTCCTTTGTAGTGCATTTTTTGAAATTAATAATATCAGGAGGGCCGCTATTAGGCCAGTGATTAATCCGAACTTGGCAAGTTTGTGCCAACCGACCAGTGTACCACCACAAAATCTGCTGTTTGGAGGTAACCTTGCAAAAAGGGTAAAAGACTGTCATGAAGATGTTAAAACCATGGCCCTCATTAAGCCGGCTGGCAAACAAGGCAAAAGGTTTTATCCGTATCGGAAAGGCACTAGTGTGAATGCAGGAGAAGGAACGAGCCGTTCAGGTCTTCAAAATCGGAACTGGCAGGCTGCCACCGGTATGAAGGGGAAGGTGCCTTTCTCTACAAGAGGTCGTGGACAACAAGGTCCGCAAGGACAGATGCAGGTAAGGAATATACCATTGACAGACAATGAATTAACTGATGTTGCTGTTGAAATTGGGGGAAGGTTAAAATTGTTTCTCAAACAATGGCAGGAGTTGACATCAGATTCATTTATACTTAGCAGTATTGAAGGGGTGAAAATTGAATTTTACTCTAATGACAGTCCACCTAATCAACATGTTCCTAGTCGGAAACTTATATTTTCAGATGAGGAAAATGTGCTTATTCACGCAGAGATTCAGTCATTATATAAGAAAGGGGTAATTGAGACCAGTCTATCAAAGTCGACAATTTGTGTTAAGTATATTTCCCAGATCTAAAAAGACTGGGGGATGTAGAATTATTCTGGATTTAATTCGTTTGTTATAGGCATTTCAAAGTGGAAACCACGGCCAAACATCTAGTGTCCAAAGGGTGTTATATGGCAAGCATTGATTTAAAAGATGCGTATTACTCAGTGTCTATTCATGGTGATGATAGAAGATATTTGAAATTTATTTGGATGACTCAGTTGTGGCAATTCAAGGCATTGCCCAATGGATTAACTTCAGCTCCTAGACTATTTACTAAATTGGTAAAACCTGTGTTAGCATTACTCAGAGCTCAGGTGCATGTGGTAATGGCCTATTTAGATGATATTCTGATTGTTGGAAAGACTCATGCTGAAGCTCAATCATCAGTTTCAGTTGTTAAATTCACTTTTGAACAATTGGGATTTGTCATTCACCCAGATAAATCTAAAATTATCACCAGTCCAAATTATTGATTATCTGGGATTTACCATTAATTCAATTCACATGTTGGTAACTTTGCCCAGGGATAAATTGGATCAGTTAATTGAGGACTGTGTTAATCTCGTTGGAGAACAACGGCCTTCAATTAGACAAGTAGCAAGGTTAATTGGGAAGTTTGTTGCAGCATTTCCAGCTGTGCAGTATGGTCCTCTACATTATCAACAATTTCAACGATCAAAGGAACAGGCACTGAGAATACAAAGGGGCCATTTTGATAGGCCTATGCAGTTGTTAGCTGGGGCAATTTCTGACATACAATGGTGGATAGTACATGTTTCAAAAAGTTTTAGGAATGTTTTGGTGGAACCACCTTCAATGATATTACAGACTGATGTAAGTGCACTGGGTTGGGGTGCAACAGATATGTCTTCTGGTTGTGGAGGCAGATGGAATGTTGATGAGACATCCCTTCTTCAATTAAGAGGGATTAATTATTTAGAGTTGTTGGGAACCTGGTATGGGCTTAAAGCTTATTGTTCTACCAGGAGGGACTTGCATGTGCAGGTTCAGATTGACAACACCACAGCAGTGGCATATGTAAACCACATGGGTGGAGTCAAGTCACAGTCTTGTGATAGACTGGCTAACCAGATCTGGAGCTGGTGTATTGACCAAAATATTTGGCATTCAGCAATTTACTTGCCGGGAAGATTCAACACTGTAGCTGACACTAGGTCACGTCAGTTTAATGACAACATAGAATGGATGTTAAATCAGGATGTATTTAACCAAGTGATTGTTCAGTATGAATTGCCAGATATTGACTTGTTTGCATCTAGATTAAATCATCAATTGCCCAGATATGTTTTGTGGGAACCAGATCCTGGTGCAGTAGTGGTGGATGCGATCTCGCTGCATTGGGGAGGAATGTTTGTGTACGTATTTCCTCCATTCTGTCTCATCAGCAGATGTTTGCAAAAGATCAAGCACGACTCTGCTTCAGGGGTATTGGTAGTGCCAGATTGGCCCACACAAGCATGGTTTCCTGTTGTATTACAAATGGCTAGGGAGCCTCACATGAGTATTTCCAAGAATAAAAATCTACTGGTGAATCCAGTAACTGGGGATCAACATCCTTTACATGATCGTATTGATCTGTTGATTTGCAGATTTTAAGGCCATACCTGGGGAGAGGACTGATCGTACTGTGGATGTTCTAACGTCGGCCTGCAGGGATAGTACACAGAAGCAATATATCACCTCGATAAGGAAGTGGGAGCAATTCTGTCTACAGCTAAAATATTTCATATCAAACTGCAGGGATCACAGACGTATTGGAGTATTTGTCAACTCTTTATTTTGACCAAATATTAAGTTAGGGCGATCAATTCAGCCAGAAGTGCTCTGTCTTCTTATTTACCCATGAATTCAGAATTGCATACAGAAGGGACACATCCAGTTGGTTTCTCGATTCATGAAGGGAGTTTTCAATTCTAATCCTCCTAAACCCAGGTATGCCGGTATTTGGAATGTGAGTGAGGTTCTTATGCTTCTTCGCCAGTGGACTCCGGTTACAAGCCTATCTATAGCCAAATTAACTATGAAGGTGGTCATGCTTATGGCGTTGGTTTCAGCCCAACGTGTACAAACATTGCAAAAGCTATGGCTGGATAGAATGCATGTGTCGGCAGATTGCATTATATTTTATGTCTATGATTTGCTTAAACAGTAGAAGAGGCATGACAGGATGTAAGATTGTGCTTTCAGCATACAGCCACAGACAGAGGTGCCAAGTGTCCCGGATTCGCCGTATTTTGTCCCGGCGAAATAACCATATTACGGTGTTCCGGCAGCCAAACATGTTGTTACAGAACACCGCCGCGCCGGTGTTCCTCCCGTGGTGAACGCCGGCGCCATGTTACCCCGGTTTGCCAGCCCGGCAGCTCGCAGCCACGCCCGGCCCAGAGCCCGGGCGGCGCCGGCCCGCGCGTTCAGCGACACGGCGACGTTTCTTGCCGCCAGCCGGCCGCTCGCGGCAGCCCCATCACCGGGCCTCCCCCCCACCCAGTGCGCAGGCGCAGACCCGCCGGCAACCTTGCCAAGTGCGCATGTGCCGCACCCGCCCGCCGGCAGCCCGCTGATCTGCACCAGTGCGCAGGCGCATAGCCGCCGGCAACAACCCCAAGTGAGTAGTATGTTACTGAGAGAAATGCATTTACCCCCATTTGTTACGGACAAATGGGTTGAATGTTACTGTGAACTAAATTTAGGGTTGGCATCTCTGCACAGATGATCGCTTGAGTGTAGTCTCACATTTACCTCGTTACATTGAGATTACTAAAGCTCTAAGAGGAACAGAGTCTGCATTATTTATTAGTCACAAAAAACCACACAGTAAGGTGTTGGTGCAAACAATTTCAAGGTGGCTAAAGCAGGTCCTGGGAAGTGCTGGAATTGATACTGATAAATTCAAATCTCATTCCACCAGGGCGGCATCAACTTCCGCGGCAAGGGCGATGGACGTGCCAATAGACCATATCCTCGCGGCTGCGGGATGGTCCAGTGAGCTGACCTTTCAAAGGTTTTATCACAAGCCGATTTCAAGGCTGGGGGTGTTTGCTGATTCTGTTATAGTTTCCCCCTGAGTTAGAGGGGTTTGTTATGATTTTGTAAATAAACTGTTATTCATTTAACAAATGTTATTATTGACGAATTATTGATTGTTAATGACTTTTGAGTCAATCAATGCAGTGTGAACGCCGGATTTGGGTCTGCGGTGTGAAATCACAGTGCTTTGAAGTCTTCACGTAGTCACTCACGTGACTCCGAAGTAAAATAGTAAGATTAAACGAGAACTTACCAGTTTGAAGTTTGATCTTTATTTTATGAGGAGTCGAGTTGGCATCATGGAAAACTTTATTGTCATTCAGACCTTGCGGTCTGAACGAAATTGTGTTGCCTGCAGTCATACATATAGTAAATAACAAAACAAGCAATAAACACATATCTAACATCCACCACAGTGAGTTCACCAGACACCACCTCACTGTGATGGAAGGCAAAAATCTTGTCTTTGTCTCTTCCCTTCTTGTTCTTCCTCTTCGCTGAGGGGACCCGGGCCTCCAATGTTGTGACCGCACTGGGTGATGTAAATAAGTCCCGCAGGTGAACCATGCTCCGCAAGCGGGCCGGTTCCACTCCGCGGCCCGGGGCGGTCGAAGCTGCCGCCCTCCAGTCCAGCGGGCGCAGCTGTTGCCGCGGGAGCTCCGGAAAAACAGGTCACCAACCTGTGACCTGCGAGCTCCCGACGATGTCGTCCACTGGGCCCGCGGCCGGGCCTCCGAGGTCGCTGCCACCGCCAACGGAAAGCTGCCACAGCTCCGAGTCGGGCCGCTGGAACGCCTGAACCCGCCACAGCCCCGAAGTTGGCCTGCCCCGCACTGGTAAGTCCTGGCTGGCTCTGCCTCCAGAGCCTCGAGGTCGGTCGCTGTTGGAGGCTGTCAGCTCCGCCATTAGGCCTCAGCGGAGACGGAGACAGGGGATACAAGAAAAGTCGCGTCCCCCCTCCAAAAGGAAGAGACTAAAAACGTTTCTCCCACCCCTCCCACACACATACACTACATAATAACTCAAATTAACGCTAAAACAAGACAAGAAAACAACAAAAAAAAGAAAAACAGACGGACTGCAGGCGAGCCGCTGCTGCCAGGGCAGCGCTGCCACTCCTAATTGAGGGACTACGTGCCCTCCGCTCCCACCCTCATAGATCTCAGCTGGTGGTTCTAGTCTTTGTTATCTTACCATTATACTTCAGTCATTGTTAGCTGTGAATTCACTCTGCTGCTTTGAAGATTGATGCACCAACGGCTGTACGGGGTTCTTCACGTAGTCTCTCAGCTCGACGACTCATTAAAATGAAGATCAAACTTCAAACTGGTAAGTTCTTGTTTAATCTTACTATTTTATTGCCATCATTAACAGGCCTTGCCAGACAAAGCGCAAGTGTTTGGCTTAAATGGTCGCCTCATTCTCTTGTCCCCTTTCACCCATATCCCTTTCCAGCTTTACATTTAATTTCTCCTTTCACAGTCAAAGCAGAATAAAACACTTACATTTGTTACAAATCCAAAAGGAATAAAGCCAAGTTTGGAACACAATTTGAAATTGTAATATACTAAAATATATTAAAAGAACCCCAAAAAATGAACGAACAGTTTAAAAAAAAAATTAAAGATTAGCAATAAAATATAACCACAGCACATTAAGCACATTTTATTTGAAATCGTGTAATTTCATGAAATATGTGCCTTCAAAGAGAAGCTTCTGTCAGGAAATCTATAGTGGAAGCCAACTTTTGAACAGAAACATTTATCTCTTTCTCTCTCTGGTCCTCTATTCACTTTGCACATCATAATTCTTGCCAAACACTGCTGTTAACAGTCCTTCGCTTCATACCACAAAATAACCAGAATCCTTCTCTACTCCCACAAGTTTTCAATCTTCCAGTGGGTGTTCCAACACAGAAGTGTTCAAATTACAAAGCTGTAAACAATATTGGGGAAACCAATATGAAGTTTTTATTAAACTGTATTAAATTTACAATATTCACTAAAAGAAATATAATGATAGAATTTAATAGAAACCTGTTTATCCAAAGGATGATTAGAATGTGGAGTGGTTGACCTGAATAGAATCAATAGCTTTAAGGGAAATTAGATAATTACAATAGGAATGAAGTAATAAGGTGTGCATATAATGTTAGGTAAGGTTCCATGCAAGCACAAAGCATTTTATTGAATGTTCAGGGAGGAACTGCAGATGATAGTTTAAACTGAAGACAGACACAAAAAGCTTGAGTAACTAAGGGGGACTGGACTTCGGATGGGGACTGGAATTTGTGCCTTCCGTCACAGTGGGAATCATTGTGGGGAGATGTTTTTATGTTTATTGTTAATTCTTTAATGTTGTGTCTTATCTTTATCTGTGTGCTGCATGGAAAGTCAAATTTCACTACACCAATTGGTGTATGTGATAATAAATGTCCTTTGTCCTTTGGGTCCGGCAGCATCTCAGCAGAAAAGGAACAGATGATGTTTTGAGTTGAGACCCATCTTCAGACTGAGATCAGGGGAAAGGGGAACAAAAGATATAGACGGTACTTAGGAGAAATAAATGTAAGATATGCAAAAAGCAACAATAATCAAGGAATTGTAGAGCACACAATAGGCCATTGTTGCCCATGGGATAGGTGACAATGAGTATACAGACAGAGGAACTCAACAGAACGACAGTTAAACTAGTACGACGACTATGGTAGGGGAGGGTTGGAGAGAGAGGAGATGCAAATGTCACTTGATGATAGGGAAATCAATAGTCATACCGCTGGGTTGTAAGATGGCCAAGCAAAATATGAGATGCTGTTCCTCCAATTTATGTTTGGCCTCACTCTGACAATGGAGGAGGCACAGGACAGAAAGGTCAGTATGGGAATGGGAAGGGGAGTTAAAATCTTTGGCAAGCAGGAGATCATCAAGGCCGAGGCGGACTGAGGGAAGGTGTTTAATCTCGTTGATATATAGGAGTCCACACCTGGAATAGCAGATACAGTAGATGAGGTTGGAGTGTCTCCTTGTTACCCCGTGGTTCTTCTCTTGCTCCCAGTCACAACAGGAACAGAGTCCCCTTAGTCCAGCATATAATCCTCCAACACTTTCGGCACCTCCAACGGGGTCCCACCGTTAACCACATCTTCCCAACCCCACCCTTTCTGCTTTACTCAGAAGCCGTTCCCTTCGCAACTCCCTAGTTAACCCATCCCTCCCCAAGTATCTTCCCCTACAACCACAGGAGGTGCAAGACCTGTCCCTATACCTCCTCCTTTGATTCTGTCCAGGGTCCCCGCCAGTCCTTTCAGGTGAGGCAGAGGTTCACTTGCACCTCCTCCAACCTCATCTATTACCTTTACGATATTAGTGATGTCCAATTTATTAAATGAACCATGCTATTGATGATATCTTTGCTAGTTATTCGCTACGAAAAAACCATTTAGGATGCGCACTTCCATGGTTAGCTTTATGAAATTTTAAATATAAAATTTGTTTATGCATTCAAATTCATTCAAATATATGAACTGTAAATCTGCTATTAAATGTGTTTTCATGTACACTGTATTTACTCAGTCGAAAATATACATTATGATTAAATAGTCAGCCAAAATAAATAGGTTCATATGAAATATTGTATTGTATATCTTTATTATAATTTTCCGAGTATTTGCATACCCAGAGGAAAACGAAAAATAAGAAATTGTTGTGAAGATAAGAGAGACACATTTTGAAACAAATAGTTATAGTTTACTTCGGAGTCACATGAGTGATTCCGTGAAGAAGCCCCGCTAGTCCGCATGCACGTCATTACGTCAGACTCATGGCCAACGACGGGCTGGCAGGACGCAGCTCCACCAGCGGTAAGTTAAAAACTAGCAGGTAAGCTTTAAAAGACTTACTGCGCTCGGTTTTTGGAGGTCTGTAAGGTTGGTTTACAGGAGCCAGCAGGACCATGGATAAGTCACTGAACAGGTCGAAATGCGCCGCCGGGAAATCAGCCGAGAAAGACCGCGGGAGTGCGGTGAGCAGGCGGGCGCCCATTTCACCTTCGGAGCCACCGGCAGTTCAGCCAGCGGCAGCTATTTCGGTGCCAATTTTAAGCACCATGGCTACTCCTGTAGGGAGAAAAGCCACTAAAAAATCAGTAAGGGCGCTATGAGGGACGTCTGGGGACGTCTTGATAAGATGGAGCACCTAATAGAAAGGATGCTCCATCGTGACATATACCAGGAAGAATTATATATCCGTGGGTCACCCCATGGGCCCGTGGTAGCAACCTCTACTAGAGGACTGTATAGGGAAGATTTGCTCCATGAAGAGGAGCCTTATATCCACGGGTCTTCTTATGGGCCCATGGCAGCAGCACCTTTAGAAAGGCTGTATAATGTCTTCCTCATGGAGGAGGTGAGCATACCAGGGCAGTTTTGTTCTGACCTTGAGGTTGGAGGTATTGCGGAGCAGCATACCTCAAGCCAAGAGAGTGAGCTGGTGAGCCAATGGAAGACAACCTGGCTAGAAACGTCAATTATATGGTTTCCCATCAGTTACAGGAGTTAACCATGGAAGAGATGGCGAAAAGATATGAGACACCTGTCAACTGTGCCTCATCAAAGTGTCCACTGTTAACCAGGCCATCCAGGGGCAAATGGGTACAAGCATGAGAACACAAGAATTAAGGCTTCAAAAGGCCTTAAAACTGGTTGGGTCAGGCATTACGGCCTTCGGAAGATCAGTTGGGCGCCCCTGTCTAATACCCAGCAGGATGCTTTGGCACTGTTGTGCAATGCGCACTTTGAAATCAATTGCATTCGAAAAAATGCAATAAGGCCAACTTTAAATTCAAGGTTTGCAGGGTTGTGCAGAACAACTAAGGTGCAGCCGCCAACCCTATTGTTTGGGGAGGATCTGACAAAACAGGTCAAAGAACTGGATGACGAGGCGAAGACGGTCGGCCTTATTGAAGCTCAACTGACCGGTAGAATTCCGTTTCGTCGATCACACCCCTATAGATGGTTCACTGAGGCTGGTTTGGGTCAAGGACCAAGCCGGGTTCTACCATCATTACGCAATTGGCATACTCCAACATTTACTCCCTCCAGAACTCAGAAGCTTAAGTATCCATCTGCAACTGCGGAGGTACGTGCATCTGGTTCTATCGTATCAACCCCCAACCAGGACATATCATATATGAAACAGTCACGAGCTGGGGGTAAATTGCAGTTGTTCTTTAATGAATGGTGCTCCTTAACATCAGACCCGTTTATAATGGACAGCATTCAGGGGTTTCGAATTGAGTTCATTTTAAATTGCGACCACCCACACAACATACACCGAGTCAGACATTGGTGTTTTCAAAACCAGAAACTTTACAGGTAAATGCTGAAATTGAAACGTTATTTACAAAAGGTGTAATTGAAAAGTCGGTTCATCAACCTCACCAGTTTGTGTCCAATATATTTCCTAGACAAAAGAAGGATGGTGGGTGTCGAGTCATTCTTGATCTAACTCAACTGAATTCCTATGTCCAGTATAAACATTTCAAAATGGAAACTTTTGTTACTACTAAACAACTGGTTTCCAAAGGATGTTATATGGCAAGTATAGATCTGAAAGATGCATATTATTCAATACCGATTCATTATGATTATAGGAGATATTTGAAATTTAGTTGGATGAGACGACTATGGCAGTTTAAAGCATTACCTAATAGGTTAACTACAGCTCCTAGATTATTTACAAAGTTGTTGAAACCAGTGTTGGGTTTACTCCGGGCTCAGAATCATATTGTGATGGCCTATTTGGATGATATTCTGATAATAGGCAAGACTCAGGAAGCAGCTGAATTCGCTGTTTCAGTTACTAAACAGATGTTTGAAAGGTTGGGGTTTCTCATTCATCCAGCTAAATCCAAATTGATACCATCAAGGATCATTGATTATTTGAGGTTCACCATTGATTCAACTAACATGTTAGTAACTCTGCCTAGAGGCAAGAGATTAGAATTAATTGAAGCTTGCAGCAATCTCGTTGATGAGCAGCAATCCTCCATCCGACAAGTGGCTAGTGTAATTGGCAAATTAGGGGCTGCTTTTCCTGGAGTGCAATTTGGGCCTTTACATTATCAGAATTTGCAACGAGCTAAGGAACAGGCACTCAAAACACATGCAGGTCATTTCAATAGACTCATGCAGTTCCCAGTTGAAGCTATCACTGAGTTACAGTGGTGGATAACGAATGTTTCACGTTGCTCTAGTAAAATTCGGGTTAATCAACCTTCAGTTGTTTTACAAACTGATGTAAGTGCCTTGGGATGGGGAGCTACTGATACCATTTCTAGCTGCGGCGGCAGATGGAATGTGCATGAGGCGTTAATTCTTCAGATGCATGGTATTAACTATTTAGAATTGTTAGGAGCATTCTATGGCTTAAAAGCGTATTGTTCAACTATGCATGATTTGCATGTTCAGCTCCAGATTGATAACACCACAGCAGTTGCATATGTGAATCACATGGGCGGAATTAAGTCAGTATCATGTGATAACCTTATTTGGCATTGGTGTATTGCAAGGAACATTTGGATTTCAGCAATCTACTTACCAGGTAGATATAACATGGTGGCAGACACCAGGTCACGAAAATTCAATGACAACACAGAATGGATGTTGAATCCAAAGGTTTTTTTAAATGTTGTCGCCAAGTATGGGTTGCCGAACATTGATTTGTTTGCATCCAGGCTAAATCACCAGTTACCAAAGTATGTTTCATGGGAGCCGGATCCAGGGGCAGTAGTGGTAGATGCATTCTCGCTACATTGGGGTGGTATGTTTTACGCTTTTTCCCCATTCTGCCTCATCAGTCGATGTCTCATTAAGATTGAGCAGGACTCTGCTTCAGGCGTTTTGGTAGTCCCCGACTGGCCTACACAACCATGATTCCCACTCGTTCTGAGACTGATCACACAGCCTTTTATGGTTGTCCCCAAATGCAGCAACCTGTTGGTTTACTCTGACAGGAGAGAGTCATCCTTTACATGATCGTATTAATCTATTGCTTTGGAGATTCTGACGAGACCGTTCCTGGGGCTCGGACAATCAGATCGTACGGTGGATGTGATTACTGCGGACTGGAGGGATAGTACTAAGAAACCATATGTATCCCATATCAAAAAATGGGAGATGTTCTGCTTGCAGTCAAATATCTTATCACACTGCAAGCATACCGGATGTATTGGAGTTCCTTGCCACATTATATTTTGACGAGTGACTAGGTTAGAGTGGCATCAATAGTGCCAGAAGTGCATTTTCCTCCTATTTATGGCAGGGTTCAGGACAACATTCTGTTGGGTCTCATCCATTGGTGTCCCGATTCATGAAGGGTATTTTTAACTGTAATCCTCCTAGGCCTCGGTATACAGAAATCTGGGATGTGAGCATAGTTCTCACACTACTTTGTCAATGGGCTCCAGTTACATCTCTGTCTTTTCAAAGACTCACCCTTAAAGTGGTCATGCTCATGGCGCTCCTTTCAGTGCAACGTGTCCAGCCACTGCAAAAACTACGACTGGACAGCATGGTTTCTTCTGTAAATAATATTACATTTTATGTTTATGATTTAATCAAACAAAGCAGGCCAGGGACATCTGGGATAAAACTGAAATTTATGGGATATCCCATTGATATGCAGGTATGTGTAGTTACGCACTTATGCCAGTATGTCGCGGTCACCAAGAGCCTTAGAGGCTCGGAAACTACAATGCTCATCAGTCACAAAAAACCTCATAAGAAGGTATCAGTACAGACCATTTCTAGGTGGCTGAAACAGGTTTTCGATTGTGCCGGAGTGGACACTGATGTGTTTAAATTTCACTCCTGCAGGGCGGCATCAACATCCGCAGCGATTACGTGCCCACCGCTCCCAACCCTCATATCGCAAAGGTCATCTGGAAGTTCTAGTCTTCTCTAAGTCTTACTATGTTACTTCGACTACCGTTATCTGTGATTTCACACCGCTGCTTTGAAGATTGACGAGCATGCGGACTGGCGGGGCTTCTTCACGTAATCGCTCATCGTAACTCCTCATAAAATAAAGATCAAACTTCAAACTGGTAAGTTCTCGTTTAATCTTACTATTAATCATGTATAAGAAGGAACTGCAGATGCTGGTTTAAACAGAAGATAGACACAAAAAGCTGGAGTAACTCAGCGGAACAGACAGTAAGTTTAAGAAGGAACTGCAGATGCTGGAAAATCGAAGGTAGACAAAAGTGCTGGAGAAATTCAGCGGGTGCGGCAGCATCTATGGAACGAAGGAAATAGGCAACGTTTCGGGCCGAAACCCTTCTTCAGACTGATTTAGGGTGGGGGTGATGGGAAAAAGAAAGGAAGAGGAGGAGCCAGATGGCTGAGGGAGAGCTGAGAAGGGGAGGAGACAATAAGGGCTACCGGAAATTGGAGAAGTCAATGTTCATGCCGCTGGGTTATAAACTGCCCAAGCGAAATATGAGATGCTGCTCCTCCAATTTCCGGTGGTGCTCACTTTGGCCATGGAGGAGGCCCAGGACAGAAAGGTCAGATTCGGAATGGGAGGGGGAGTTGAAGTGCTGAGCCACTGGGAGATCTGGTAGATTATGGCGGACCGAGCGGAGGTATTCGGCAAAACGATCGCCAAGCCTACGCTTGGTCTCACCGATGTAGATCAGCTGCCATCGAGAGCAGCGGATGCAATAGATGAGGTTGGAGTTGCAATAGAACGAATGCTTGGGTCCTTGAATGGCGTCGAGGGGGGAGGTAAAGCAGTATCTCTGGAGAGAAGGAATGGGTGACGTTCGGGTCGAGACCCTTCTTCAGACAATTTCATCACTCTGTTTGGTGACAGGAGTTGAGTGTTCATTAATGTTTTATCTATTTCCATAAACATATGAGTGGAAGCTACCACTATCAATTGACTACATACGTTATTTTTAATTATTTTCTCTGTCGGATTCAAGATTTATCTGTTAGTGTGCTTTTAGCTTTCAGATCTACCTGAAAAAAAAAGTTTATTTTAGTTTTTAGTAAGTATCTTCATATTCTCAGATTTGTATTAGACACATGAGAGATATGCAAGAACCAGTTGGCAAAATTGTGATGCAAATCAGTGTCAATTCACCGTAAAGGTTTTATAGATCCCAATTATATAAACATAACACACAATACCAACTTGAACAAAAGTAAATAGTTAACATTTCGAGTCATCTTGGAAGAGATCTGCTGAGCTACTCAATGTGAACCTCAGTTAGCCAAAGCCTTGAATTTTATAAATTTACCACAATTGAATGTGAATATGGATTTGAAATTGTAATTCATAAGGACGTGGAAATCTGACGCTTCCGAGGATTCTTGCGATATGGTCTCCTAATCTGGCTCCCCTCCCCTTATTTCCACTTGCTACCTCATCATCAATGTTCAGCAGAACATCTTCTTCCAATTTCTGACATTTTAAATATAATTCCATTACAAAATATGTCTTCATTTTTCCTCTCATTCCAAGGAAACCATTTCCCCTACATCATCCAAGTTCATTCCTCAATCTTCTTCAATCCCTATTTTTTATTGCTCAACATCATCCCATTCAACTGCAGGAGAAGCGACTTATGTTCTTTATGTCTCCAGGGTCTCAAACAGTGGCGACCTTGTCCAGTTGATCGGGAATGGCGGCGTCAGGCTTGTGAAATAAAACAATCAGTGTTCCCAGGTTTTCACAAGCTCCAGTTCCACTCAGAGCCAGTTCTCATTGTTAAGACAAATGTCCAATTCTTCCAGTCCAACTTTCCATTGCTAATACTACACAGGTAAGTAGGAGTGATTTTATGCAGACCAAATTGAACAGATTTTCCAGCCATTATTGGTTCTTTATTGAAGTAGTTGTACAAACAAAGAGATGAACGTACCAGGTTCTCCTTATTCTGCATACAAGTTGTAAAGCCTGTACACGCTCCACCCCTGTGCCTGGTCTGAACACTCCCTGTCCACAATGCCCATATGTAAATACCCCTCTGTGCATCTAATGGCCGCCCCCAAGTGTCCAAAATAATGCCGCAAGATATATCTAGACAAAATAATATACGCCAACAGCAACTAGCCTAAACATAAATGGCTTCTACACTGTGATTTACTTATTTTTTCAATGCATACTATTCACTATTTCCAATGGGATAACTGCTTTGCAAAATTCTTCATTCAGTTCATAAGCATTACATGCACATGCTTCCATCCACCTGATGCTTTAATTCCCAAACCCCACTGACGTCTCGGTCCTTGACCTATTAATTCTTCACTCTTGGCTTCTGTGTACTCCTGATGAATGGACTATTCTAAATGTTCCTTATTTGCATTATTTCTTCTACCACTTTGTAATCTCTACCCATGATTCTTAGCTTGGAACAGAGTGATTCAGGAGTCTGGCGATATTTAGGCCATGCTGTTCGCAAGCTACAAAGGATAAATGGGACCTGGAGGATGACCTGGATGAGAACACTGCTATTAGTTCACTTGCATTCTCTGTGGATTTGGAGGATTTTATGGAGATGGCATTATTGGTACATTTCGAGAGCCTTGAGCTGTCTGTTGTAAGTAGTCCATGACTCATAAGCGCACAGGAGGGTAGGGACTGCTGCAACATGTTTGATCATGAACAGTATACCTGGTTTGAAGTCTCGGTCTTCATGCACTCTTTTCTTCGGAGAGCCAAGGCTACACCGGTGAACTGTAAACATAATTTTATTATTAATTTCTGTCTTCATTGAAGGTAACTCCTGAGGTGGGGGAAGTAGTCCACATTTTCTACGATCTCATCAATGGGCTTTCATTATTAGAGGGCACCGTTGCACAACAGAGCAAAGTTGGTAGTGGAACTTTGTTTTGCAATATTAAATGTAAGTCCCACCCTCTTCTAAGCTTCAGTTAATATGTCAATGATATGCATACACACTAGTAGTATATGCATATACTAGTTTGTGGTCCTCATACAGCATCTTGATGTGTACAATTGGATTTGACTTATTCTGGAGTGGGAGCAATGTGGGTTGAACAGTATCCCATTTATCACTTATATTTGCCGTACTCCAGCGGTAAGTCCGGTAGTTATGGGTGAGGTACAGCATTCTAGCAAGAAGATATATATATTGGGGCACTTGCTTGACACCGGTTTGCACGAAGATTAAGTGTGCTGTGGTTAAGATCATGTGTTGCATACGATTATAGCAGTGGAGACAAATTTGAGCAGTCAGCTAAATTTGGGAAGGATAATACACAATCCTCCTCAAAAACTCTTATGAAGTTAAAAAAAAAAGACCACTTTAATCATGCTCCCTTGATTTCTCTTGGAGTTTACATATGGAAAAGATCGTGTCCATTGCATCCCTGTGTGTGCAGTGGAAATCATGCCTGGGAAGAAATACCGTAGTTGAGAATTTTTTGATGGTTATCTCTGGGACACTCCTCTCCAGTTACTGTAATTGAATTTGTCACCTCTCTTAAAGGTGATCATGTTTTTGGCATCCCTAAAATTTCCTGGCATATCTTCCTCTTCCCAGACATGAGAGACGAGATTGTACATTTGTAACATGCTTCTCTGGCAAGCTTTTGGAACTGGACAACTGTCTGCTTCTGCATTTTTCTTATTTTTCAGTCATCATGTGGCCATTTAAACATGTTGATTTGCATGGTAGAAAGGCTGTGCAGTATGCTGTAGAAATATCACGGTCAGAGTCTCAGTGGAGGACTAAAGCCCATGTCCCTCTTACGGGTCCTTGGCACGCTAATAACACGTGGTCGTGTTGAGGTGCGACGTCATTCTAAGATGGACACAAAATGCACGAGTTACTCAGCAGGTCCGGCAGCGTCTCTGGAGAGAAGTAATGGGTGCTGTTTCGGGTCGAGACCCTTCTTCAGTCTGAAAGAAGGGTCTTGACCCGAAATGTCAACCATTCCTTCTCTCCAGAGATGCTGCCGGCCCTGCTGAGTACTCCTGCATTTTGTGCCTATCTTCAATTTTCATGGCCCCAGCTCTGGGAGTAGAAGTGGGGGCAGACTGGATCCGCAACGGCCGTGAGCCCCAGGCCGAGTTCGACGATTGTTTGCCTGCTTCTGCTGCTGTAGGATGAGAGACTTTGCGTCGCGCCAGGGTCTTGGGCCTGTCCCAATTTACCCGTCAGTTACGCGACAGGACGTTTCGGAGCGCCGTGCGATATCACGCACAACTACATACCCTTCCACGCTTCTCAGTGGGACCGGCCCCACGTGGCCACACGATGCCCATACGCCTCAACGCGACGACGAGGTTGCGTAATTTGCGTGCCAAGGAAACGTAAGTGGGACAGGGCCTTTAAGGACAAGACTGCTTTATCAAAGGGAGCTGAGGGAATGCTCTGTGTTCTGTTTCACAGAGACATGGCTCACCCCCAGCTCCCAAGACTCAGCGGTCCAGCCTGAAGGGTTCTCCATCTACCATATGGACCGTACGCAGACATCTGGGAAAGGGAGAGGAGGGGGTGTCTACCTCATGGTCTACTCTGCGTGGTGTTCAGACATGGCAGTCCTTTCCAACTCCTGCTCTCCACACCTCGAACATCTGGCGGTGAAGTGCCGCCCCTTCTACCTTTCAAGGGAATTCACCTCCATCCTCCTGACCACTGTCTACATCCCACCGCAGGCAGATGTCCGTCTGGCACTGGGGGAGCTGCACGCCGTGGTCAACAAACACCAGACATCTTACCCTGAGGCGTTCACCACCATAGCTGGCAATATAGCAAACCTTACAAAATCGCTCCCTAACTTCCAACAACATGTCTCCTCTGCACCAGAGGACCAAACACCCTCGACCACTACTACCCCACCATCAAGAATGCCTATCGTTCTATCCCTTGCCCTCACTTCAATAAATCCGACCACACCGCGGTGCTGCTTCTTCCTGCCTACAGGCAGCAGTTGAAGTGCGCACCCCCAGAGGTGAAGGCTGTACAGAGCTGGTTTGGTGGGGGGGGGGGGGGGGGGGGGGCAGAGGAACAACTCCAGGACTGTTTGGAGTCTGTAGACTGGGCAATGTTCAGGGACTCGGCAATGGACCTGAACGAATACGCCACAGTCGTTACAGACTTCATAAAGAAATGTGTGGAGGACTGCATCCCTACAAAAACCTTCCAAATGTTTCCCAATCAGAAGGCTACGATGAACGTTGAGATCCGCACTCTTCTGAAGACCAGACCCCAGGCATTCATGTCTGAAGATATAGTGGTCCACAAGAAGTCCAGATACGACCTTGGTAAGGCCATCAAAAAGGCAAAACGGTCTTCTGCTCCAAGCTGGAGGATGAGAGATGTTTGGCAGCTGTGGCGGGGCCTGAATGCAATCACCTCCTACAAGGCAAAATCAGGAAGTAGCTCGAATGTCGGCGTAACATCACTCCCTGACGAGCTCAATGCGTTTTACGCACGCTTTGATAGTGAGAACACTGATGTGCCTTCTCGAGCCCCCATTCTCTGTGATGGTATTTCAGTCAGTCACAGAGGCCGACGTCAGAAAATCCTTCAGAGGGGTGAACCCTCGAAAAGCGCCTGGACCTGATGGTATACCCGGTCGTGTTCTAAAAAAATCTACGGACCAACTGGCTGAAGTTTTTACGGACAATTTCAACCTCTCACTTCTGAGGTCTGAGGTTCCCATCTGCTTTAAAAGGGCATCAATTATACCAGTGCCCAAGAAGAGCAACTATTCAGTGACGTGCCTCAATGAATATCGACCAGTGGCACTAACGTCGTTGGTGATTAAGTGCTTTGAGAGGTTGATCATGGCGCAAATCAACTCCTATCTCGGCAAAAACCTGGACCAACAGCAGTTCGCCTACCCCCACAACAGCTCAACAATGAATGCGATCTCGCTGGCTCTCTACTTGGCTCTGGACCACTTGGACAACAAAAACTCATATGTCAGGCTGTTATTCATTGATTACAGCTCGGCATTTAATACAATCATCCCCTCCAAGCTGGTTACCAAATTCGCAGAACTGGGTCTCTGCGCATCCCTCTGCAATTGGATCCTCGACTTCCTCATTCACAGACCAAAGACTGTCGAATTGGGGAAAGGTGAGAGAGGTAAGGGGGGAGAGGGGGGAGAGAGAGAGAGAGAGAGCGGGGAGGGAGAGAGTGGGGAGGGAGATGGAGGGGTGAGGGAGAGAGAGGGGAAGAGAGAGGGGAGCGGGGCAGCAGCTCGCAGGGGCCCGATCTGAGGACGGTGAAAAGCGGGGGGGGGGGGACCATCTGATCGTGGCTTCCGCAGAGAGGAGGTCGTCTCCTGTGACGGGTAGAGGGGAGAGAGTGAGGGAGGAGGTGAGAAGGGGGGGTGGAGGGGATTTTCGAGGCGATACATTTCAAAGACAAAATGACACACACCCACACATACACAGAGTTTTAATCGTATATAGTTATGATTGTAAATTGTTCATTCTAAGCTTCCTCCAGTCTATTCAGTCAAAAATCACTGAGCCAAGCACTTGCGCATCTAAACTTTATTTTGACAAAACACAATTACAGTTCCCACTGCTGTACCTAACCACTGCGGGTTCGATCCTCGTATCTGCCTGATGAAGCCTTCTTGTCTACGCTCAGAGACACTCCAGAAGGTTACGCAATCCTGAGCGCTCTCCCAGAAGATCGACACAGGACCTCATGGTAGCGGACTTTTATAGGTCTCCGGACCTCGAGGAGCCAAACCACATGGGGGTGGTCTCTTTACAATCCAATTACAGATATCGATTAACCCAATACATGACAGACATTTCCCTAACCCAATAATATAGTGGCTAATACATTGTATTTGAAAGAAAGCTCTAGAAGGAAGCAAACAAGAACAAACATTGAAGCATGTGCCCTGAGATTTAAACAGTTTCTCCAAGGCTCAACAGTTCGACCAATCATCGATTAACAGGATGACCGTCTCGCAACATTATTTATACTATTTACAATGATTTTGCAGTGATCCAATCAAAATTATGCATTTAAGGTTCGTTTGCAAAACTGCTATACATTTTATCAATTTAAGAGAAACAGGGAGAACACCTGGACCCCTCACCATCCTGCATACCAGTCTGAGTCTAAACTGGCTGGCGCCAATCAAAGCCTGTAAAGTGCAGCTGACAAGGGTTATGTAATACTGACAAATGCAGGGATCTTCCATTTTATGGTGTCTTTAATTCATCCAATATTAACATTCCCCCATTTTATCATTCATGATAACCCTCATCGTAAATGATAATTCCAGAATACATTGATGACTGCTACACTTTAACAAAGTTCCAACAAGAAGATGTTGATGTTGCTTCTCAGAATTTCATCGAGCTTCCCGAATTTTCATGGGCGTAGCTCCATGATTTCTGTCTGATGTCTTCACCTCCCAAGTTTTCGTCGCCGCGAATTCCATCCATCAATCTTGATAGTTCATTGGTCCTTGATTCGTAATAGAGTGGAGAATTCCTAAGAAAACCCGGAGGAAACAAGTTAACCACTGATACCTTCGCTAATACTTTTACAATGATGAAGATGCACCCAAGCATTTCATCCCTCTACTTTTACTGCTGTTGGAGTCATTAGAAGAACTTGGCACGGTCCTTCCCAACAAACTTCTGATCCTTTCCTTACCCAATTCTTTACTAAGACATTGTCTCCAGGTTTTACTTTTAATGGGAGTTACTAATGAAGGCATATCCCCAAAGGCTGCTCTTACTCTACAATGTAAATCCCTTAAGGCTCTTGTCAAAGCTAAGATATAGTCGGTCATCACTGCAGTCATATGGTGGAAATTAACTATTTTCATCGCATTCTGGTTCAAAGGGGTCTTTAAGGGTCTACCGTAAATAATTTCAGCTGGGCTTAATCTAGATTTCCCTGCAGGCGTGGCTCTCATCTGAAATAGGCTTATTGGGAATAATTGAATCCATCTAAATCCAGTCTCCGCCTTTAATTTGGCTAATTTAGTTTTAAGGGTCTGGTTTGCCCCTTCTACAAGTCCAGCAGCCTGTGGTTGATCAGCGCAGCTTAATTGCTGCTGGATCCCCAGCTGTTCACAAAATTATTTATTGAGTTGTCCACTAAAGTGTGGACCGTTATCTGTGCCAAGGGTTGGTTATGATTCGATCCACCAGCTGAATACATCGACTATGACAAGAACGTATTTATATCTTTGGCATCTTTCTAATTCAATATAGTTCATTTGCAATGTCTCAAAAGGACCCATAGGTAATGGTGTTTTCCCTCCTTCACATCCTATTCCTTTCCCTGGATTGTATTGCTGGCAGATCAGGCAATTACTGCTTACCTTTTGAGCAAAATGTTGTACTTTTGGATGCCACTAAGTAACTAATAGGGTGTCCCCTACTGCCCTTGCACCACAATAGGTTGCATAGTGCATACATTCTATAACCCATACTGCTAATGAGTCTGTCATGCAAGTTTGCCGTGCTGGAGTGGTCCACAGCCCAGTCATACTATATAGTACACACCCCAGTTGTCTTCATCTCTCCTTATCTCCTTCAGTAGCCTCTTCTTGTAATCAAACAATTTCTTGGATGGTTGGCATCAGTTTCTCCAAGGGGGAATTGTTAGTTACACTTTTATTCTGCCTCATCATTTTAAATACCACCACCTTATGTTCTCACTATACTTTCTTAGCTACTAAATCAGCATTACGATTTCCAATATCTACTGGGGTCTGTCCTTTGGTATGGGCGCTACATTTCATTACAGAGATTTGTCTGGGAAGCATTAAGGCCTTCAATAAATTTGTCACCAATTGTTTGTATGATATTTGGGTTCCTGCAGAAGTTAGGAATCCCCTATTTTTCCCTAATTGTCCAAAATCACCCCAAATGCATATCGAGAATCAGTGTAAATATTTACTTTTAGATCTTCCCCAATAATACAAGCCGGAATTAAAGCGAATAATTCAGTTTGTTGTGCTGTATAGGGTGATTCAAAAGCAGCTGCTTCTACAATCCCTGTCTTTTGATTAATAATTGCATACCCAGACAACCTCTCACCCCGCTGTCCAATGGATGCATGCCCGTCCACTTATAATGTGATGTCAGAGTTTTCCATGGGTACATCCCTCAAGTCCTCCCTCACTGATGTTTCTTCCTCTATAACAAATAGACGGCCGTATCCTGCTTATGAATGCTCTTCTGCGAGTGAAATAAGACAAGAGGCTGGGTTAATCAATGTACAATATTTGAACTGTGATTTCGAATTGTTAAACAGATAGATCTCATACTTATTTTGGCGGGCCACTGTCAGTGCTGGGTTTGAAGCTGCCCCAACAATGCCGATACAGAATGTGAACTGTATACTGCAATTTCCTGCTGGAGTGTCAAATTAGCAGCTGATTGTAAACAAATGTCATTAGAAACGGGAATAGTGCCGGAGGATTGGCGTACTGCGCATGTTGTTCCATTGTTTAAAAAGGGTTCAAAGAATAAACCTAGCAATTATAGACCTATTAGTTTGACGTCAGTGGTGGGCAAATTAATGGAAAGGATACTTAGAGATAATATATAAGCATCTGGATAAACAGGGTCTGATCAGGAACAGTCAACATGGATTTGTGCCTGGAAGATCATGTTTGACAAACCTTCTTGAATTTTTTGAAGCGGTAACTAGGGAAATTGATGAGGGTAAAGCAGTGGATGTTGTCTATATGAATTTCAGTAAGGCCTTTGACAAGGTTCCCCATGGAAGGTTGGTTAAGAAGGTTCAATCTTTGGGTGTTAATGGCGGAGTAGCAAAGATGGATTCAACAGTGGCTGAATGGGAAGATGTCAGAGAGTAATGGTGGATGGCTGTTTGTCAGGTTTGGAAGCCGGGTGACCAGTGGGGTGGCCTCAGGGATCTGTGTTGGGTCCACTGTTGTTTGTCATGTACATCAAATGAATCTGGATGATGGGGTGGAAAATTGGATAAGTAAGTATGCAGATGATACTAAGATAGGTGGTGTTAGTGGATAATGAAGTAGATTTTCAGTCTACAGAGAGATTTGGGCCATTTGGAAAAGTGGGCTGAAAGATGGCAGATGGAGTTTAATGCTGATAAGTGTGAAGTGCTACATCTTGGCAGGACAAATCAAAATAGGACGTACATGTAAAATGGTAGGGAATTGAGGAATGCTGTGGAACAGAGGGATCTAGGAATAACTGTGCATAGTTCCCTGAAGGTGGGAATTCGCATGTAGATAGGGTGGTAAAGAAAGCCCTTTGGTGTGCTGGCCTTTATAAATCAGAGCATTGAATATAGGAGTAGGGAAGTAATGTTAAAATTGTACAAGGCATTGGTAAGACTAATTCTGGAGTATGGTGTATAATTTTTGGTCGCCTAGTTATAGGAAGGATGTCAACAAAATAGAGAGAGTACAGAGGAGATTTACTAGAATGTTGCCAGGGTTCCAGCAACTATGTTACAGAGAAAGGTTGAACAAGTTAGGTCTTTATTCTTGGAGCGCAGAAGGTTAAGGGGGGACTTGATTTGAGGTCTTAAAATGATGAAAGGATAGACAGAGTTGACGTGGATACGTATTTTTTTTCCCATTGAGGGTAGGGAAGATTCAAACAAGAGGGCATGACATGAGAATTAAGGACAGAGGTTTTTCGGGTAACGTGAGGGGGAACTTCTTTACTCCAGAGGGTGGTGGCTGTGTGGAATCAGCTTCCAGCAGAAGTGGTGGAGGCAGGATCGATTTTAACATTTAAGAGTAAAGTGGATAGGTATATGGACGTGAAGGGAATGGAGGGGTATGGTCTGAGTGCAGGTAGATGGGACTAGGGGAAAACAAATGGTCGGCACGGACTGGAAGGGCCGAGAGGGCCTGTTTCCGTGCTGTAATTGTTATATGGTTATATGGTTATTGTAGATTGCAGTTAAGATTTGAGTGCAAAGAGGATGTCCCCTAGCTTCTGGATCTAATTTAAAGGAGTAATATGCAACTGGTCTATGTCTATCCCCATGCTTTTGCGTTAGTACCAAAGTGGCACAATCAGGTAGAATTGTACAATACAGCTGGAAAGGACGATCATATAAAGGCCTTCCCAATGCCGGGGCTTGCATTAATGATCTCTTTAAGTTCTCAAATGCCTCCTGTGCCTTCTTTGTTAATTTAAATTTCCCTCCTTGCTGGTATAAGGTGTTAGCTCCTTGGTTTCTAGAGCTATATTTGGAATCCAGGGCCTGCAATAATTAACCATGCCCAGCCATTGCCTCATTTGTTTGGCTTCTTTTGGGATTGGAAATTCACAGATAGGTTCGAGTCTGCTCTTCTCAAGGCTCCTTTCGGTGGCCGAAATTATAATTCCTAGAAATTTTACTTTCTCCTGAGCTACCAGTACATATCCTAGATCGGCTAGATGATTTAGTAGTTGTGCAGCGTCTTTCCGATTACTGGATTCATCTTTACTAGCCACTAATAGGTCATCAACATACTGCACTAATGTTGAATTCATTTTGAACTTCAAAGTACTTAGTTGATCCTGCAGACACCTGGAAAATAAGGAAGGCGAATTGACAAATCTTGAGGCAACCTGGTCCAAGAATATTGTTGGCCCCTATATGTGAAGGCAAACAAATATTGTCTGTCTTCATGAATAGGAAGAGAAAATAATGCATGTTGCAAGTCGACTATCGAAAAGACTTTTGCTTCAGCTGGTATTTGGGCTAGGATATGGGCAGGGTTTGGCACTAGGGCATGAATGGTTCTACAACAGAATTGATTTCCCTTAAGTCTTGTACAAGTCTATATTGGTCCTCCTTTCCCGGTTTTGGAACAGCAAGAATAGGGGTATACAGATTGATTGGCACTCTCCAATATTCCTTGTTCTAGCAAACCCCAAATTAATTTGTCAATGCTGCTGATGGCCTGGAGTTTCAATGGGTATTGTTGGATTGAAGGAAGTGTTACCCCTTTCTGGAGCGCTACACGGATGGGATTGATGTTCACGCATCCTGAGTTGTGTCCGCCCATACTTGAGGGTCCACATACTCATATACCTCACTCCCCAGATGATGACGCAAGTAGGTAACAACTTTTCTTGGGGCCTGGTAAAATTCAACAACATATTGATTTGACGAATTTTGCTTTTGTTAATTATTCGGGTCTGCCAAGGTAATTGCCTTTCTTACCATCGTTCCTAGGTCTTTATCTCTAGCCGGGAAATTCACCTTTCGGGTGATGTGAGGAGCAACTTTGTGAGTTCTTTTCCATAACTGTGCTGGTATTTTAGCATACTCGGCAGCTCCATCTTTTCCTTCCACTAATGCCAATACTTATCTTTCCCATTCTTGTCCTTCGTATGATTTGAAGAAGGTTTCCAGCTCGCTGTCCTTTCCACTCCTATCGTAAGCCAGTGTAATGTGGTGGGGGTTCTTCATCCAGATCTAAGGACCACCATTGAGGGGTCATGTAAAGAAGGCTCAGAGACACCTTAAAGTCTTCAGTACTTTTATTAAGCACACGTCATACATAGCCCTGGCTGTACGTGGTCTGTCACGAACACCAGAGAGCGAGCTAGGGGCGTGTGGGTTGCAATTATACTAAATGGTGGGGGGAGTGGTTAGCATGGACATCGTTACTATCAATTAAAGGTGTACACACATATCATCTACATCCTTCCTCTACCAAAACAAACAGTGAGTGACAGGGCGACCACGTCTCATGCGCCAGGGTGAGTGCAAACAGTAAAGCACAGGGATACAGGATCACACGTAATCGCCGTAACGGACCGGCGGCCTGACCAGGCGACCAGACCGGGTCCGCACCTCGCCATCACCTCCTTCCCCGACAGGAACAAGCGGGGACGCCGGGTCATGGTGGGGGCTACGGACAGGAGAACTCCTTGGCGACGAGGGCAGCGGGGAGGGAGGCGAAGAGAAGGGCGCGGAAGCCGGAGAAAGCAGGACCGCAGCCGGGAGGCGTTCCGGAGGAGGACGAGGGGAGGCCGGCCCCAGAGGAATGGGCAAAGCACAGGGCCGCGACAGCGGCAGCGGGGGGGCATACGGAGCCGCCGGGGGTGGGAGAGGCTCGTTCACGAGCCGGAGATGCTGGCGGGACCGGCGGTACACCCTTCCGTCGCGGTTGACAAGGTATGAACAAGGGGAACCGCAGAGCCGACGACCACCACGGCCAGCCTGGAACGGCCAGAAGAGGACCACATACGGACGACCTGGCCGGGAGAAGAGGGCAGAGGACACGGCAGGGACCTGTCGTGGGAACGCTTCTGGATACTGTGTCTTTCGTAATGCGTTCCCGGACCAAGCAGGTTTAAAGACGGAAGGGGACAGGGACTGCTGAGACACCGGGACCGTGGGCCTCGTGACTCGGGACATGAGTCCGCTGAGCCGGGGGAGCCCAGGGCATGGTCGCGGGAGATGTTGCGGAGGTTCAGCAGGGCCAGGTAGATGTCGGAGCGGGATAGGCGGCAACGTTCCAACAATCCTTTAGCACTGCGGACTGCGCGCTCGGCCAGTCCAATGCTCTGTGGTATTCCGGCTGCTGGTGTAATGACGAAAGTTCCAACGCTCAGCAAAAATCGCGGAACTCGGCACTGGTGAACTGGCTGCCGTTGTCCGACTGCAGGCTGACGGGGACCCGAAGGTGCAAAGTGGCGGCGCAACTTGTCGATGACTGCGGAGGAAGAGAGGGAGTGGAGCTGGTCAATTTCAAACCAGCTGGAGTAAGAGTCGACAAGCACCAGGAAGTGCTTTCCGTGCCACTCGAAGATGTCGGTTGCTAGCGCAGGTCAGCAGCTGGCTGCTGCAGGAGCGGCTGCCGCTGTTGCTGTGGAGCGAGGCTGTTGCAGGTAGGGCACGCGGAGACTCTATCCAGAAGTAGCGAGGCATGTCGGGGCCAGAAGAACTGGCTCTGAGCGACAGAAAGGGTCGCCTCGGCCCCGGGATGGCCACGATGAGCGGTTTCGAAGTATTGTTCCCGTAGTGCTTCGGGCACCACCACCTTGTGCCCCTTCACAATCACACCACCACGCAGCACCAACTCGTCACGAACCAAGAAGTAAGGCACCGCTGCGGCCGGCAGGGAAGAACGGCGGTCTGGCCAACCCTGCCTGATGAATCGCGGCCAGCTGCTGTCGCAAAGCGTCTGCCGCCGTGTGCTCGGCTAGGGACTTCAAACTGACCGGAGGGCAACGAAGTTCACGCCCAGGACTATCAGATCGACGTCTCGTACGGATGCTGGGTTGTGGATGAGAGAGGCGCCCGAGACAGCGTGTCCGCAACAACCATGTCCTTGCCCTTGCGATAAACCACTGTGAAAGTGAAGCGTTGTAGCTGGAGCATCATGCGCTGGAGCCGAAGGAGGCCATGTGTATTGGCTTGTTGAGGATGGTGACCAGAGGCTGGTGGTCCGTCTCGACAGTGAAGCAGTTGCCCAGGATATAGTCTTTGAATTTGGAGCAGGCAAAGACAACTGCCAGCAGTTCTTTCTCAATCTGGGCATAGTGTTGTTCAGCGGACGTCATTGTGCGGGACGCGTAGGATACAGGCAGTTGCACCCCGTCATGGATCTGCAGGCAGGCGGCCCCGAGGCCAAGCTTAGAGGCATCACACGTGAGAACGATGGGGCGCTGGAGGTCGAAGTACTTCAATCGTTGGCATGCTGACCAGCTTAGATTTGAGGGTGTCAGATTGCACGCTGGTGTTGCGGGAACCAGGCCCAGGCAGTGTCCCTTTTTCACCAGATCCCGCAGAGGGGCACTCAGTTCACTCAGGTCGGGGATGAACTTTCCCAGGTAGTTGACCATGCCCAAGAAGCGCTGCAGGCCAGGCACGTCAGCAGGTGCAGGCATCTCGGATATTGCGGCCGTCTTTTGCGGGTCGGGCTTCAGCCCCGATGCCGTGAAAACATGCCCCACGTAGCTGACCTCAGGGACTCGGAATCGGCACTTTTTCGGGTTGAGTTTCAGGTTGACCTCCCGGGCCCGCTGCAGCACCTGGCGAAGGTGGTGGTCGTGCTCAGCGACATTCTCCCCATAGACCAGGATGTCGTCGACAATGATGGCACACGGAAGTCCAGCAAACAGTTGTTCCATGGTCCTCTGGAACACCTCGCTGGCAGAGTTGATCCCAAACGGCATGCGGAGGAAGCGATACCTGCCGAAGGGCGTGCTGAAGGTTGTCAGGTGCGAGGACCGCTCGTCTAGAGGTATCTGCCAGAACGAACTCTTGGCATCAAGAACCGAGAACACGGTGGCAGGGCCTTCTCTGCTAAGGTCGACACGGGGGCAGCTGCCAATGTTATGTCAACAAGCCTGTTCAGGAAGATAAGAAATAATGAGCCTGTTTCCACAGACAGTGCTGTTTTGCGTGCCTATGGGGGTGGCGTGCTTATTCCTGTGGGGAGGGCCACTCTCCACTGCAAGGTGCTGTCTTTCGCTCTTGTCTTTCTTCGCAGCGACAACCATAGTAGAAACCCACTGGGTGGAGTCCGTGACTGGCGCCAGGATGCCCGTGGCCACCATCTCGCGAAGAGCAGACTCGACCTTGCCCCTCATGGCAAAGGACACGCGGTGCGGGGGACGGACGACCGGCGTGATGTCGGGATTGAGGGCAATCTTGTAGCTGCAGGGCAACTTTCCCAGCTTCGAGTCGAACCGGTCCGGGAATTCGGCCAGCGGGTTCAGGGGGGTGCCTCTACCAGGTGGACATCGCTGTGGAAGCTCACCAACCCGAGGTCCTGGCAGGCCTCCACGCCGAGCAGGGGGTCACATTTACCGTCTAGCAAGGAAGAAAGAGAGAGGCCGAGTGTCGACAGCACCTTGCAGTGGAGAGTGGCCCTCCCCACAGGAATAAGCACGCCACCCCCATAGGCACGCAAAACAGCACTGTCTGTGGAAACGGGCTCATTATTTCTTATCTTCCTGAACAGGCTTGTTGACATAACATTGGCAGCTGCCCCCGTGTCGACCTTAGCAGAGAAGCCCATGCCATTCACCGTGACTCGGACGGTCGGGTCCGTTATCAGTCCAGCTGCACCTCGCAAGGAAAACACATCCAGCTCACTCGGAGAAGAGTCAGGGTCAGACGGGGGAAGATCAACATGCTGGAGATGGGAACTAGACGTTGAGTCATCACGTGACAGGTAGCGAGACGGTTTCTGCTGTGGCTGTGCAGGGTTACCACGGGAACGGCATGCTGCCGAAAAGTGCCCGAGCTTGTGTGCAAAAGTTACAGGTTTTCCCCAACGCCCGGGCACACATTAAAACGGTGTGAGACAAAGTTACAATTTGGACATCGTTGAGGCGGTCTGGAGCCCTGCAGTGGTCTTGCCCTCTGTCGCCGGGGAGCATTGTACTGGGACCAGCGAGACTGGCTGTGTGTGGACCACAGGGTCAGTACAGCGGAGGAGACAGCCTCAGCTAAAACGAGAGCATGCAGCGCCTCATGGAATGTCAGATCAGGCTTACGCAGCAGCTCAGAGCGCAGCTTATCATCCCGCAGACCAAAGACTAAAATGTCACGGGTCAAAGTATCGGGGTCTGGTCATTGCAGGTTACATCGGCGAGCCAGCTGGCGCAGCGCGGCCACAAAAATTGTCAATAGACTCCCCAGGGTTCTGGCGTCTGGAGAACAGTTTGAAACGCTCTAAGATGTGGTTAGTGGAAGGTCACACATCGCCGTAAATTTAGCAATCAGGCAATCGGGGTCTTGGACACTCTCACCATGTCCATAGACGAACGACTCCGAACGCCTCGAGCGCCTCCGGACCAGCCAGGTTAAGCAGCAGGGAAGCCTTGACAGCGGGGCCACAGCAGGTGGGCGATTGCAACATAATGCTTAAAGTCCCGTCGGAACACACTCCAGCGATGAGTGATGTCTGCATCAAAGACTAGGATGTCAGGTTTACGACAGGCAGAAGCCATCACGGAACCAGGAGGGGGTACTGGGACTAAGAAAATAAAACGCGATAGATCAGAGACGCAGGAAGAAGCACTTCTGACACCATGTAAAGAAGGCTCAAAGACACCTTAAAGTCTTCAGTACTTTTATTAAGCACACGTCATACATAGCCCTGGCTGTACGTGGTCTGTCACGAACACCAGAGAGCGAGCTAGGGGCGTGTGGGTTGCAATTATACTAAATGGTGGGGGGAGTGGTTAGCATGGACATCGTTACTATCAATTAAAGGTGTACACACATATCATCTACAGGTCACTATGGAGTAACATTGTCATACAGGGGCCCAGGAGGTCACTACTATACCTCTATCACTACATTCTATTTTTAGCTGGAAAGCACAGAGTAAATCTCTCGCCATCAGGTTGAAATCTAATCTGGTGGTTATCACTAATTTATGTTTGATTGCCTTTCCTCCATATGCTACTTTGACTGCCTCAGTGATGGGATACTGACAAACATGTTCTTGAAACCCGGACAGGTTCTGAACTTCTCTTGATTCTGGTAAATTATAAATTGATTGAAGAGATGACATGGATGCGCCTGTGTCTACTAGGAATGTGCAAATTTTACCTTCAACCTGTAGAGACAACATAGGTTCCTCATCAGACTTGCATCCAGTCACTTCTAGGTTCACTAATCATAGGCATGTGAATGGGTTATTCTGAGAAAAGGAGATTTGTCCCCTTGGCTTTTGATTTTCCTGCCAGTTTCCTCTGTGCTCTCTAGGATCCGCAAGTGGCTGCGCTCGCTGGCAGCTGTGGCTCACCTGCAGTCCGTCTGTTTTTTCTTTTTTTTGTTGTCTTCTAGTGTTTGTTTTAGTAGAATTTTGTTTTATTAGGTTGTGTATGTGTGTGGGGGGGCGGGGGGGGGTGGGAGAAACAGGGTTTTAGTCTCTCCCTTCGGGGGGGATTCGTGTCCCCCATCACCATCTCCGTCTGTGCTGAGGCCTAATGGCGGAGCTGGCGGCCTCGGAGCTGTGGCGGCTTTCGGCAGCGGCCTGGTTTGGAGCTGCGGTGCTCCAGCGGCGGTGGCGGCCCAGCTTAGAGCTGCGGTGCTCCAGCGGTGGCGGTCCGGCTTGGAGCTGCGGTGCTCCAGCAGCGGCGGCGGTCCGGCTTGGAGCTGCCGTGCTCCAGCTGCGACGATGGTCCGGCTTAGAGTTGCAGTGTCCACCTGGTTTGGAGCTGCGGTGCTCCAGCAGCAGCGGCGGCGGTCTGGCTTAGAGCTGCAGTGCTCCAGCGGCGGCGGTGGCCCGGCTTAGAGTTGCCGTGCTCCAGTGGCGTCGGAGGCCTGGATCGCCTCAGCGCAGAGGGAGAACTAGGAGGGATGAAGACAATGACTTAAGACTTTTGCCTTCCACCACAGTGAGGATGTGCCTGGTGAACTCACTGTGGTGGATGTTAAATATGTGTTTATTGTGTGTTTTGTTTTTTTATTATATGTTATGACTGCATGGTAACAATTTCGTTCAGACCGAAAGGTCTGAATGACAATAAAGGAATCTAATCTAATCTAATCCCTCCATTCACTGGGATCTTGGAAATTCTTTCTGTGACCCCCTCTCATTCCTTTCTTTATTTGGGCACCCCCTACTCCAGTGACCTACCCCTCCACAATTTTAACACTGGCTCATTCCTGATGGCCGGTATGTCCTTGACCCTGGTCTTTGGAGGACTGGCTCTAGGGCAGATGCTTCTCTATAATATCGGTCAGGATATTCCGGGACTCTAACTTCTCCCAGTTCATGGTTTGTTGGTACTCTAACTATCCATAGTTCAGGGTCGAATTTTGGTATTTCTTTTCTGATCACGTATTCAGTTTTTGGTTTTACTAAAAATGCAGGCGGGCTATCCTGTTTCTTTATGTCCTTCCAATGATATCTTACAGCTCTAGCCATTTGACTGGCACTATTTTCTGTCCAGTCCATGTTACTAGTCTTAATGACTTCTGCAACGTTGGTGGGGAGGGAATTCAGTAATATGGCACAATATTGAGGGGAATTCAATCCATTTCTGTATTGCTCTAAAAATTCATCTGCTTCTTCTCCCCTTTTTGGTCTCACATCTAATATTCTGGCCAAATCGATAGGTTTTTGAAGGGTGTTTGCAAGGGCTGTTAAAACAGCTTCCTTTTTTGCACCATTGTCAGCTATTATAGTTGCAAGAGCTTCATGCAACGGATGTCCTAAATTCGTTAGGAATCTGGTATGCTCACTTGGGGTAATTATTTGCTGGATCACCGCCCATAAATCCCGGGAATCGGTGTGATAAACGCGCATTGTAGTTCTTAAGTGATCCACAAAAGAAGCGGGTAATTTTCTACGATCGGGTATTTGACTTAAAATAGCCATCATCTCATTAGGCTTCCATGGGGAATAGACTCTAATTGTATGGGGATTATTTGCACTCACTCCATTGATTGGATCAAAAGAAGGATTAGGCATTTCCCTTACAGGAAACTGTCTAAAAGTTGTTTGTTTAGCTTCAGGATCTACCTCAGCTTCTTCAATTGTTGTCTCACCCCCCGATATATCTTCCCCTTCAGCAGGGGGTTCACGGTACCTTTTAAATTATTTCTTTCTTTCTTTAACTGCTCGTTCAATTTGTCTAGGGGTATGCTCTTCTTTCTCCTTAACTAATTTAGTTATTTTTCTAATCTGGCTTCTGGTACTGTGAACTCTAGGACTGTCTGTAATGGGTGGTGCGGTTGGGTTTAAGTAAGTTTGTTCTCTGGAATTTGATTGTCTATTCCCATCAGAAGCTTCGCGATGTGCATCTAAGGTATTGGGATCATAAGAGGAATAAGGTGGTGGACGTGAATTCCTAATTCTAACACTCTCCCAATCTTCTAAATAATCATCGTCATCCCCCTCGTAACCAATGCCAACCATCGGATCCTCACACTTGAAACTTACGGCTGACAGTCTTTCTGTGAAAGACTTCCTTCACCCTTTATCTTCAATACTCTCAGGCTCTTCCCTTAGGCTACCTGGAGGTTCAAATGCTTCAGTATCTTCTAATTTTATCCCCCGCTTTCGAGTTGCTTCCTCCCAACTTGCCATTCTTTCCTCCGCTCTACTCGTTTTGTGTTCCTCACAATAATTTCTCCACAATTCAATTAGTTCCTTTGCCTCTGTATTATTGCTGCATTGCCATATAATCTGCTCAATGTTTTTCAATCCCTTTACTGTATCTATGCCCCCTCTGGGCCATAATTCGCTCTGTAATTCTCTATTTAATAATCCGGAAAGAATTCTCAGTCGGTCAGCTTTTTGTGGAAATTCACTGCATATTTCCTGTAAAGGATATTCCGAATCAGTGGTCATATCTTTATTTGCGCGGTTCCCCATTCTATTGGATATGGAAGCAACTCTCAAGCTATTCGCACCACTTAACAATTTCCCTTTCTAATTTCAAAGTTACCAAAGTCGTTTTAAACAATATTGAAATTAAAATGCTCCAGAAAACAACCAACCACAATCACACACATTCTCACAGCCCGTTTCCTATCCTCGACCTTAATCTAACCACATGCAAATGAACTCCAAACATGTAAGCAAAATTGAACACAAAAAATAAATTAGTCCACTTATTAGAATATACCTAACCATACTCCTGCATAAATCACAAACATCCACTTATTACGATGATAAGTGATTGGATTTAAGAGAGAGTTAGATAGAGCTCTAGGGGCTAGTGGAATCAAGGGACATGGAGAGAAGGCAGGCATGGGTTATTGATGGGGGACGATCAGCCATGATCACAATGAATGGCGGTGCTGGCTTGAAGGGCCGAATGGCCTCCTCCTGCACCTATTTTCTATGTTTCTATGATAAATAACACTCTCGAATCAAACTAAATTGCCCAATGAAATCTCAAATGGACTAAAGTATTCTCAGTATACTCTATCAACCGAGCCCAGTGCCTTTACGAGATTCCTCGTCTGTCACTCCAGGGAGGGACTCGAATATCTTCACGCAGACACCCCTCTCTGCTGGGCACTGAGGGTTCAGCGCCTAGCCTCTTCGCGCTGGCAGTCGATGCCGATTTTCAGAACGCACCCTTCCAATCACCGCTATCGGCAACGGTAGATCAATACGTAGGCCAGACCTGTGTTTCAATACCCCGCCAACTGGATATAAAATCTGAACCTTGGACCACCCCTCGCCCAATGAAGCGTGTCGGGCTCTCGTTAAAGCAACTGCAGTCTGCCAACTACGAACAAGTTTTGGGCCACTCCACGCCCTGTTTTATGGGCCCCTAACCCAAAGGAGTGCTAACCACCCCCCCCCCCCCCCCGTGCTTGCTAGACTGCTCTAATGATCTCGATTGGATCCTTTCCCAAGCCCACGAATGATCGATCCGCTCCGACTAACGAAGTGCCAAAAACCAATGTGAAAACCGCACAATGGGCCCCATTTCTGCACTCACAATCAAAACAGTTCAACACACTTGATCGCAAACTTGTGTTTTGGGGTCAATTGAGATCCTGGAGGAGCCCCCAATGTAAATTGCTCGTTCTAAGCTTCCCCCCAGTCTAGTTTCAGTCAAAAATCACTTGCGCATCTAATCTTTATTTTGACAAAACACAATTACAGTTCCCACTACTGTACCAAACCACCGCGCATGTGCCTGATCAAGCCCTCTTGGCCTCGCTCAAACAGAGACACTCCAGAAGGTCACGCAGTCCTAAGCGCTCTCCGAGAAGATCGACACAGGACCTCATGGTAGCGGACTTTTATAGGTCCCCGGACCTCGAGGAGTCAAACCACATGGGGGTGGTCTCTTTACAATCCAATTACAGATATCAATTAACCCAATACATGACAGACATTTCCCTAACCCAATAATATAGTGGCTAATACATTGTATTTGAAAGAAAGCTCTAGGAAGCAAACAAGAACAATCATTGAAACATGTGCCCTGAGATTTATTTTATTTTTTTGTAAAATATTTTTATTAGAAGTAATTACATATTAAGAAGAAATATAAAATCAAAGCAATACAAAAAGAAAATATTATCGTCACATACATTCGTAATATATTTAAAATTTACAGTCAATCTTATTTGTACTTCTATATTTTTTTATTTTATAACAGTAGGAAATAAAGATAGATAACAAAAAGAAAAAGAGAAAAAAAAAGAGATAAATTAATTGAGTGGAATATTAAACAAGATATTCTTCATTGGAGATATATTCATGATCTATTATATATAATTCTTCATCATTCATTCAGGCTTTAGTCATGGCTTCGAACCGGACCATCTTGACCCTTTAAATATTCAATAAATGGAGACCATATTCCTCTGAATTGATCCAGCCTGTCCATCAGGACAAGTCTTAATCGTTCCAGGTGAAGTGTCTCCGACATTTCTGTAATCCACATTTTAGTTGTAGGGGAAATAGGACCTTTCCAAAATCTTAGTATTAATTTTTTACCAATTATTAAACTATAACCAATAAAAAATATTTGTTGTGTTGTTAATATCTGATTTGTTTCTAGTATTCCCAATATGATTAGTTTTGAGTCTGGAATTAAATTTGCATTAACTACAATTGAGATTATCTTAAAAATTTCTATCCAAAAATGAGTAATTTTTATACATTCTGTGAATGAATGCGTTAAATTAGCTTCTAATTGTTGACACTTATCACATATTGCGGACACATCTGAGAAAATTCTATTTAATTTGGATTTTGAGAAATGTAATCTATGTATAACTTTAAATTGTATCAAGGAGTGTCTAGCGTTTAATGAGCAATGGTGTATATGTTGTAAACTTTCATTCCATGCTTCTCTACTAATTACTTGACCTAGTTCATTTTCCCATGCTTGTCTATATTTATCCGTATTTGGTAAATCATTTTCCAATAAAATATTATAGATATATGATATTAATTTTTCTGTATCGGATGTTTTATTTAAACATTCATCTAAAATTTCTGTCTTTCTATTCCTAAAATCTAGTGTATTTAATTTAACATAATCTCTAATTTGTAGATATCTAAAATATTCTTTAGAATGCAATCCATAATTTTGTTGTAATTCCTGAAATGAGAGAAATAAATTTTCCCTGTAGAGATCACCAATCTTATTTATTCCATAGTTCTTCCATTTTAAGAAACCTTTATCCATCAATGAAGGTTTAAAAGAAATATTGTTTACAATTGGAAGAGCTAGTGGTGTATTCTGTAATTTTAATGTTTTTTTTTAATTGTTTCCAAATACGGATTCCGCTTTCTATTATTGGGTTTCCTCTATAAGTTTTCTTATGTATTGTAGTATTAGCAAATAAAATCGAGCTAATTTCAAAAGGTAAACAGTCTTCTTTTTCCATTTTTAACCAATTTGGTTGTTTATCTAGTTCTCCCAACCAGAAATTCATATTTGTTATATTAACTGCCCAATAATAATAGAATATTGACTGGCCTTGAGGGGGATACGACATATATTGCCTGAAGTAGATTCATATTGCCCGAGTCGAAGACGAGGGCAATATGGATCTAGTGAGGGCAATATATGTCGTATCTCCCGAAAGAGGACAGTCAATATTGTTATTATTACCCATTATCAGACATCTAGAGGAAAATTTGAACATCTCAGCTCGGCGGACTTCCACGTAAAATTTAACCAAAATGGACGCGGCAGTCTTCCTGTCTGCCGTTTGAATATTCTAAATTTCCCACGCAGCGTCACGTTGCCCAAGTTCCCGGATGTGAGACCAGGGGAATATAAGACTATATTCCCCGCTGTTTTTAACAGGTGAAGTCCATAGGCGTTCGCAAGAAAGGGGAATATAAGAAAATATTCCCCTGTTACCCCTGCTGGCAGTAAAAACGAAGGGAATACAATTTTGTAAAAGCATACCTCAGATGTGTGATATGGGTAATAATAATAGAATATTGACTGGCCTTGAGGGGGATACGACATATATTGCCTGAAGTAGATTCATGTTGCCCGAGTCGAAGACGAGGGCATATGGATCTAGTGGGCAATATATGTCGTATCTCCCGAAAGAGTGACAGTCAATATTTGTTATTATTACCCATTATCAGACATCTAGAGGAAAATCTGAACATCTCATATGATATGAATGTTATCTATACATTTTGCAATATGCATTGCAACATTGTAAATAAGGGTACTAAAACCATTGCAACATTGTAAATAAGGGTACTAAAACAATGTAACATTTATGTTTCATTTATGTAATTTATGTAATTCATTTATGTGACAATGTGAAGGTCGAACTTTTAAATCGCGAACCTCTTCTCGCAACCGGCTGCCATTTTGTTTGTTTTGAGAATAAATTTTAAATTTCGCACGCAGCGTCACGTTGCCGTCACGCAGCGTCACGTTGCCAAGTTCCCGGATGTGAGACCAGGGGAATATAAGACTATATTCCCCGCTGTTTAAACAGGTAAAGTCCATAGGCGTTCGCTAGAAAGGGGAATATAAGAAAATATTCCCCTGTTACCCCTGCTGGCAGTAAAAACGAAGGGAATACAATTTCGTAAAAGCATACCTCAGATGGGTGATATGGGTAATAATAAAACATAAAATTAGGCAATGCAAAACCACCATATTTTTTTTATTTACATAGATGCTTTTTAATTATTCTATGATTCTTATAATCCCAAATAAAATTGGTAACCATAGAGTCCACTTTCTTAAAAAAGTTTTTGGGAAGATATACCGGGATCATTTGAAACAGATATAATAATTGTGGAAGAAATATCATTTTTATCGCATTAATCTTACCTAGCATTGAAATAGGTAATGTTCTCCAATATTGAATATTCTTAAATAATTTATTCAATAAGGATAGAAAATTAGATTTAAATAAAGAATCATATCTTTTTGTTACATAAATTCCAAGATATTTATTTTTTTCATTTGCAATCTTAAAAGGATATTGTTGTAATATATGTAAGTTATTTTCCATTATTGGCATAAGTTCACTTTTATTCCAATTAATTCTATATCCTGAAAACGATCCAAATTGAGTTATTAAATCTAACAAGTTAGGAATACTAATTTCTGGTTTTGTGATATAAAGTAATTCATTTTCTGCGTACAAAGAGATTTTATTTTCAGTTTCTTTAGTTTCATACCCATATATTTCACGGTGTGATCTTACAGATTTTGCTAGTGGTTCTATTGCAAGTGCAAACAGTAGTGGAGATAAAGGGCAACCTTGTCTGCAGCCTCGGAATAAGTTAAATGTAGTTGTTAACACTTTGGTTATTAATATTCTAGCTGTTGGTTCTGGTATATAGTAAATTTAACCCATGATAAACTTCTTGTTTATAAGAAGTTTTTTGTTTAAGATTGGGTACATACTCCCAATTATATAAAATAAATAATAATGAAATGTATAATGGATAATACTACAATTATCATAAAATAGTACTAATCAATATGTTATAATTTTATACATTATATAACTTTCAATGTCGTATAAGAGTGTACTTGGTATATATTGTTTCTACAATAAAAAAATAAAAAAAATAAAAAAAATAAAAATAAACTTCTCTCCCAGTTGAAAAAAAATTCCATAACCGAAAATAAATAAGACCATGCAATCTGATCAAAAGCTTTCTCTGCATCCAATGCTATAATTGATAAATCCTTATTAATGTTTCTTTTCGAATATATAATATTAAATAATCTTCTCAAATTGTTTTAAGAGTATCGTTTTGGTATAAATCCTGTTTGATCTGAATGAATTAGTTTATTAATCACTTTATTTAGTCTTTGTGCTAATATTTTTGTTAATATTTTTTGATCAGCATTTAAAAGAGATATAGCTCTATGTGACCCTGGGTCATCAAGATTTTTATCTAATTTAGGTATAAGGGTTACAATAGATTCATTTAATGCTTCTGGTAATTTCTGTTGTGTATAAATGTGTTCATATAGTGACTTCAAACGTGGAGCTATATCATATCATATTTTATAAAATTCTGCTCCAATACCATCTGGTCCTGGAGTTTTACCATTTTTTAATGATCTAATAGTTTCTTCAATTTCTTTAGTAGTTATTTTGACATTTAATAATTCCCTATCTTCTAAATCCAGTCCTTTTAGATTACAATTTTTAAAAAATGTTTCTACTCCTATTCGATTTTCTTTTGTTTTAGCTGAATATAATTTTTTATAATATTGCAAGAATCTCTCATTTATATCTTTAGTTTGTATTAGTAATTCCCCTTTATCTGACAATCCTATAAATTAATTTTTCTCCTTCCAATTTTCTTAACTGACGAGCCAATAGTTTATGTGGTTTGTCACCAAATTCAAATTGTATTTGTTTAGTATATTGGTATAGTTTAACAACTTGGTCTGATTGTATTTTATTTAATTGATATTTTCAATGCAAAAGATTTTATTATGTTTTATCATAGTTGGGTTAATGGCGTTCTCTATATCTAATTGTTTAATCTCTCTTTCCAATGTCTGTTGTACCTTCCAATTCTCTTTATTATAAAAAGCTTGAGAAGATATCATAATTCCCCGAACATACGCTTTAAAAGTTTCCGATAAAAGGGATGATGATATTTCTGGTGTATCGTTTGTTTCAAAGAAGATCTCGATCTGTTTGTAATATATTCTTGAGTTATTTTGTCCTTTAAAATTTGTGGATTAAATCTCCATTGATCTTGTTTTTTCCATTTTACCGTTATTTTTCATCTTAAAAGTTAAGGGTGCATGATCTGAAATTATAATATTATGATATTTTGAATTATACGCAAGTGGGATAAGTTTTAAATCTACCAAAAAATAATCTATTCTTGAATAAGTTTTATGCACGGGTGAGTAGAATGAGTATTCTCATCCTGTTGGGTTTTGCAATCTCCATACATCTTTAATATTACTAGTGTCTATATATGCATTTATTAACTCACTGGAATGTGATTTAAGTTTTCGTTGTCTTGATGATCTATCCAAATAAGGATCTAGTGTGCAGTTTAAATCTCCTCCAATTATTAGATCGTGTTGTGATAATTCAGGAATTGTGTTAAATATATTTTTTTAAAACAGCGGACTATCAAAATTTGGGCCGTATACATTGACAAAAATCACTTTTTGTGCATATAATTCTCCTATTACAATAATATATCTGCCGTCACTATCACTTATTATTGAAGTATGTTTAAATGCAGAGCCTTAACGAATTAATATTGCTACACCTCTGGATTTGTGTGTAAAAGAAGAGTGATATACTTTATCAATACATTTAGCTTTTAATCTATGTTCTGCCTCTTTTTTCAAATGTGTCTCTTGGATAAATGCAACATCTATTTTAAGTGCTTTTAAATGTGCTAATACCTTACCCCTCTTAATTGGTTCGTTAATACCTTTGACATTCCAGCTACAAAACGTTATTCCTCCATTCCCCATATTCATATGTAAGTCTTGCATCTTTTATCTAAAGGGATGTATACTAGAGCAAATGGCACAGTTCGATATACCAGACCTTACACCTGAACTTCGAATAGACAAATTTCAAAATCCTTGATTTTCTCTCATATATATATATATATATATATATATATATATATATATATATATTATATATATATATATATATATATATATATATATATATATAATCTCCTTTGTATTAATTGATAATTCCACTCAAATATAAAGTAATAATAGTAATAATCAAAAATAGTATTAAAAAGGGGATAGATTAAGAGATTAGTAAAGTGCCCAAAGAAAGAAAAAACTACATCTAGTATATGTGTAGTTAGTGTTAGCCATACTAACATGGCTAGCAGTCTAAGGACTTCCATAGTGAATGTTAAATGTTGTCCATCTCCATGATTCACTAAAATTAATATTGCAAAAAAAAAGAAATTATTATTTAAACCGGGGATATTAAACTACGATGTATAAAAAGTTCATAGTCAAATATATAGTAATATATATACTTAATGCCTATTAGAAAACTATAATAATAAAAATATATAATAAAGAGAAAAAAAGTTTAAATTTTTTTTTTAAAATGAAAAAAGACACAATTTATGGAAAAAAATTAAAAATAAAAAAATAAAAATATTTAAAAAAATTAAAAGAAATAAAAAATGCCAGGAGAGATAAATGAAGTCAAAGTTTATATTTGTATATTTATATTTACTATTTACTTAATTCTTAGTCGGTTATAATTAATTATTAATTATTAATCAATAATCAATAATCAACAATTATTAGCTCTAATTGTTAACGATACCAGTGTATTAAATTTAATATGTTTATATATGTTGATATGTTAATTATTAAATTAGTAGTGTTAGTATTCTAATTATTACTATTCATTGAATAGTCTTTCAATCTCACGCTCTCATTTCCCATCCGCCTCCTTCTCCGTCTTCTTTAGATGAAACAAGTCCATAGTCTATTGTAATCTTAAACCAATCTTGAAAATACAGTTTAATTGTTCCTTTAATTCATCTTTGAAAGTTACATTCAGTCTTCATTCTCGGTCTTTAATCCTTGGGCAAATTTCAATGCGTCCTCTGGGTGATTTTAAATAATGCTCTTACCTGATTGTAAGCTGACTCTCAGTGTTGCTGGGTATCTCATGAGGATATACTTCAGATTCTTCTCATTGCCTCAGGATACTTTTGGTTTCTCTTTAAACGCATTCCGTTTCTTAAGACCATCTGCTTGGATAGTCTCGGTAGATATGATCGAGTCTTCTACATTATTTGAAGATTTCTACTTTTTACAACTTTATTCATCATATCTTCCAAAACATAATCATATAGGTCTTTTACTATCATTTGTTCTTGGAGGAGCATCGTGCTTTGTATAACGTCTCATAACTCTGTGTGCTAGGGCGATCAAAGGTTTTTCTTCCAGAGATAGAACCTTTTGTAGTAAGTTTGCAGTAAACTCTCGGTATCTTGATTCTTTGCTCTCCCCCTTCTCGAAGACCCACGATCCTTAGATTCTGCCCTTCTCTGGCGTCCTTCCAGCTCAGTACCTTATCAGTAACTTGGCCAGTAAGTCAGATAATCGTTGAGTTTCTTTGACGAGAGTTTTTCGTAGTCTGAGTAATTTGTTTGGACTGATTCTTCAAGGTCTTTTATTGGATGTTGAATTGTAACTAAAATTTTCTTCCAGCACTGGTTCCGTTTCCTTTTCCACCTTTTTTTTCAATTTTTTCATGCAGCTCTTCCATTATACTTGCAAAAATTTTTTCGGTCACTACTTCTGTAACTTTCCTTTCGGAGCATTTCTGATAAATCCGTGGTCGAGAGATTAATTTCAGATTTTAACTCCTTCATCTCAATCCTTGATTTTTTCACTTCATTTCTTCCATAAGGGGGGGGGGGGGTAGTATCATTTTCATCATTTTCCAATTCCATCTTTAATTCAGACTTCATTTTTTTTCTTTAATTCTGCCATTTTCTTGCACAAAAAAAAATTTTGAGTTCTTCCAGTTCCGATTTTTTTTTCGATTTTCTAAACACATCTTCTAGGGACTGTGTCCTCCCAAGGCCGAGGCTTCAGTCGGGCCTTGTTCTTGTTCGGCCATTTTTCTTTTAAATCGGAGCCTGGATTTCTCCGGTGATGGGCTGCGCTGTGTTGACATTACGGTCGCACGCCTGATGACGTCACTCACGGCAGCCGGTGCAGAAGCAGCAGATGCAGCAGGAGCAGCAGGTAGGTTTTTTCAGCGTTTTTTTTCCCTTCCCCACTCATCTTCCACTTTTTTTCTCCCCCCTCCTTCCCTTTCCCTTTTTCTCTTTCTCCCTCAATTTCCTCTCCTTCCCCTCTTCGTCCCTTCTTTTCCCGCTTTCCTTTTCCTTTCTCTCTATCTTTTTTTTCCCCCCCTCGGTCTTTTCCCGTTTCTTCATGGAGGTGGTTGGCGTTGCCTCCTAATCCTCCATAGCGCCACCGGAAGTCCATGTGCCCTGAGATTTAAACAGTTTCTCCAAGGCTCAACAGTTCGACCAATCATCGATTAACAGGATGACCTGTTAATGTCTCGCAACATTATTTATACTATTTACAATGCTTTTGCAGCGACCCAATCAAAATGATGCATTTAAGGTTCGTTTGCAAAACTGCTATAGATTTTATCAATTTAAGAGAAACAAGGAGAACACCTGGACCCCTCACCATCCTGCATACCAGTCTGAGCCTATACTGGCTGGCGCCAATCGAAGCCTGTAAAGTTCAGCTGACAAGGGATAAGCAATTCTGACAAGTGCAGGGATCCTCCATTTTATGGGGACTTTAATTTGGCCAATATTAACATGATGATAGATGGAAACAGGCTTGTTGGCCCACTAAGTCCATGCTGACTAATGATCACTGTTCACACTAGTTCTATGTTATTCCACTTTTGCATCCACTCCCTAATGATTGGGGCAATTTACAGAGACCGATTAACCTACAAACATAAATTTCTTTGGTACAGTATGTGGGAAGAAACTGTAGCAACCAGAGAAAACCCACACAGATGAGAGGGAGACTAAGCAAACTCCACACAAACAACATCCGAGGTCAGGATCGAACAAGGGTCCCTGGCACTGTGAGGCAGAAGTTCTACCAACTGTAACACTGTGCCACTCTATTCAACGATATGCCAAATTTCTTTACACTACTATGAAAGTGGAGTGGCTGATGTCCTTCGTCATGATTATATCCATGTGCTGGACCCTGGACAGTTCATCCGAGATGTTAACACCCAGGACCTTGAAGTGACTTCAGTAAAGTAACTGATTTACGAATATGCTAGACCAAGTGGGACCCATAGGATCCTGTCCTCTCAATGCGTGGTTGTGGGGGGAGTGGGGGGAGGGGCCTGCGGCATCACACACAAAATATAAACACTTAGAAAACCCCCCCCCCCCCCCCACCCACCCACACTGACAGAGCGCAGAGTCAGAGGGCAGGGGGCAGAGACAGCTGGTAGAGAAAGCGGGTAGAGGCATGGGCAGAGAGAGGGCAGCAACAGGCAGAGAGCGGCAGCAACCTCCCCAACATGTGCCGACACAAGGACTCTGAGCAAGGTGGCGAGGGGGCAAGGCGGCGGGCGTGCATCGACCAAAGGTTCGCGAGTTGGGCCGCCACAGTCTTCAGCTATGATCTTTGGTCTTCAGTCCAGGGCCCGACTTCATCTCCGGCTGCGTCTTTTGAATAACGGGGGGTAGGAGGGAGGGTTGGGAGGGTGGCATCACTCGCAGCGCGAGGAAGAAGGCATGCAGACCCATTGTGACGTCATCAGCAAAAGACTCATTTTTAAATTCAAAGTTTTGTCAGATTTTTGAATATTTTCATCAATAACTCGAGAAATAAAGTATCAAATTTTCAGATAAGGCGAATTTGGATTCCAGGGGGAAAATGTCTACCGGAATATGTAAAAATTTTACCATTACGTCGTTTTTTCGCGAAGATGTGATTACATGCAAACACACACACATGAGTAAATACACATCCAAGATCAGAGTTTTATAAGTATAGAGATAGTCTTCGAGCTCATAATGTGTCAGAACTTGGTGTTTATTAAGTGAGAAAATGTTATATTGAGTTAAAGAATGACCATTACTTAAGATATTGTACACCAGTAATAATTTAACATATTTTGTAGAGTGAAGTAAACTGTCAGAAAAAGGACATGGAAGCAAAAAATTGTGAACATCTGAACTCACAGTGTTGTCAACAAAGTGTGGTGAGATTAGAATGTGGCAACAAGAAAAACAAAAATAAAGTCATATGTTCTGAAAATACAAAGGGATTTAGTCAGCAACACAAAGAAAAAAACCATGGTTCTGAAAAAAGTGATACATACTCAAAATATTAGGAGAACATTGCTAAGCAGTGGTTCTAACTGGAACCAGCAGCTTTAGCTGTTGAGATTTAAGTCTCGATCCACACGACTGCATTCCAGAAACCAAATCATTCCAGGATTCCGAGTAATACACTCGTGAATTGTTTCACCCATCCCACACTAGGTCACCCACAGCTGTCACTACTCACCCACACTTGCCTGGTCTGGAAGTAGAAGACCAATAACATTAGGATTATTGAGCCAGTGGATGAGGAGGAAAAACGTTTGTTTAATTACTATACTTTAGTTGAAGATTTTTGTATTATCTCTACGTGTTTCTTTTTTAATATTTAAGAATTGTGATTATTTTAATGAATAACATACATCAACCAAATAGATTTAAACTTAAACTCAGTTTTGACACAAGACAAATCTCTGCCATTGCTTTGCTTTTGTCAAAGTCATCCAGCAGACAGGACTTTGCAAACTTGTCCAAGGACAATTTTAAATGGTTATCTACATCTGGACGAGGCAAATTTGGGGAATCAGTGATGGCCATGGATCCAGCAAAATTTGACCCGTTAATCTGATTAATTCTTCACAGATTCTGACAAACTTGCTCAGTATTTCCAACACTTTATTTTTCATTCTGCCTTTAAATTTTATTCCCAGGATCAGTTAAACAATATACAGGAAGAGGTGAAAGCTAGATCTACTGGGTCAGTGAAGTTTACAATTATGCAGCAGAAAGGATTGTGTTGGACACTTACAACAGATAAGAAAAGTATCAAAATTAGAAATATATAAATTTACAACATTTGCACTTCAGCAGGAAGCTTATCGGAGTGCACGACTGCAATGAAAAACATTTAGAACTATTTTGGAACAATTATGTAGTCTTGCTTGACACCTATCTTCAACATCTATTCAGTATCAAAGTTACAAATGCAAACTTAAGGTGCATATCTTAACTTAAACTGCAGATTGCTTTTAATAATAATAACAATAATAATAATCACTGAATAATACATTTTTAATGGGACAATTAAAAACAAAACACTTGGTTCCAACTCAAAAATGCACTGGGCACAAAGTGAATGGAATGAGATTGAAACAAAAAGCAACTTAAAATGCTGACCAAAATAAAAGCAATTGATAATTTGCATATTTATTTGATCTGCATCTACAGTAATGACAGCATCTCAGAGTTTTGCCTTTTTGATTCCATGAATCTTGCTAACATGAATATGTCACATGGGCAAAGAATAATAATTTAACTTGATACATAATATTATTTTTTGATTTGGTTCTATGAATTGTAACAAAAAGAATAAAAAGGCAGTTGCTTTTGTAAATTAATTTAGACTGATGCAATGAACAACCCCCCCATATATCAATTTTGGGTTAAGAGAAAAGGCATAGTGTTCTAAATACTTAGTACAACCAGATCTCAATGTACTCAATGTTCAAGAGTATAAATAATGAGGGTAACATAGTTTAAAAAAAGTCATTTACATAAAGCATATACAAAATTCATAAGACCAGCCTAATTAATATGTACCAATAAAATAAAGATATTAGAGCATACAAGAACTCAGGTGATTAATAATGACTTATGTGAGAAAATTAATATGTGCAATCCATATATTTCTTAGGCATTTCCTTGGGATCAAGATGATTGCTTCTACTCTGGTTTGTAGGTGCCAAATGAAGATCAGTGTGGTAGCAAAGACGTATTACACAGGTGGACCAGGGCTAAGTACGTAAGTTATGGTTCAAAATATTCACACACCAGGAAATTATCCTTGGTGCTTCTCCCGCCACAAGTAACAACCTACATACAGGACAGTTACGAATGACGTCAGAAAACACTAAACATGTAATAATAATAAAACATTAATGATAAAAACACCATTCATCCAAGCATGCGAAACCAACAAAATACCCAGATCCAAGGAGCTACAGATTTTTGGCTTGTAAGTAAGAGAACTACTTGTGGATAAACAACTTTTATATCTGGCTGTGCAGGTTGACAGTCGCGGAGTATCCGCCTTCCAAGGGATGTGATTATAATAGTTTGTGTCTAGGGTGGAAAGGGGTAAGATGATCTTGCCCACGTATCGCTTCCTGGCCCCTTGCAGTGGTAACAGTTCAATCAATGGAGGGAAGGTTGAGCCAATAATCTTCTCTCTGACGGACGATTCCCGCTGAGCCAAACCTGTCCAGAGGAGAAGGTGAGAACAGACTCTACGATGCCGTGTAGAATCGACATCTTGCCTGTGGCAGATGTGCTTCCTCACTGCCCGCAGAAGTACAATCCTCTGTTGGCCCTTTTTGACTGTGGAGTCGATGGTAGCCCCCACTTGAGTCCTTGATTGATGTTCCCAGAACTAAAAGACCCACAATGTGAACTGTGGTGTTGTTTTGATGTGGAGTGGGGTGAGGGAGGGGAGCTCTCATAAAGTCTTCTAACAATCAATTCCACTGTCTTAAGAGCATTGAGCTCTAGTTGTTGCTACGCACTAGGACGTGAGCGTGACACTTCCTTGTCGGAGCAAATTCCTCCACATCCAGGAATCATCCATCAGGTTGTGTCTCCGCAAACTTGAGCAGTGCTTGATAAGGTGTCTGTGGAGGAGGCAGTGAGGGCAAATAAATACTCAGGAAGGTGGTGCACTCACAGATAGATTCAAGGTTCTCATTAATCCTCCTCAATCTCCATTTTGAGTATTTAAGATTTTAAGTGTATACAGACCAAGTGGACCCATGGGTCCCCCTCAACTCGTGTTTGCGGCGGGGGGTGGAAAGGGGGGGGCTGCATGTCCACACACACCACCCACCCCAAAACACTCACACACACTAACCCCTCCCCCCCCTTGGTATTATATCAATATTATTCATTTGCTCCTTATCCATCACCTCTGCCCTATCCACTCATGCATAGCCCCCAACTGAGCAGGCGTGTTAGAGAGGGAGGGGGTTTTAGAAAGGGAGAGGGTGCGGGGGGTAGAGAGGGTGGTAGATGAAGGGGTAGAGATTGAGGGTAGGTGGTGGCGCCTGCGTCACGGGATGGCTGGCCCCCAAAGACATAATACTCCACCACTCACTCATGAGGTCCCAAATAACGCACACCCCTAGAGAGGGAAGGGGATAGAGAGGGAGAGGGGCAGAGAGGAGGGGACAGAGAGGGAGGGGAGGGCGACAGAAGAGGGAGGGAGCTAGAGGGGAAAAAAAAAAAAAAAAAGAAGGGGCAGAGAGGGAGGGGCATACAGAGAGGAGGGGTAGAGAGGGGGTGTGGAGGGGGGGTAGAGGCGAGGGGTAGAGGGGTAGACAACTTGTTCTATTTGATCTTATTGATTGTCACACCAGGTGATTGCATTGTGAAAACAAAACGTGAAGTGCAATCTCTCTCCCCATCCCATTGTGATCATAAGTAAATGAAATACAGGTGATTTAGGGAGTCAGGTTCCAATACCTCTGGAGAGGGTGCGACCAATTGCTGCCAAGTAATGTATTTTGGTACCCTGTTTGAGATCTTAATCTTCCAGATCACACACTCTGTGCTGGCACACGGCTGAATATTGAATCTCAAAGGAGGTCCTTGTTTTGGAAGCTTAAGAACAACAAATCCCATCATGTTATTAGTAAGTCACCAAGGTCACGGAGTTCAATCCCAAAAGTGTGATACCAAAGAATGGGGTACTTTGGTCTTTCAGAGAGGTGAAACATGTTAAAAGTGTAATCATTTTTTCCCCACAGAACAGGACCATTCCAGCTGGAGAATAGGATGCAGTACTGCAAACAGAAGCCTACGAAATAACACGTGGGTTGCGTAAATTAAGCCCCTGCACAATACTCGTCCGCATTGGATGGGTCTGCTATCACAGTCAGTTGAATCACAGCGTGCATGTCATCCAATGAGCAAACTAACCAAGAGTGGCCAATCATATTTGGAATATGTTCCACAGTCTTTGTGAAGTCAAAAAGTCGATTACCGTGGTTGATGATACTTCCTGCATTTATAACACACAATAATTATTTGAAACAGGGAACTTGTTTCGTAAACAAAGGAACAAGGCTCACACTAAAGGACACAAAGTAAACTCAGCGGGTCGGGCAGCTCTGCAGAACATGGATAGTGACGGTGCGAGTCGAAAACCTTTTTTAAATAATAAGAATCCGCCAAAATAACGTCATGAATGATTCATCATTTTATGAAACTCAATTTATGTACACGGTGCGCGTATCAAAAAAAAAAATCCCCGAGGAAACCAAGTTCGCTCCCGAATAACCCCCCGGCACGAATGCAGGAAAATCCCACCCCGCGTCCCAGCTGCTGGACCGTGATGGCGTGAAGCCATCACTGAACATACCTATGTATTTATAGATGCTATCGTCATTGGCAGCCCTTGAGTAGGACTCGAAGCAAGGTTTAACCCGCTGCTGGTCCGACTGGCACAGGCCGGCCGGCGGCGGGTGTGTGGTAACCAGGACCTTGGTGTGGAGGAGGTGGCATCACATCCGGGTACTAGGCCGAGGCTTGTAAAGCGTAGCGCTGGCGGGCGGCTGCTCCTTTTAACACGCTGTCCGTTGTCGATGAAAGATTGAATGCGTCGCTCCTTCCCTCTCTTCCAGCCGGGACGAGCTGTATGGCAAAGAATCGGTCGTCGTCTTTCGCTGAGTGGCCCCCTATTTCTTTTTGAAAATTCCCGCCCTAAAAAGAGAAGACGCTTATACAAATCTTTTGGCCGTTAACTCGCGTAAGTACATTATGTTTTTTTTTTCTCTCTGAACGCCAAGATCCATGTTTCCGATATGTGTTAAACTCTTCATTCATAATGTGTCGGTATCGACAAAGGCCTCCGTCGTGTTTCGATCGTGCTGGATCGCGGAGCGGGACTGAATGTTGCTGGTGGGGGGGTGTGATATTGACGCCGGGAGACGAGTACATGGGGGGCAAGAGCCCGGACTCATAGCGCCGCTCGGGCCTTGGGTGCCTCACGATGAAGTCTCCGGCGCGCTTGGAATCCCGGTGTCCATTGCGGCGCCGCCCGCCGCGCCCCGCCGGCCCGATCCAGCGCCCGCCCGCCTCTGGTTCGCCCCACCGGCTGTCATCCAAACGCGTCAGCCAACCCCAACGTTGGAGTCCAGTTTTTCACCCAGACGTCCGCCGCCACCGGCATTTTACTTTAATTTAAAGATGGCTAATTTTTAAAAAAGATAAAACATCCCACGAATGGACGCGTACTTTTGCTTTCGCGGGCGGCACGACGGTCGTTCTGAAAGATGGCCTGCTGTTTTAAGAATAATTCCACGGAGGGGAAGGAAGGGGGCGAGAGGGGGGGGGGGGGTTGCAGGCCTCTCCCCATTTCGTGTCTCGTTTCTGTCACAATTAGCGAACCGGCGGGGGTGAAAAAGGTTGTTTTTTTGTTGGTACTAACCAACCCCCACCCCCCTAGGCGACCCCCCCCGTGTACATATATCCTATTGGCTGTGGTTACCACCTGAAGCAGGGCTGTTCACTGTCCCTCAACTGCGTTACCAATGACAAGTGTCGCAGTGATGGCCGCCCGCCCTCCCTCAATGAGTCAGGTCGAGTTGCCGCAACACTTGTCCCTGTGAATCGCCTAGTTTTGAGGCGGCCGCTTTCGAATCCGGAGCTGGGTTGGCGTCCTCCAGATCCTTGTTATCCATTCTATAATCCACCCCTTCCACGAAAGGAAAATACCATAAAATCCAGCTGGGACATTTTTCGAACTAACGGGAACCTGAGCTTGGAAAACTTTGAGCCGTTTTTAATGTTTTTTGATTGATGGGTTTTTTCATGTTCCGAGTGTTTTATTACCGATGAAATATTTTTCGTAACTTGAAGCCAGATCTCTTTTGGGATGGAAAGACAAATATATTTCACCAACCAACCCGGAACGTTCGATATCTCCCATATTATCGTTCCTAAGAACCATTCCTACATCTCATTAGTAATGTAAACCCTTAGATGGAAACACATACACACCTCGATAATAATTTAATAAAATAGCTTTTTTGTTCCAATGAATTGTAATAGTTTAAATTGTGTAAGTGTTTGAATTTCATCCCCCGCCCATCCGTTTCTTCATGGATTTGATAACGGCGCGCCGGTTGAGATATGATTGGAAAGTTTGCCGCCGTGTTATCTTAGTCTGAAATAATAGTCCGGTGGTGAAAATGTTCTCGTTGGGGCCAGCACGGTCAGATTGATGCCATTGTTTGTCGGTGTTGAGGACAATAGCGCCGCTGCGCCTGTGGTAATTATAGTGAAGCGGGACAGGCGGAGCGGAGCCCGGGATGCAGGTGCACAGTCATTGCTGGGTCCAGCTAAGCAAGCCACAGATCAATTTTTATAATATTGGTCAACGAGTCAAGTCACTCATAGCTTTCGTAAGGTGTTCAGGTAACTTCGTGTATTTTGATTTAGTTGATGGTGCAGAAGCTTACCTGCGAATCTAAACGCTGCACATTGTATTTTACTCCTACCACAAGCTCACTGCCTCAATTGTATTTATTCCAATCATCATCCAGGAAGTTGCCTTTTTTGTTTGGCCTCTTAAGCGATTGTACAAAATGTTAATTCAGTGGGTGACAATTAAGATGAATATTGCAAGGCAAAAAGAAAGTAGGTTTCAGTTTTGGTTAATGTAAGCATAATATGTTCTAGAACTTGGAGATGGGATTTAAAGATACAAACTCAAATGAGCAGGAAATCTGCCAATGCTGCCTCAAACTAATCATCCTATTTGTAATGAGTTGAATCATGAATAGAGTCCTGCATGTTTACATTTATAATGACTTAAAGACTAATAAGAACTGGTGGGATCATTACAGATACAAGGATTGCCGAACCTCTCCGCCACACCGGGACCCGTAGTCCTACGCTTCGCACCGCGGACACTGGACGTCGCGACACCCTGCTGTGAACGCCACCGACCCTCGCCACTCCACCGCTCTCCAGCAGGCCGCAAAGTACCAGTTGCCTAACATGAGTCCTGTGCTCAGCACCTGAAGTTTCCACGCTCAGACGCTGACATCAATGGGGTCTGGCTGTGCTAGTTCTAGTGCTCGTCGCCCCCTATCACAGGACCTCAGTGGTTCCAGCGCTGGGGCTAGTCGTCCCCCTTTCCCTCCTCCAAACCATATGTACCCCCAGCCATCTCTCCGACACCTCCACACTATAGTTTCCGAACCCCCTTCCTCCCCGACCACCCACCACCCACCCCTCCACCAGACCAATCACCTCGGCCTCAGTCCCTCACCTGCCATCCTCTGGTCCTCTGGCCTCAACCACCAACCATCCCGGAGTTTCACCATCCCCTCCCCCCCTGACCACTCCCCTCCCTGATACCGACGATCAGTCCTCAGCAGAGTGGCCTCACCTTTGCTCCCCTCCGCCCAACCTCAATGAGTTCCTCCGCGTAACCGCCATGATGTTGGAGCTCTTCTTCTGTCGCCTGTTCTGATTCTTCCATGGGAAGGAGCCTACCCCCCCAAGTTGGAACCTTCTCCCCACACCCCCTCCTCTATGGACTCCCCCTCATGGCCATGGCTACGTCTACCCGGCTTGGACCTTTTTATTTTTAAAACTATCCTTTGGACACAACCGCCTCAACTTTTCACTCCATTTTCTCACCATAACCCCCCCCCCCCCCCCCCAAACGCAACGTACAGCCCCTCCACTCACTCTGCAAACAACCCAGACGGGTGATCAAACCTGCCGACCAAGTGATGTTGCCGGGTAGTCTGATGTGGCTGAGCTCTATCAAGGCTGGGCCAACGTGCGCATCTCTCAGACCGCCCTACTATATCCTTGGACCATGACCCCACAGAAGATCACCAGTCCCACAAACTCGCACTATCACGTACTTCATCACTTCCGGCTCCCTGCCCCTCCCAAGCCGTCCAACCTCATCGTTCCCCACCCCCGCACGGCCCAAATTACTTCTCCGCCAAAATCCACAAACCTGACTGTCCCTGCAGTTGAGCATTGCTTTCTGCCTGTTCATGTCCTATCCGAATTCTTCCACATAACCTCGACTCCATCCTATCCCCACGTTGCGTTCGCATCCCACCCTACCTATGTTCAAGACAACCCTTCACACACTTCTTCGCTACTCCCCATGACTTCCTCGTTTTCTAGGGCCCCAATTCCCTCAACTTCACCATGATGTCCCAGGTCACACTCTATACCTCCTATCTCCCACCAGGAGGGTCTTAAAGCCCTCCGTTCTTCCATCGCCCGCAGAACCAACCAATCCCCCCGTCTACTGATACATCTCCTCCCCCTAAGGCCAAGAGCTTGTCCTTACCTTTAACAACTTTTCATTTGACTCTTATCATTTCTTCTTTCTTCCACAATACAACGGCAAACGCAAAGGATACCCTAGCTCTGCCAGCCTCTCTTTCGTATCAAGGGTACGTCGGATACAAATCTTCGATTACAGAGACACATACCCCCCCAGAGCCCTATCACCCTCATTCAAAACGCTCCCTGAAGACCCTTCACCTATCTCCATCGCCGTGATTCGACTAACTAGCGCTCGACATCCACGGACCAAACCACCACTGCAGCAAACCCCTCTCCAGCCCTGTAAGTTGTGTCCTACGACATGCTCCCATGGCTCTATCTTGACTACAACATCTTCACCACCCTGTTTCCTGCAAGGAACTTCCATTCCGTACTCGTCCCAATTCCTTCATCCTACGCCGCATCTCCCCCTGACTAGAGGTTAGTTTCCACAATGGCTCAACTTAAACAGGCCATTGGAGATGTCCACATTCCTCAGGGAACGGCTTATTCCCCTCATCTAACTAATACGACGAGGCTCGCTCACCCGGGATCATCTCTTCTGTATCCCATAACCTGCACCATCACACCCCATCTCACGCGGCGCCCCCCACCCCCCAACTCACCCCCTACACACCCCCCCCCCCCCCTCGCCCACCTATGAAAACAAGTCCTTGAGCTCCCCATGTCCTCAAACCTTCCACCCTACAGCCTCACATTGAATATTACAACAAACAAATCCTCCGACATTTTATGCCACCAGAAACAGTACGCACACAACGTCGAATCCCGACCACCGGACCCACAATCTTCCCATCTCCCTCCAGTCTTGCTATATACTGCACAGAGACCGCACCCTCCCGTAACTCCCTGCCAATCTCGTCCCATTCCCATTCCAAACCACCACCCCATCCTCTTGATGACTTCTTCCTGCAATCTGAGCAGGAAATGCAACACTAATGTACCATTCTATTTAAAAACCATCCCCCTCCCACCATCAACCCCCGCCTCCCCAGCACTTCCACTGCCTCCCCCCATCCACTCTGGAGCGCCTCCCTATATCAAGCACCCAAGCACGTAGCATTTATCCAAGTCTCGAACGCAGAGGTTCACCCTAGCACACCACCTCCAACCTTAAGCTATTGCATCCCCGCCTCTCTAGGATGTCACAGCTGACTCTACACCTTGTGAGCCAACACACACCCAATAAAGTCGTAGCATGTGTATCGCACCTTTCGCCCCAACATTTGCTACGCTCGTTCGCATTAACCTACATGATCTCCCGCGTGGGCTCAGCACATTCAACCTCCCCCTCCCATTCCCCACAATCCGAAAACATTCTGATCCTGGGCCTCCTCCATGGAACAGATGAGGACCACCGTACAACTTGAGGGAGCAACGCACCATATTTTTGTTTGGGCAGTTTACACCCCAGCGGCTTATGAACATTTACTTATCCTACATTTTCAGATTAGTCCCAGCTATCGGTCCTCCTCACCTTCTCTGCTCTCCCACAGTCCCACTGTCTCCTACTCTACCTATTTCTTCTTCCCGCCCCCCTACAACCTCACAATCATCGAAAAGGGTCTCGAGACCACGAAACCCGTTGCCTATCTTACCTTTCAAGCTCCATTAGAGTGCTGCCATCCACCCTCTGAGTTCTCCAGAAATTTTTGTCTACACTTTTCCGAATTTCATCATCTTCAGCTTCCTTCTATAAACCTGCGATACTAACAGATAATAGCCAGGAGAGTATTTTACGGCACTATAAACCTCGAAAATAGCGCAGGCAAAATCGCATAATAAAATTACAAACAAAATGTAAGAAAAACGAGCAATTTTATATTCCACCTCACCAAAATATGGTTAAAAAAGATAAAACCAAGGGTATCACCACAACATACAAACCGACCACAGTTGCCCTGGTTGCTCATAATTACTATGCAGTTTTTTTTTTTTTTATCAAATTATCTGGTGTTAAACCCTACACCGCCTTGTCAGCAGACATGCTACAATTGGAAAAACATATTTCTACCTCAGCGAGGTCACTGGTGCATACCCAAAACAAAGCTACACACTCTATATTTCGTGTTCAATATCATGTGCATTATACAAGCTCTACCATTGATATGATGAACTGTATGGCTATGTTTCACTCTATTTGCCGCGCACTAATCTCTAATTTTCCTTGCACCAGCAAATGTTGGAAGTTGCTGTCATCACATTTTTTTCTGTCTACACAGATGACAAACATATACTTTCTGGTATATGTTTTCCTCTGTGTATTCTATCAGCTACAAAGAACAAAACCTGAGAGATTATGTTTCCTCCAATTTCCCACAGCGTAATTCCAAGCATCAATGAATTCCTTGCACAATAGATTTCACGAGGTCACCGCTTTCCCAACTTCGATTGCGACTGGAGCCACGCATGTAAAATTGATAGTGGATGAAACAAGCTTTGAGGTATTTTGCTTGTGTGTCCTACACCCCACGTGATCAGACCATTGAACATTTCTATTGGGGGCTAACTCTTAGAGATAGCCCTTGTCCCTTCTTACCCTCCGTATTCCCTGCCCTTCCCACATCTCATGTTCTAGTCCCACTAACTTTCTTCGAGCCTCATACCTGATCTCCCCCCACCATCCCCAGTACGCAACAGCGAACAAGGTGAGTCTCGACCCAAAACTATCACCTATTCCTTCTCGTCCAATAGATGTCTAAGCGTCAACCCACATCAGTTCTTCTCCAAGCAATATCTTTTGTCTACACC